>OZ026524.1:65931200-66374462 GCA_964019695.1 Loripinus fragilis | reverse complement strand
TAGTCACACCCCTTGAATTTTTGGTCATGGGTTCTCAATGTTAACTTGCACAGCTAAGCCAAAAATTGTGGTGTCGAAATAATGGCCTCATGTTTTGTTACGGATATATTTACACTAAATCCCCACAATTTCAGCCATTTTGGGGAAACTGGGGGTCATTATATGGATTTTGCGGTATAAGGGAAGCATCCAAGAAATTGTTTGGTATGTATTTGAAGAGAGGGAAGATCGTCTTCTTCAGAAATAATGTCATTTATATTATATTCATACATTTCTAAAATAGGATTTTACAGGGCCGATTTTACCCCTTCGTGAACTTAGCCCTTTTCTTAGCAAAAAGGCATATTTTGAAATACATTTATCAGCGAGCAAAGAAGTATATCAAGTACACACTGTTTTGGCATTTTGTCACACAAAATTACCCTATCCACATTTGAACTATGGATGGATGAAGAAACGCTATCTAAATGTCTCTATGTCACTGATCTGGGCTAATTATGTAAAATTTAACTCAAAAAGAATACCAACATTGGGTTCTGCAATAGTTTTGACCTTCATTAAGCTACCATTGTCATTAAGATCTTCGTTTTGTCTATTTTTGAGTGGCCGCTTTTAAAAACATGTTTTACTATATTTACAAATATAAAATATAATCTACAATGTACTACATACTGTGTCTGTCAGTGTATGTCTGTCTGAATGTTTTCACTTATTCTAAAATAAGTTGCAGAACCCCTGTCTCGGGATATTGCATCATAGTCAAAGTCATTAACATCACCGTATCACTAGGGTTAGTTGAATTTAAAAATCTGCTGCTATCTCAGTTAAGACCAAACAAATGTTGGTAAAGAACTATGATTCCAATGAGTCCAGATACCAGCAAATAATGTGTGACTCCCAAGAAAAGCCTCGTCATAATCTGTGTATAGACAATTTTAAAATGGGACTGAATAAATAATATCTATTTAAACACATCAAAACAACACTACTTTTACTTCATTTGATGACATCATTATGACATTACGAATGGTTTTAATATCTGTTTCCCAGATTTTTGTTTTTTGCAGCTTCAAAAGTAGAAAAAATATGTCACAAGGTTTCTGTAATTCACGTGACACAACCAAAGCTTTGTTCTATTCAGATAGTGGTATCTGATATGGTAGATCAAGCTGTGACAAATTTACAGTTAAACAAGTATTTTATATGAATAACAAGCGTTCACTTCTATTAACATGGACATTCGTGTCAAATAAATCTCATTCTTGAGCTTAACCCTAGCGTCTGTTTTAAGAATGAAATCATACGTGACACTATTTTTTACGAATCCAAAACGGTATTTGAAACAGGTCTATCTGTAAAAGAAAGTACATACAGAGGCTGAATAGGTTTCACAGAAATAAAAATCCTTATCGGTTGGCATTTAGGCATATTTATCAGACATCAAAAATGAAATGTAATTTACGTGACTGTAATTAACATGACGCAGCTCACATTGAAAGCACCTGAATGACAAAGATTAAGGTTTGAATCAGTGTGTGTAAAGGTTTGGTGTGTTCTCAGTACATTTAAACGCCACCTTTTGTTTAACATCATGTGCTTTTGTATTTGGATTGGAAAATAATCATATTTTGGGTAAGTAGTTATTATTTTGTTGCATATTATCTGTTTTACGAACCTTTTAAGGACAGTGTCGTATTCAAAGTATGAAAACAGATACTTGTTCTTGAAAAACGTGTAAAGCATTTGGCAATTCTACGCAAGTATTTGTTACAAAGTATGTGGCACGGGAATTGGTGGAATTTTGTCACGTTGGATACAATGGCAGTTCATTTATATTTATCTATTATAAACGAAGTAAACTTGAATAGAATAGGTTCTTGTCTGCTTCAATTGATGACATTTAGTGATAGTCCCGTTGTTATGTTTTTTCGTGTCCAGGGTTGACCAAATGAAAACTATTAGTGTTTGTACCAAAAGACATTTATATCCCTACCAAAGTAGTTATCTGCTACATTGCCACGTTGGATACAATGGCAGTTCAACTACACTTATCTATTATACATGAAGAAAGCTGATTAGAGTAACCTCTTGTCTGCTTCAATTGATGACATATAAGTGATAGTCATGTTGTTTATGTATACTACATGTCTATGGTTGACCAAATGAAAACTTTTAGTGTTCGTAATAAAAGGCATTTATATCCCTACCAAAGTAGCTATCTGCTACATTATACAGTTGTTTTGTTGTTTGTTTGCTTTACGTCCCAAGTCAACAGCAATGGTCATTGCAGGACAGTCAGTTCATCTAACCACACTTTTTCATGGGCAGGCTTGAACAAGCGGTTAACCAGAAATTCGTGCACATACTTTCGCTTGTAACTGACAACAATCCTTCTTGAATGAATCAGCGGAAGGGGGAGAATGACCGTAGAAATCATTTCATGATCAATCTCCACGAAAGTATGGGACCGGACGGGGATCGAACTGTTGTGATAAAATACCAAATGAAGGTTCATACTGTGAATATACCGTGGCATTGTTACAGTTTCATAACTAATTTACAAGAACACAAATCATACGGAAATCAACCTACAATATAAGAAAAATTCAGACTCAGTTTTATTGAATCTGTTCATGCGAGCTAGTGGAAAGCGCATCAACATCACAACCACAGCCCCGACCCAATTCTTATTCTACTTTCCATCAGAGCACAAAATTCCCGAAAGACAAGAATATGGACAAAAATAACAACACTATATTGATGTACACGGATATGTTTTACCATCTCCGCGCAGCACAACAACAGCTGCCACAACCTCTAAATAATCTGGAAAAATGGATCCCTCAGAAATAGAGAACCTACAATATAAGAAAAAAAGCATACTCTGTTTTATTGAGTCTGTTCATGAGAACTAATGGAAAGAGCAACAACCCCACGCCACCGCCCGCATCTCATAGCCGTATCTTATTTTAAAAGTCAAAGGAGAGTTAATAATACTGACGTCATGCTAATTACAATCTGCTGTCACGTAGATTTCTATAACATAGAAAGTTGTCACAATGGCTTCAAAGTTATGTACATGCGTATGTCCATTTTTCTGTAATCAGGTCTTTTACAGTTTGCTGTGATAAAGTTTTTCATGTTTTGTTAATTTTTCAGTGGTATTAAGTATGGTGGGTTGCAAAAGAAATGTACGTGCCTTTAGGTGTAGTTTACGTGACGCTAAATAAAAAAAAAGAATATTTTAAGAGTGTTTGATCTGAAAAACTTCTGTTCACCTGCAATGTCGTGTAGGGGTATGGTGATTTTAAAACATCTAAGGTTTTCATACATATTTTTACTGCAGCTTGGTAGTTGAAGCAGTTGAAACAAGACAAAGTTGAAATATCTAAATGTAGAAGCCTATAGTATGATTTATATTTTCATTTGAAAAGTTTACATAAATGGAAAAGTAGGTTTTGTTTTGCTCATTTAAGTTAATTAATACTGTTCTGAATTAGAGAAAATAAAGTGTGTTGGTACTTCTCAATGAATTTGATTTTGTTGTAATAGTTAATCATGCAAGCATTTCACATGTATTACCTAAATTAGCGTTATGCACTGAGTTTCAAAGTGCTGCAGAAATGGTCAGAGTATTTTCAGTGTGATGAAATTTTGCAAGAAGATTATTGCATAATTCGGTAAAGTAAAAACATGCTTAAAAAGTCTATGTTTACAACTTCATTTTTCGTTTAAATTTTCTCCATGATTTGCAACTCATTTTAGAATGAGTGTTTATGCGTGTGCATCTCACTCCGTTTGAGTGTCTGTTGTGTGTTTGCCTTAATCTATTCTTTGGAGTTCTTAATTGTGGATATCTTAAACAGGTACTATACATTCAGATATTGAACATGGACAAAAATTTAAATCAGCAGTACTAATACATGCCCAATGAATTATGCGAAGGGTCCAGCTTGAGTATGGTCTGTAGCTCCACAGTTATATGCTAATAAAAAATAGTAATCTTGAATACCGTTGAAAACTTCTGAGTAACCTCCAGGCTTCAACAGGCAAAATCGAATCTAATTATTTCGCTAAGACAATCGCATGACATGGCTAAATTAATATTTACAGGGAAAAGATGGTTTTGCTATTTTATTATTCTTTGTTACATCAACAACTTGATTTTACCAGTTGTAAAATGAGTATTTTCAAATGACAAATTATGATATTTTTATAGTTCTGCTAAAACCATACACTTTGTGGTCACTCGTCAGAACCGCCTCGTTGAGTACCCCCATTCTATGTTTTGGAAGAGAAATAAGAATATAATACATGCCCCTGTAAGGTTATCGACAGACGACACAAGTTGAAAGATGGTGAAAGTAGGCGTGGTTTTCAGGAAGTTGAATTGGGCAATGTCGCCAGAACCGCTGCCTTCCTAGTATGTGTCCCGGTCAGCCTGCTCACCTACAGAGACTGGCTAGAATAATGAAATTTCACATTAAACAATTTTGGCATAAAATTCCCAGAGAGCTAAAAATAACGGCAATGGGCAGACTGCGCGTATTTATGTGGTTTACCAGTTATATGTTTTTCTTATGAGACTAAAGAAACGTTCGTTACTTGGTCTGAAATATTTTTCAAGCTTTGTCCTTGTTCTTTGACTAGCTTTAGTGACACTCCTCCCTCTATCACTTGCATAACATGCCATTCCACTCTCTGTTAAATTAGACTTGATACAGTTATAACCCTTTTCTTTATTAAGCACGAACATTTCAGGCGTAATATAATGTCCAAGACCAAGAAAGTCTTCTACTTTAGTCATCACTGTTGCTGGGTGATATTTCAACTCGTCGCTTTCGATTATAAGAAATTGATCCAAATTAAAATATTTTAGCCAGTTTTCCATTGGTTTGCCATAAATAGATCGTACTAAGAACGGAATATTCTCGCTGACTTTATCACCTTTTAATGCAACGTCATCAAATGAAAACGCACCATGGCGATCTTGGCGATGTTGAAATGTAAATTGTGATACCGCTCTAGCTACTGGCTCCCTCACAAGAAGAATTAGTTTAATACTCTCGTTTAAATTCTTGATCCTTTCAGGAATATAACTATTGCTGAAATACCAGGCATTTTTAATAATAGTGATCTGGTTTGAATAAGAGCAAGGCATCTGACTTTGAAACCACTCTTGACCTTTATCATACGCCTTAGAAAAGTATGGCATTTCATACGATCTTTCTTTCAAATAGTATATCGCAATATGTGGATGCAGACCCATAAAGTCAATAATCTCTCTAGTACCACTCTTAGCGACACCAACGACTATACATACTGGGAGACGCCTCTTACAACTTTCGTGTGGCGGTTTAACATAGTTTTCCATTTTGTGCATATATATAGATTTTCTTATTACTTCTGCATGCAAGAATGTTGAATCTTCATCGCCAACAATCACTTCTTTATCTGTATCTATGCCTCTATCTGAGCTGTCTTCATCCGTCTCCATATCTAAGCCATTAACAGATTTAGAGATATTTCTTTCAGAACGGTTTATGGAAACTTCTGTAGTGTAGCTTGTGACATCTAGAGACTCTCCGTCTCTAAATTCGTTTGTATCGTTCAAAATGGATTCATACGGACTGCCACTGGTAATATCCGTAGTCGAGCTCGTACTGAAACCTTCAGTTGTGTCAGTGAAGGCAAATTTTTTTACATGTTTGAAAATCCAGTCCTCAGACTCAGAGGCTTTACTGTTAAACACATGCTGCTTTCTTTTATCTTCGCTGTTTTCATTTACAAAGGAAATAGCTCCAAGAACTAGGAGTATCGACAGCAAAACTATCCATATAAATAGTTTATTCGAGGGGCTCCTCATTTTGCCTTATAATCTGATAGTATAAAGATCAAAAAGCTACTTTTTTTAAGCTTGATTTCAGTCAGCACATTAGATTTAAGTACAGTAAACTCGAAAAATAGAACTTCATTTTTTTAAATACATGTACTCGCTAATTCGATATCATTTCGAAATCGATTCCACACACTAGATTCAGATATTTATGAACTATTTTGATAACTGTTAATGAAAACATATGTTTTGGTGCATAAAAGAAACGCCTCACTGAGACGTTTCTTTTGCGTACCCAAACATATGTTTGATAGGAAAATACAGATAATCATTTTGAGGGTTATATGTCTACCCCCTATGATTCGTAACTCTCGATTGTTCGAAATACAACCTTTAGTCCTAGGATTCAGAATTTACGTGATTTCACTGACTTATTGTTTATGCAATCAGCGAAGGCTCTGGCGAATTCGCGCATCAGCTGTAGATATGATCATAAATCTGAATATTGAAGGTAAAGTCATCAATATCGGCTAAGTAACAAAAAGAAAGGACCATTATTTGTTGTTGTTTTTTTTTATAACAAAAAGGTATAAATTTGCATAAATGGATATCTCTGTGTTGGATGAATAACAGAATTGTCGACTTTGGTTTTGACATACATGTGTATTATTACCAGAACCAAAAATAAGGGAAGTTGAAACCCATTAGATTTCTCCAGGAACGTGGTAGGGTAAAGTCGGGTAATTCGGACATCAGGTAAATTCGGACACACATTTACAAACGTTGTAAATCCAGATGAGACGGCTCGTCTCATCAGGATTTTCACTGTTTGCTAAGTTAATAATTTTTTTATTCCAATATTTGAAATATGAAACAAACAAGGCCGCTGTCCGAATTTAGCTGTCAGTCCGAATATACCCGACTTTACTCGTTTGCACTTCAGGAGAAATGGCAGCAGATTCCGAGAGCAGAAATACGCTGTACTATTTCAAGTATGCCAGACAGGTGTCGTGTATTACTTGACTTTTCGCTTTCTGTAAAGGCGGCACCTCATGAATGCGTAATAAGGACTGGTCAACTTTAGACATAGGTGAAAGCTGAAAATGAGGCGTGGTTTTATTAAAAAGTAACTGTATCATCTTGCGCCATTACCTCAATATAGACACAAAATACATTATTTAGTCCTTTAAACGCCAGCAAAATAACTGCATCTGAAAATGTCTATGTAACATAGCACAAACATCTTGTGACAAGTATAAACTTTTCAAAAAAAGGCTTGCCATCTCTCAGCACTTAGCTAAAATTTGTTGTCTACTGAAAGTTCAGTAGCCATTTGAAAACGAAATTTCAGAGTAGCCGTTTCAAACAAAAGTGATGAGCTATTAGATTAAAAACCCATCTCAACGCCATCTCCGCGAGCGGAGATGGCGATGAGCTGGATGTGTAATTTTAGTGTTGTGACACCATGATTTAATATTCACGGAAAGGGCTATCTCATGCTACACCACTTAACCGTGCTACCATACTGGTTGCAAACATAGTCAATCCTCAAGAGGGTAGCACTTGACAAGAGGATGGCAATAGCTTTCATAAGAACTTGCTGCTGGGACAAGCACATTGTTACCATTTCTAAAATAAAACTACTTGATTAGGATAAACCAAATTAATCACAAAACATGGTACTGGTACTCAAGGAATTAATGGCAAAGCTTCTGTAAAGGTAGCATTCCACTAAATATTCATGGGGAGTGGCCACGCCCTAAACGGGGAGGATGTTATCGTCAGATGAAAACTCCAGTGGATCATTTCATTGGTCATATACTTTTGTTTTATAAGAAGGTGATAAAAGACCAGATATAATAAATCAAAATCAGGAGTGTTCGAACATTTTCTGTCCAAACCAGGAAAATTGTATTAATTGTTTTAGATCACCCCATATAATTAAATCATCTATTTATTTGCTTCGAGACTATAGGGTTTCCCCAGTTATTAATAGACCATTCATTTGGGAGATGGGAAACCCCATTTTTCTACAGAAATCTAAATAAGTTAGGGAATTTCTTTCAAATCGATAAACTTTTGGAAACATTCTATGAAGGACTGGATATGTTTTTCCTATTTTGCATTTTCGTCAATGGGGAAATATTTAGTGGAAAGCCTTCTAAATCAATGTTGTAAATGGCGGATCTTACATGCGTGCTCATGTTTTTATTGAGTTTATTAAACGAGTTGAGGAAAGTGGATCAAATATGCGCCTTGCCAACCATTTTATATATTTTTGCGACGAGTTAATAAATTCAATAATACAGGTGCACGAATGTTAGATTCTATTTATCACATGAGGTTTAATTGCTTAAAATCGCTTGTTTGTTTGTTTTGATTCTTTATTCAACAAAATTTTCAGTCATATCAAGACGGATCTTCCTGGATTGAACCAGTCCTTTGTAGTGGATAAAGTGTCTTTGCAGTGCCTCCGGTGATGCTCGAACTCCAGTCAAGCACTCCGCCACTGAGCCACCATCCTCAAAACATTAATGCAATATACATTGTATGACTCATACAACACTAAGAAGAATCCAATCTTGGTTGTATCCAATAAGATGGAAAAATTCATCCCTGTTACAAGAATTAGAACTCATTTATGGGAGAATAGGACATATTTAGGCAACAACAAACTTTATTTAAAACCAAAGGGACCCGGTACGTATAGGTGTTTTATAGTCTAAAATGGCCAAAAAGTCAATATAGGCTTCATAAAGCTTTATTTATGGAAAGGGTTACAGCTGTCAAAACTTTCCCGGTGCGCCAACGCAAAACGAACAATGCACACTTAAAGACAATCTCTAGACTTATCTCTACCTGCAAATTATTCGTCGACAGATGTCTTTGAGTGCAAAATATTTCAAAAATTCTTTTAATCATTGATGAAAATTCACTTCCGAGTCCATGTTGTAAGAATGAGAAGTCGCGTGGGCAATTTGTTTGGGTAGCCAATCAAAAGTCGTCTTACGAACACGTTCGGTTTACTCTGACATTACGTCACACGCAAAACAAAATGGAAGTTGATGCTTTTTCTGTCGAAGGAAAAAGTTTTCTGATGGTAAACACTAAATGCCGACGATTTTTAGGTATGCCCAGTAGATACTGAATACATAAGTAATTGTCTTTAATTGTGCATTGTTCGTTTTGCGTTGGCGCACCGGGAAAAAGTTTTTCACGGATAAGAATGTGCTGTTGCGAGATGTTGATCGAGTTGACAGTTTCAACCGGAGTTGATGTAAACATTATATCCCTGTGAGAAAAGGATTAGAAGAATGTCTTTCTTGTTGATGTTTATGGGTACAGCATTGATATACCCACAATTTGGCGCAAAGGGGCTATTTGAAATTTACTTTTGGAACAATTGTGCGTTCGTTTTTTGTGGTGAGGGTGAAAAAAGGCATTTTGAGAGCTGTAACCCTTTCCATAAATAAAGCTTTTATCAAGCCTATATTGACTTTTTGGCCATTTTAGACTATAAAACACCTATACGTGCCGGGTCCCTTTGTTTAAAACCATCAAAAGCCCTCAGCAAGAGATACATTCATTTAAGAAATGAATTCAAATTTTGGAATGTTCATGGAACCATGAACACTTCGGGTCTCTTGCAAAGTAAGGGCTTTACTTTAACTTTGCAAGAGACCCGAAGTAATCATGATTCCATGAACATTCCAAAAAATTGAATTTATTGCTTATATTTACAGTCATGCCGAGACGGATCTTCCTGGATTGAACCAGTCCTAAGTAGTGGATAAAGTGTCTTTGCAGTACCTCCGGTGATGTTTGAACTCCAGTCAACTACTTCACCACTGAGCCACCACCCTCCACTCATAAATGCCATGCATGACTCATACAACATCAAGAAGATTCCAATATTGATTGTATCGAATAAGATGGAAGAATTCACCCCTGTTAGAAGAATTAGAACTTATTAATGGCAGAATGGGACATACTTTGGCAACAACGAACAAAAACTACATAAAAAGCTACTTAAACTTTATTTAAAACCATCAAAAGCTCTCAGTAAGAGATACATTCATTTAAGAAATGAATTCAAAATTAAGCATTTTAAATGTTTCTTAGCAAAAAGGCATATTTTGAAATACATTTATCAGTGAGCAAAGAAGTATATCAAGTACACACTGTTTTGGCATTTTTGTCACACAAAATTACCCTATCCACATTTGAACTATGGATGGATGAAGAAACGCTATAGGGAGCGCAGTGGCTCAGTGGTAGAGTGCTTGACTCGAGACCGAAGGGCCGCGGGTTCGAGCCTCACCAGCGTCACTGCGTTGTGGTCCTTGAGCAAGACACATTTATCCTAGCTTAGTACTGGTTCAACCCAGGAAGACCCGTCCCACATAACTGAAAGATTGTTGAGTGGACGTAAAGAATCAAATCAAACAAACAAACAAAAGAAACGCTATCTAAATGTCTCTATGTCACTGGTCTGGGCTTATTATGTAAAATTTAACTCAAAAAGAAGGCCACCATTGGGTTTTAGACCGATTATCGCTTAATGCTGATCAAAAGTATTGCAGAATGCTTCAGCATTCTGCAATAGTTTTGACCTTCATTAAGCTACCATTGTCATTAAGATCTTCGTTTTGTCTATTTTTGAGTGGCCGCTTTTAAAAACATGTTTTACTATATTTACAAATATTAAATATAATCTATAATGTACTACATACTGTGTCTGTCAGTGTATGTCTGTCTGAATGTTTTCACTTATTCTAAAATAAGTTGCAGAACCCCTGTCTCGGGATATTGCATCACAGTCAAGTCATTAACATCACCGTATCACTAGCGTTAGTTGAATTTTAAAAATCTGCTGCTATCTCAGTTAAGACCAAACAAAGTTTGATAAAGAACTTTGCTTCCAATGAGTCCAGATACCAGCAAATAACGTGTGACTCCCAAGAAAAGCCTTGTCACAATCTGTGTATAGACAATTTTAAAATGGGACTGAATACATAATATCTATTTAAACACATCAAAACAACACTACTTTTACTTCATTTGACGAAATCATTATGACATTACGAATGGTTTCAATATCTGTTTCCCAGATTTTTGTTTTTTGCAGCTTCAAAAGTAGAAAAATATGTCACAAGGTTTCTGTAATTCACGTGACACAACCAAAGCTTTGTTCTGTTCAGATAGTGGTATCTGATATTGTAGATCAAGCTGTGACAAATTTACAGTAAAACATGTATTTTATATGAATAACAGGCGTACACTTCTATTAACATAGACATTTGTGTCAAATAAATCTCATTCTTGAGCTTAACCCTAGCGTCTGTTTTAAGAATGAAATCATACGTGACGCTATTTTTTACGAATCCAAAACGGTATTTGAAACAGCTCTATCTGTAAAAGAAAGTACATACAGAGGCTGAATAGGTTTCACAGAAATAAAAATCCTTATCGGTTGGCATTTAGGCATATTTATCAGACATCAAAAGTGAAATGTAATTTACGCGACAGTAATTAACGTGACGCAGCTCACATTGAAAGCACCTGAATGACAAAGATTAAGGTTTGAATATCAGTGTGTGTAAAGGTTTGGTGTGTTCTCAGTACATTTAAACGCCACCGTTTGTTTAACGCCATGTGCTTTTGTAATTGGATTGAAAAATAATCATATTTTGGGTAAGTAGTTAATATTTTGTTCCATATTACCTGTTTTACGAACATTTTAAGGACAGTGTCGTATTCAAAGCATGAAAACAGATATTTGTTCTTGAAAAACGTGTAAAGCATTTGGCAATTCTACGCAAGTATTTGTTACAAAGTATGTGTCACGTGAATTGGTGGAATTGTGTCACGTTGGATACAATGGCAGTTGATTTAAATTTATCTATTATAAACAAAGAAAACTTGAATAGAATAGGTTCTTGTCTGCTTCAATTGATGACATTTAGTGATAGTCCCGTTGTTATGTTTTTTTCGTGTCTAGGGTTGACCAAATGAAAACTATTAGTGTTTGTACTAAAAGACATCTATATCCCTACCAAAGTAGTTATCTGCTACATTGTCACGTTGGATACAATGGCAGTTCAACTACAATTATCTATTATACATGAAGAAAGCTGATAAGAGTAACCTCTTGTCTGCTTCAATTAATGGCATATAAGTGATAGTCATGTTGTTTATGTATACTTCATGACTATGGTTGACCAAATGAAAACTTTTAGTGTTCGTAATAAAAGGCATTTATATCCCTACCAAAGTAGCTATCTGCTACATTATACAGTTGTGATAAAAGACCAAATAAAGCTTCATACTGTGAATATACCGTGGCATTGTTACAGTTTCATAATTAATTTACAAGAACACAAATCATACGGAAATCAACCTACAATATAAGAAAAAAATCAGACTCAGTTTTATTGAATCTGTTCATGCGAGCTAGTGGAAAGCGCATCAACCCCACAGCCCCAACCCAATTGTTAATCTACTTTCCATCAGAGCACAACATTCCCAAAAGACAAGAATATGGAAAAAATAACAACATTATATTGATGTACACTGATATGTTTTACCATCTCCGCGCAGCACAACGACAGCTGCCACAACCTCTAAATAATCTGGAAAAATGGAACCCTCAGAAATAGAGAACCTACAATATAAGAAAAAAGCATACTCTGTTTTATTGAGTCTGTTCATGAGAACTAATGGAAAGAGCAACAACCCAACGCCACCGCCCCCATCTCATAGCCGTATCTTATTTTAAAAGTCAAAGGAGAGTTAATAATACTGACGTAATGCTAATTACAATCTGCTGTCACGTAGATGCTAATTACAATCTGCTATCACGTAGATTTCTATAACATAGAAAGTTGTCACAATTGCTTCAAAGTTATGTACATGTGTATGTCCATTTTGCTGTAATCAGGTCTTTTACAGTTTGCTGTGATAGAGTTTATCATGTTTTGTTAATTTTTTAGTGGTATTAAGTATGGTGGGTTGCAAAAGAAATGTACGTGCTTTTGGGTGTAATTTACGTGACGCTAAATAAAAAAAAGAATATTTTAAGAGTGTTTCATTTGAAAAACTTCTGTTCACCTGAAATGTCGTGTAGGGGTATGGTGATTTTAAAACATCTAAGGTTTTCATACAATTTTTACTGCAGCTTGGTTGTTGAAGCAGTTGAAACAAGACAAGGTTGAAATATCTAAATGTAGAAGCCTATAGTATGATTTTTTTTTCATTTGAAAAGTTTACATCAATAGAAAAGTAGGCTTTGTTTTGTTCATTTAAGTTAATTAATACTGTTCTGAATTAGAGAAAATAAAGTATGTTGGTTCTTCTCAATGAATTTGATTTTGTTGTAATATTTTAATCATGCAAGCATCTCACATGTATTACCTAAATGAGCGTTAGGCACTGAGTTTCAAAATGCTGCAGAAATGGTCAGAGTATTATCAGTGTGATGAATTTTTGCAAGATGATTATTGCATGACTGGGTAAAGTGAAAACATGCTTAAAAAGTCTATGTTTACAACTTAATTTTTCGTTTAAATTTTCTCCATGATTTGCAACTTATTTTAGAATGAGTGTTTATGCGTGTGCATCTCACTCCGTTTGAATATCTGTTGTGTGTTTGCCTTAATCTATTTTTTGGAGTTCTTAAGTGTGGATATCTTAAACAAGTACTATACATTCAGATATTGAACATGATCAAAAATTTAAATCAGCAGTACTAATACATGCCCAATGAATTATGCGAAGGGTCCAGCTTGAGTATGGTCTGTAGCTCCACAGTTATATGCTAATAAAAAATAGTAATCTTGAATAACGTTGAAAACTTCTGAGTAACCTCCAGACCTCAACGGGCAAGAATGAATCTAATTATTTCGCTAAGACAATCGCATGACATGGCTGAATTAATATTTACAGGGAAAAGATGGTTTTGCTATATCTTTGTTACATCAACAACTGTGATTTTAACGGTTGTAAAATGAGTATTTTCAAATGACAAATTATGATATTTTCATATTTCTGCTAAAACCATACAGATTGTGGTAACTCGTCAGAACCGCCTCGTTGAGTACACCCATTCTATGTTTTGGAAAAGAAATAAGAATATAATACATGCCCCTGTAAGGTTATCGACAGACGACACTAGTTGAAAGATAGTTAAAGTAGGCTAGGTTAAAGTTTTCGGGAAGTTGAATTGGACAATGTCGCCAGAACCGCTGCCTTCCTAGTATGTGTCCTGGTCAGCCTGCTCACCTACAGAGACAGGCTAGAATAATGGAATTTCACATTAAACAATTTTGGCGTAAAATTCCCACGAGCTAAAAATAATGGCAATGGGCAGACTGCGCGTATTTATGTGGTTTACCAGTTATATGTTTTTCTTATGAGACTAAAGAAACGTTCGTTACTGGGTCTGAAATATTTTTCAAGCTTTGTCCTTGTTCTTTGACTAACTTTAGTGACACTCCTCCCTCTATCATTTTCATAACATGCCATTCCACTCTCTGTTAAATTTGACTTTATACAGTAATAACCCTTTTCTTTATTAAGCACGAACATTTCAGGCGTAATATAATGTCCAAGACCAAGAAAAACTTCTACTTTAGTCATCACTGCTGCTGGGTGATATTTCAACTCGTTGCTTTCGATTATAAGAAATTGATCCAAATTAAAATATTTTAGCCAGTTTTCCATTTGTTTGCCATACATAGATCGTACTAAAAACGGAATATTTTCCCTGACTTTATCGCCTTTTATTGCAACGTCATCAAATGAAAACACACCATGGCGATCTCGGCGATGTTTAAATGTAAATTGTGATACCGCTCTATCTACTGGCTCCCTCACAAGAAGAATTAGTTTAATACTCTCGTTAAAATTCTTGATCCTTTCAGGAATATAACTTTTGCTGAAATACCACGCATTTTTAATAATAGTGATCTGATTTGAATAAGAGCAAGGCATCTGACTTTGAAACCAATCTTGACCTTTATCATACGCCTGAGCAAAGTATGGCATTTCATACGATCTTTCTTTCAAATAGTATATCGCAATATGTGGATGCAGACCCATAAAGTCAATAATCTCTCTGGTACCACTCTTAGCGACACCAACGACTATACATGCTGGGAGACGCCTCTTACAACTTTCGTGTGGCGGTTTAACATAGTTTTCCATTTTGTGCATATATATAGATTTTCTTATTACTTCTGCATGCAAGAAGTCTGAATCTTCATCTCCAACAATCACTTCTTTATCTGTATTTATGCCTCTATCTGAGCTGTCTTCATCCGTCTCCATATCTAAGCCATTAACAGATTTAGAGATATTTCTTTCAGAACGGTTTATGGAAACTTCTGTAGTGTAGCTTGTGACATCTAGAGACGCTCCGTCTCTAAATTCGTTTGTATCGCTCAAAATAGATTCATACGGACTGCCACTGGTAATATCCGTAGTCGAGCTCGTACTGAAACCTTCAGTTGTGTCAGTGAAGGCAAATTCTTTGACATGTTTGAAAATCCAGTCCTCAGATTCAGAGGTTTTTCTGTTAGCTAAGTAAAACACCCGATTCTTTCTTTTTTCTTCCGTGTTCTCATTTACATGCAGAATAGCTCCAAGAAATATGAGTATCAATAGAAAAATAATCCATATGTATTGTTTCTTGACATTCATCATTTTGCCTTATCCGAATTCGTAAAGTTTACAACCACGCAACTAGCAATTTAGCAATATACTCCCGTGAAACATCTCAAGATAAGCTGTTAGAAGCATAAAATAGACAGTCTATTATTGTCATAACTACATAAAAAGTTGTTCATGCTCATTTCTTTGAATAAATTAAAGTGGTTGAGAATTTGTTTAAAAGAAGCTTATGGTGAAAAACTAATTTATTGAAAAGACATATGTTTTTGGTACACATTGGAATTGCCTAATAGAGGCAAATCCAATGTGTACCTACAACATATGTTACTGAAAATAAGGAAGAAAACTATTTGGAAATTTACATTTTCCAAGTATCATGTCCATTGTCTTTACCTCTTTCAAACATCCCAAACTGCCAATCAGTATTAAAATTCCTGTCACTCTACTGCAAATTGTTTATATTTGCATGACAGATATATCTCAAAATTCGAGCTCATGAACTACCTATTTGATAACCTGCTAGTTGCGTTGTTGTATTTGACTCTGAAAATCAGATTTTAGTTCTTATTGCAAATGTAACCAGCGTGTGTGCATCCACTGAACATTTATGGTAATTAATTAGAATATTGAAAATACAAAACTCAATACAAGCTTAGCAACAAAAAGAAAGGACGATTATTTGTTTTCATTAATGCTTAATTAAAAAACAAACATGTTGTTCTTCTGTTTGTTGCTAAACATATATCTTTGTGTCGGATAAATAACAAAGTTGTCTTCTTTGATGTTCTCACTGGTCATTCGTTACGTCGTGGTCAAATTTATATGCATATATTGAATGAGCTTACGTTGGAAAGCGACTTGTCCATAGACTCGATTCTTATTTTGAGCATTAGTCTGCCATGTGTTGCCAGTTTTAGCATAATATAATTGACAATAATTTAAAGTCATATTATTAGAACAGATGTCAATTAACCCTTAAAGCGTCAAACACAACTACAGCAGACGACAAATTTTGAGACATCTTTCCCAATTTTCGAAAATAAGGTATGATATTTCATGAGAATCGTCTGCCAGCAGACGATTCTCATGAAGGATCATGCCTTATTCGTTATTTTTGAAAAAGCGGCAAAATTAAAATTGTCGTCTGCTGCAAAATATAGGTGGCACTTTAAGGGTTAACACTTTGCATGCTGGGTTTTTTACATGCGTTCTTGTCAGGCAAAACAGTGGTTTTCAGTTTCTTTTTAAATATCCATTTTTAATCATTACAGGAATACTATAATCGGAGTGTCTATTAAACATTTTGGGGGCATTTTGTCAGCCCTGAATGAATCCAAACTATTTGCAACGAAACCAATCAGCAGGTAAAGAGTTTAGGTAAAGAGAGCAGTGATTGCAAAATCAGTAAAGCCTTCGACAGAGTATGGCACAGAGAACAAATTTTTTAGCTACGTTCTATAGGCTGCTCAGGTGTTAGCGATTTTCTTTGCTACCTGTCAAATCGTCGACAGCGAGTATGTACTTTAAATAAGGCAAATCCCTTTGACAATGAAGCCCTGCTTTTGGACTTGGACTTGTCCATAATGAATGGCATATTTTAATCTTAAATTTATTATCAACAGGAAGATTTTAATTTCAATGACTGGAGATGTGTCTTTGCCCCCTTTCCTATGGTGTATACATTTCATAACTTATTCGTTTTGTGAGGGTACGGTGATTTTAACAATAGAAACATATTTTTGACTTCAAAGTTATCAAAACAAGATAATGGATACCATAAACTTTGTAAAGCTTTTTCTAAATTTTATCACAGACACTAGTTGATTGTTAAATAAAACATAGGATTAAAGACTCTTCTGCAACGAGGCATATCTGAAAATGTGTTTATGGTGATTTAGTTTATAAATCTAAAACAATTGGCAAAAAACAAAAAATATATAATTAAACGTTAAAAAGGTGAAATGCAACTTGGATATCATGTGACGGTTGACATGTCTAGTTTTAAACCCAATCATGATTTATAGCCTTGGTTCATATTCAATATTTTTGATTCATCATACGTCAGATCTGACTACATACTTTATAGATGATGAGCATGCCGCATAGTAAAATACAGTAAAATGAAAATTGTCTGGTATTTCAATATTTTGCTAGGTCAGCTATTTTTAAATTGTTAACAGATTTTACATCATAAGTTTTTCAAGTGTCATATTTGAGGGAACATAATTCAAAATGGCTTAAAAGTGGTGCTAGCATTGCACAAACATTGATTTAGAGATTTTAGTGATATGATCGAAAATAATCAGAAATAAACACTTGTAACTCATTATAAATTGGCCATTCCACAAAATAATGTATTTTTTGTGGCATAATCTTAATCCAGCTTGTACACATATACAGAGGGTTAGAGGGTCATAAGCCCTATTTCACATGCCCTAGCCATATTCTATAACAAAAGATTTAAACACCTTTGAGATGTCTTCTTTTTATGGTCTGAATTTGAGAATTTACCTGTGAAATCAGCTAAGCATGCCAGCAAATAAAAGAAGATATAAAAAATGCTGTCAGAGTGAATTTTAGCAGAAAAATGTATCTTATTTCATGTTACAAAATCTATTGATGCATTTCAAAATTTATTTTAATTTCATAATGCAGGTTAATCTCGAACATCTGAGTAAATTTGATGTTGATTCTGAAAGTAACTAAAATTTTAAAGTTTGCTTTTATTTATATATTGTCCACATTAGGCAATATTTTTTATATATTAATATATCCACAGTATTCCTTTTCTCAATCATATGAATTAAAATAATACCACAATTCATCACTAGTCAATTAGTTTCTAGCAGTGAGCAAATTTTCTTTAGTAAATAGCCAATTGTATTTAAAAAGTATTTGAAATTAATTATAATTACAGCTAAAATATTTTCAGTAATGATAACAATTATATTACATGTATTTAAGCCAAACCATGATTACAATTACATATGATTACTTTGAAAATTGTATTTAATTACAGAAGATTACAATTACTGATTACAATAACCCCAGGTCTGAGCAAAACTAGTTGTAATCTTCAGGCACCTTCTTTTTTTTAACTCAAATTATTGGTCATGACCTCAAACCTTCTAGAAAATATGCAAGTTTATTTGTTTACGCAAGCTATGAAATGCTACTGCATGATATATTTTGGCAATTCATCGAAAATTGGAACTGGGTTTAAGAATAAATGATATATAAAGAAATCTAATGTTGAAAATCTCAATAATGTATTTTTATTTCATGGGATATTATAATACCTTTTTACAAAAAGAATAAAAATCTGGGGTCACCCAGCTATTTATCCTTCTGGAGGGCCAAATCTAACCCTAACCCCATAGATTTCATGCAAAATTCAATATAAAAAGTTAATGGTTGACCATTTTGGTCATTATGATGATGCCACTTTTCTATGAAGTAATTCAGCATTGAAATGCTAAAAAGCGATGAAGAAAAAAAACGGACTGAAAATAAGTGCCCAACCTGAGAATTGACCAGAGGCCTCTGCTTTCGTAGGCCGACACGCTAACCTTTAGGCAACGGGATAGAACAGGTTGTGTGCAGCTCAAAATAACTGTACATCTAGAAGAGACAATCCGAGTCTCAGCCAATATTGTATTTGTAATCAGGGTTAACTTGAAAATTGTGTGCATTGTTTGTTTTTGACTGATCTATCTATCTGTATTTGGTGCTGATTTTGTTTGTTTGTTTTGTTGCTTTACGTCCCAAGTCAACAGCTATGGTCATTGCGGGACGGTCAGTTCAGCTAACCACACTTTTTCCTGGGCAGGCTAATATTTGGTGCTGAGACGATTAAGTCTGATGAAAGGTCAAATAGATATTTCAAACACATTTTAGTTACTTCATTTTGTCACGATAACTTAGGAACATCGATCAGAAATAAGAGTATCTGAAATCTCTATTGATACGAATTCACACTTGGTCGAAAGACAGGACCTAGACCAACTTTACCTTTTTCCCAGTGCAGGAAATCAGCGCATGGGCAATAACCGCATATGTCTTTAATAGACTTTTCGCTTACTGTAAACAAGCAACTTTAATATTCATATCTGGGCGTGATTCAGCTATTCCATCTGCTAAGGAAGGTAATCAGGCTTCATTTATAATTTGCTAAAGAGCTAATAAGCTTTTTTTGCGTGCACTTCATGAAAGTCCTGGCTGTATATACACTGACCTCACATGTATTAACCCTTATAGCGCATATCACAAAAAGTCGTATGTTTTTCGCTGTCTGCTGAAACATTTTGAAGCCTCTTTAACAGTGTAGATACTTATGTTAAACAATAAACAGACACTTTCAAATGTAGTTTATTTGCTGGGCTTTTATAGTTTAAATAATTACTGTCTTTACTAAGGTGTTATGGTACAATGATACAGTTACCTTCGAATAAAATCACACCTCATTTACAGTTTTTACCCATGTCTAAAGTAGACCAGTCCTATACTATGCACAATAAATTTAGCAATTGTTTTGTATGGGTGAGCCCATCCACATGAGAGCTCGAGTTTCATTTGCTGTCGCAAATACAGACAAGAATTTTCACTAAAAAATTACAGAATTACCAAACGCAGCGGCTGTGCTAAAGTGACATTAAATTTTAAGACTAGCAGGTAACGTGGGTGTTTCTGAACATTGGGGGAAGCCAAAAACATTTTCAAGCCATTGTTTGGCCACTGAAAACCAAAAAAGCATAACAAATGCTACAATTTTCTAAACTTTCTCAGAGAAATAAAGGACAAAGTTTGCACAATTTGACGTTTTTATTAATGCTTTCACGTTATTGCCTTTAAACAGTGTTTCTATTCGGATTTTCTTGAACCACATTTACAAGTAAAACTGCTTGATGCCTTCCAACACATTCAGAAAAATTATGTTGAAACATCTATGAGCCGAAAGATTAAATCTAACGTCACTGTTATCTCGCAAGCGCGTTGCACCATTTTTCAGTGACTTAAGGTTTTAATCATCCATAAGATGAATTACATTATAAGCATATGATATCTTTGTAAACTGAGTCTCTGTTAAATTGAAACACCAAATATAATTAGAAGTTTAATGAAATGATGACTGCGTTTTGACGTCATTGATGGCAGCTGATTTTTTTCAGCATGAAATCTCTATCACATTTTTCTCATAACCAATAGTTTTATAGGTGTATGATGCCTGAGGAAGATGAAAGACCACAAAACAAAAAATCACATGCTTATCATTTTAGCATTACTTACAATGGATGTGAAGTTGCTTGCTGACCCCCCTGTTAATCTTGCTCCCCCTAAATGCCTTTTTAAAGGATGGCGTCTGTAAATCTGTGGTTTTATTTGCCAAAGATCCTGTTCTCGTCATTGCCATTAAAATTGTCCGATATTGCACGAAGATGAGCACAAAAAGATGCTAAACATAAGAAATTACTTAACTTATTCTGCATAGTATATTTACGCATTCATGAGGTACCGCCTTTACAGTAGTCAGGGAACCAATGTAGGAAAAATGCTAACCCTTGCACCTGAAAGGTATACAGCTGAATTTGGTATGGTTGCAAAGGTAATTCTATGGTGTATCTGAAACCACTGTATAGCAGACTGGATCGATTTGCATAACGTCATAACAGTCAATTTTCTACGGCAGCCAGGCAAGAACATGTGAAAATATCTTTTTTCAAAATGTCATATATTTTTATAAAAAAAAAGATCAGGGCTGAAAAATATTGAGTTTATATAATAAAATGACATTGGCGTAGACCCCAGAAGCAGTGGTGGTCATCTAAGAATACTGCTTACTGATTTTAAAAGCACTTAGATGAGGGCACCCCGATTTTGAAATTAAATTTACAGATTTATTTGCTTCAATTGTCATTAAAGCTGCATTTATTGCCCTGAATTGTATTTGGTAATTATTTGTATATTGCTTGAAAGCACATCTTGTTAAAAATTGCATGCTTACTTTTTCACTTTAATCCTCACGCTGACGTGGTCTGCATTTCATATTTTTTACATAAATAAATAAATTTAAAATTGTATGCGTTTATACAGTTAGACAGACGTTTGGGATATAATTTTAGCAATTTATTTTATTTTCTATGACAAACTAGAAACGGTAGCAGAAACATAAAATTCTGAAACAACAATAGTTTTTAGAAGAAGTCTTATAATTTCATTGTTGACCTAAAAAGCTGACTTGATCTCTGTATGGAAGAAAGTACATGTCATGAAATGGTAATTGATCTATTAAAATATTAAGTTGTATTAAATGTTTATTTTTTTCGCTTTTTCATTAGTTCTAAATATGATTTTAATGTTGACGCTGAAAGAATTATAGCTAAAACCTGAGAAATGTCAAACATTATCTGTGTCGGTTCATATCTCATGGCCCGTAAGATCTTCCGTAGGGATATTTATAGATCCCATCCCACTATTCCCTAAGTCCCGCTCTGTCCGATGATGGAGTTCTATAAAATGTTTGGACTATCTCCCTGACTGCATAGATTCCCTATTAAAATCACACAAGTATACTCTTTCACAAAAGGCACAATCTTAAAATTGTTTTTCGAAACAAGTCGTATTTTAAGCAAAGACTATTTTGGTACACATATGGCTGCCCATACTTTAAATGCATTTGATAGTGTAGAATAGTATTATCTGATACTCAAACGTCTTCTCATACCTGTCCTCCAGATAACAGTGCGTAATGTAAAATTGTTTTTTGTTATTTCTCAACTAAAACATGTGTTGTGGGTTATTAAATGAACATATTCAATGAGACAGTTCTTTTGAAGACCAAAAACACCTCTTAAACTTATTCATAAGGAAAACATCACAATTTCTATGCTATGAAAGTTTGATTAGCTTGACCTATGTAAAAATGCATTTTTCGGCAAAATGCAATTCTGGTCACATTGCTGCACAGTGATTTCATATCCAGGACTATATAGACTATCAGTATACAAAAATCCAGCTGTATACCTCTCGGGTGCAAAAAATCTGAGTTTTTGCATGCTATGTGACTTCGGTTCCCCGACTAGTAACCAACAATGTTCAATAAGACCAAATACCTTGTGGTTTCAGACAAGAATATTCTTAAAGTTTTCATCTAGAAAATCTATTATTAGCCTGTGTGACCTAGATATGCAACAGATCTGAACCATTTGGACAATTATTCAAGAAGGCCATATAAGGATCATTTCTGCCAAGTTTAGTCAACTGAGAAGATATCCTTTTTAAGCAATTGTTGACTACAGACTTTGCACATCCTACAACAGACATACAATGATCACAATAGCTCACCATGAGCCAATGGCTCCAGTGTGCTAAAAATATGAAAAAGGTTTCCAGAAGTTGCTAAATACCCTAATATGCGACATTATGACATGGTGATGTCATTATAACATTACAATGAGGTCACTCATATGGGCAAATCAGCAGAAATCCTGATCTTTGCTGGGTAGATCCGTGACGTATTTTGATTAGTATTTTACAAAGATTGTGCATGTCAAAAGTTACTGGCAATTAGCAGATATGGAGTTTTGTTCTATATCATTTACAATTAATTTGAGATGGTCCATTGCTTATACCAAGGAGTCACAGATTATAACTGCCAAACTATATTGTATTTCGTTCTCTGTAGATCGTAATCAACTTAGGTAACAATGTAGACCCTGATAAAATGCAGCATTTGATCTGGGTCTTCACTGTTTGCTAATTTAAAGCCATTCGGGAAAGTCCGCCACAAATAAAGAATCCAATCATGGCTCGGTCGTATGTAAGGAGCATTACGCGTAGTACTATGTACCAAAAAGCTCCATTTTGTTAGCCAGAACTGGCATATGGGAAATTAGTTCTGTAGCATGTGGGTTCAGCTCTATTAAAATAGATTATTCTGATTATCCGAAAAGTTTAATCAGCAGAATAAATGAAGTTTATGTTTTTCAATAAAATATCGCTATAGCAATATTTTATTGAAAAAACAACAACATAATCTTCTTTAAGCCGTTTGTTTTGCTGCAATCACACTTGTTATTGTATTAACATGTTTTCTGTGACATCAGCGTCACGTTATATAACATCAGTGTCACGCTATCACCCGCATTATCATTATCAAAGTAGATCCTCTTTGTACATCTGTGGTCAGATTCCTCGGAATTGGCCGAGGCAGTTCCGATTGACATTAACGCCTCAAGTGGTCTTCCTGCACTTTTCTTGACCAATTTCATTTTCAAGGATTTTCAATCAAGACACATTTTATTATCATCATATTTTATTAAACATTTTCAAAACATATCTTATTTTCAACGACATTTTAAGACAGTCCAATTTTCAAGCATATTCAGCTTGGCAGAATGACACTCACAGGGACTCTGAACAATAATTACATTCCTTAATGAGAGATAAAAAAGCTATACAAGGCTCATACATGCAAGTTTGTGTAACATTCAAGGACTTTTCAAGGAATTCTAAAAGACTTTCCTACTGTTTTCAAGGACTGAAAACTTATGAAAAATATTGATTTAAATGTTAAAATTATATTTTTGAATTGCTAGATTCCATTACTAAAGATATAAATTTTAGAAAATGAGAATAAAATGGTGGAGCCTTTATTTGGTGCAGCATATTTTTCAAGGCAAATTTTATTTTCAAGGACCTTTCAAGACAAACCTGTATATTCAAGTACTTTTCAAGCCTGTGCGAACCCTGCTATACACTGCCACTTTTCTGCACTAAAAGCTGTAATTAATGATAGTTCTATTTATAGCTCTATAATCACAACATCATCTATCATTAATTTTCCATCATTTCATTTTGTCAGTGATATCATTTCTAAAATGAGTAATCTCCCTTTGTTAACAAATGTGTGGCATACAACGTTTCTATAGCATAGGTTTGATTTCAATCACAGCCACACATTTCAACTTTATCCCTAAACTTCCCTCATTGAGGTATTTTTAAAAAAAGGAGTAATCTCCCTTTGGCATAAAAGATGTCAATATTTTAAGCATGACGACTTTTGTGGGGGTTGAACCCACGATTAACTCTTAAAGCACAAAGAAAAAATGCATCTGAGAAATGGTGTCTGCTGAAGTGGTCTGTTGCAAATAATTGCCTAACATTACTGACGAATTAAGTATAGAAGCAAACAGGGTGTACCCAGATCAAACTGTTCCTATAGGAGCAATTAGATCTGGGTCAACATAGAGGCTTAGAGGCATAGAGGCTACTTTAACATTTCAGCAGACGAGAAAAAGCAGACGACTTTTGTTGCGATTGGCCCTTTAAGGGTTAACATACTATATAGCATTAGTTTGACCTCAATCACATCCGCTCATTTCAACCTCATCTATCATTAAACTTCCATCATTGCCTTCAGTCAGTGATGTATTATTTAAAGAGTCATCTCCCTTTGTTGAATCATATGTCAATCTCATGATAGGAGGCGGAGCCGATGACATATCCACGGAATCTTGGGAAGGGAATGATGGCACTGTGTCAGGGGCAGAGAAGGTTGGACTGTCCTCAAACTCTGAAAAGGCAAGATAAAATCACATTAACCCTTAAAGCCCCACCTATAATTTGCAGCAGACGACAATTTAAAATTTTCAGTCTTTTTAAAAAATAACAAATGAGGCATGATATTTCATGAGAATCGTCTGCTGGCAGACTATTCTCATGAAATATCATACCTTAATTGTGTCAAAAACTAGGAAAGTTGTCGCAAAATTTGTCGTCTGCTGCAGTCGTGATTGGAGTTTTAACGGGTAATCAAGGTTGGCTCTAAAATTGGGCATAACAGGCCTCTTTTTTCCAGATTATTTATTTCTAGGTAGGAGTGCGTAATTGAAATTAACTTTCATATTTCTATTCTAAACCAAAACATATACTGTAGTGTAGCCCTTCAAATGGAACACTGTTTTCAACAATACCATTTATCCCTTAAAGCCCCAATCGCAACTAAAGTCCTCTGCTTTTCTCATCTGCTTAAATGTTTAGAAGGCCTCTATGGCAAACAATGTGGACCCAGATCAGACTGCTCCTATAGGAGCAGTCTTTCTGGGTCCACGCTGTTTGCTTCTATACTTAATTTGTCAGTTATGTTAGGCAATTATTTGCAGCAGATGACTTCAGCAGACGTCAGTTTCAGATGCATTTTTTCTTGGCGCTTTAAGGGTTAATCAAGGTTGGCTCAAAAATTGGACAAAAGACCTCTTTCTCCAGATTATTCAGCTCTAGGTAGGAGTGCATAATTGAAATGAGAGTTCATATTTCTATTCTAAACCAAAACATATACTGTAGTGTAGCCCTTCAAATGGAACACTGTATTTCAGCAATAACATTTAATCTAGAATGCAGATTTTAAATCTAATTAGAGCAATATATTTAAATCAAAAAACCCTAATCAAAAATATTTTTTAGAAGTTTGCATATGTTTTCATAAATGCTGTGATAGGATGGAATTTTATCATTCTTAATGTTTTATGCCTAAAAATATTCCTTTCAAGTACCTTGAGCGAGACAGGTCGCTGACTTTCAGTGGAACATAAAGCAATGTATATACTGACATAAACATTTTACAGCAATGCTCCAGTGGTTTTAAATGTAGCTACATATTGGTGTGTGTTGTTGTTTATCAGCCTAGTCAACACTATTTCAGAAACATTAAATACAATTTCTAACCGAAATTCTAGTCATTTCATGCAGACAATCAGCTCGTATCTAGTAAAGATATCTGTCAATGTAGTTAACTATTGCACAATCATAACCTGGTATAAAATAGTCATAGATAATTGTTTTTGTGATGGAAAAAGTTCCAAGGGACATAACTCAAAGAGTATAAGTGACAGAGTTACTATTTTTACACTCTGCAAGTGGACTCATGTTGGTTGATACTTGTATAAAGTTTCGTGAATATAGCTTAAGCGGTTTTCAAGTTATAGAGCGGACACGATTTTTGTGATGCACAAAGTTCCAAGGGAAATAACTCAAAAAAGTACAAAAGGCAGAGTTACCATTCTTGCACTCTGCACGTCATCTCATGCTGATTGATATTTGTATTAAGTTTCATGAATAGAGCTTAAGTGGTTTTCAAATTATAGAGCGGACACGGTTTGTGACAGACAGACAGACGGACAGACAGACAGACGCCCGGGGAAAACAATATGTCTCCCAACCCTGAAGAGGGGAGACATAAATAAAAATAAAAATATATCATGAACTGGTCCATATGATACACACATACAAACTGGGATGATTCATTCATCACTGATTAAAATGTTTTACCCATGGATGAAAGTTCAAAATTTCCAAAATCCTGAACTTTTGAAATTCAAATTTTAAACTTGCAGGATGCCTACAAAAATGAATAATTTCAAGCTTAAATGTTAAATTGAGTTAAGATAATCTGAAAACGAATCAGAGCTATTGTTATCACCCTAATTCAGCATTTTGAGGCTGACTTTCTTTGGAAAGTCAGCCTCAAAATCCTGAATTCAGGATTAATCCTGAAAACTTCACCCATGCTTACCTGGTGTGAGCTCTGTCATGAGAGATTCTATAAGATTTGACAACATAGTTGTGGAAAATGCATCATCTCTTCTGATAGCAAGAGCCTGAAACACATTTATAAGATTCTACCATGAGCGTGAGAGTGGCATAAAAAATCTGTCCTCAGAATCACCTTTGGCATTACAAGGTTTGTCATCCTCACACAAATACATGTTGTTGTTATTATGTTTGTGTTTAACGTCCCACCAACAGCTAAGGTCATATAAAGATGGGGCCTGCTTAAAGTCCCATCCGACAGACTGGTGAAGCCGGAAATCGAACCTGCGACCCCTGGTTTACAAGGCAAGCGGTTTATCCACTACACCACAGCAGCTCCTACACAAATACATGTACCTATGGATTCTTTTGTCACCCATCATTGAATTCAGCATTCATGGTAGTCACAGAAAATCAATAGTTGTCTGTCAAGAACTTTTTTCTCAGCCACAGAAAATACATAGTACTTCTGTCAATTTTCATTCTAGTCACAGAAAAAACAGAACTCTGCCAAAATTATTCTCTCCATAATAGTCTGTTAGTTCCATCCATATTTTCACAATGATTATCATATAAATTATTTAATTTTTGAAAAAGGACTTTTTCATATGACACCGCGTCTGGGAGTGAAATAAATGCATGCAATAAAATAAAAATTCACTATACTAGTGGTTTACAGATTTTCAGGAAACGTTATGACGTCCATAACAACCTTGTGTACATAATGACAAAATTATAACATATTTACGGCAGAAATGAGATTTCAAAGTAATCTTTATGCCATGTGATAAGTAGAATCTAACATTTGTGCTCTTGTATTATTGAATTTATTAAACTTGTTGCGAAAAAGAGAAAAAATGCTCAGCAAGCCTCACATGTTATCTCTTTTCCTCAACTCGTTTAATAAATTCAATAAAACATTAGCACTCATATAAGATCCTCTCTATAAATTATTTAAGTTTGGAAAAGGGACTTAAACACTGAAAATCTTGATATCAACAATCTCTTCTCAGCCTACACCGATTTTTTTATTATAACTAATGAAGTTCCCATTTGGGCCACGCCGAGAAAAAACCTGTTTTCAGGATTTCTTACAAAGCGAGACAAAAGTCAGTCTCCTCAGCTACAGAGACTAGCTAGAAAATTGAAATTTCGCTGGTAGAAAGTTAAGATATGATACTTTCCAAAAAGTGAATGACAAAGGCGCTGATCAGTCTACGCGGATGCGCAGGTTAGCTTGCGCCTTTGTTGTTCGCAAACCCCTGAAGACAGGTTTTCTCACGTCTAGACCCATTCTGTTGTAGGTCAGTTGTTGATTTTGTTTAATTATGAAGGAATGAAAGGGTTAAGAAAAACTTCTGCAATTGCTGCATAGGTTTAGATAAGGAAAAATTTTCAGCGTAAAATTGTAAATAATTTCTTACTCATCAATTTTAACTTATGTTTTGGGTGCTCAAAAGAACCGTCTCATTGAGACGGTTATGAGACGGTTCTTTTGTGTACCCACAACATATGTTTTGGTTATGAAATAAGAAAATTAAATTTTTGTTAAGCACTCTTAACTAAAGTCCCTGTGTTGCTTTCCTCCATCAAAATATTTGTACATAGTACAAAACCAATTCCCTATCTTATTGTCAAACATCACAGCCAGCTATTTCATAAACCATTCAAGTAAGGTTCATTAGTCTAGGTCCAGAAAAGCAGTTAAGCATAACATTCTCATACATAAGACTGAAGGAGAAGGGGATCAAACTCAGAACCCCTAGGTACAAGGTAAGGGGCTTATTCTCAACACCACAGTGGCTCCACAACCAAGGTTCAAACTGCTTACTGATCTATCACTATGTTTTTAATGTATTAAAATGGATAAGTTCAATTTTTATGATAGGTGTGAAATGTCAAATATTAAGGACAAAGAGAGTTCATTTGACAGATATATAAAGGACCTCAGACAGTCTCCTACTCAATCTGCCCAATTTTGAAAGCCTAAAGCTAAGATTTTTATATTTGACAACTGTATTTTGTACTTAAATCAAAATCTGACATAAGTGCACCTAGAAAAAGGATTTCTTTTCGGAAAATAATAGTGTATATTAATGCCAGAACCTTAGGGTCTAGGGGGTGGGGTATTTATTGTGACCTATTTGTTTTTCACAGAAAGCCAAAGCTTCGTCAGGTATTCATCCATATACTAGATATATAATGTTTGCAGCATAAAACTTGAGACAAAAGTGATACATTTGCATAGAATTTGGGTTTAGTAGAGTTAATTGTTTTTTTTTGTAAATAAGTATGCTGTCCAGGACTTTTGACTATTACCTGTATACATATATGTCATATACACAGACTATACTGGTTTTGCTTCATGTTTAATCAGTCTGACCTATTCACTGAGGTATATAATAACAACATACTGTATACATGCCATTGTTAATTGATATTACGCTGCAGGTTTGTACAAAATTAGAGCCTAATGAGCTTTTATAATAAATTGTTTTTGAGCACAAGGTTCATACAGACAAGTTTGTGTAAAATTCAAGGACTTTTCAAGGACATCTAAAAGACTAAAAGACTTGCCTTTTGTTTTCAAGGACTCAAAACTTATGAAAAATACTGATTTACACATTCGTTAAAATTCTACTTCAGAAATGCAAGAGTGCATTACTAAAGATATCAGTTTTAGAACATATGCTGCACCAAATAAAGGCACCACAATTTTATACTGATTTAGGTCTCCAAAAACAGTGTTAAATCCTTCTGTATATGGTAAAATTTAAGGATGTTAAAAGTCTTTTGAGTGTTTTCCAAGTACTTTTCAGGGCAAACTTATTTTTCAAGGACTTTTCAAGACAGTCTTGTACTTTTCAAGCCTGTGCGAACCCTGGAGCATTTTGACACCCTTACCCCCTCTGACCAATCATGGCATTCTTATATGATGCATGTTATGTAAAACTACTCTGGCATTTTTATGGGCAATCCTTCATTAAGACTGTCCGAGGTCCTTTCCTGACAGTTTACTAAATTTCCATTACAGTTTCCTAATCTGGAACTATCGTGATTACCTTATGAAAGTAATCTACAGCGGTAGAGTTGTCTCCCTTGAGTGCGAAGACGTAGCCTATAGCAGAGTATGTGGACGGACTCTGAGGATCAAGGATTCTGGCTTGCTGATGGTATTCCAAAGCTTCATCAAATTTCCTAAAAGATAATATGTACATGTGTGAAAGTTCAAAATTTTCCGAAATATTGAACTTTAGAAATTCAAAACTTAAAACCCTTAATATGCCTACAAAACAGTAAGTTTAAATGGTCAAATATTTTTAAACAAACTGAAAACAAATCAGAGAAGCTATTATTATCTTACTAATTCAGTAATTTGAGGCTGACTTTCTATGGAAAGTCAGCCTCAAAATCATGAACTCCCGATTAATCCTGAAAACTTTCACCCATGTATGTTAAAGAAAGTTCCAGGTTCAAGAGGGAAATATGATATTCTGGAGTATTAACCCTTAAAGCGCCGATCTCAACAAAAGTCGTCTGCTTTTCTCGTCTGCTGAAATGTTTAAGAAGCCTCTATGACAAACAGTGTGGACCAAGATCAGACTGCTCCTATAGGAGCAGTCAGTTCTGGGTCCACGCTGTTTGTTTCTATACTTAATTCCTCAGTAATGTTAGGCAATTATTTGCAGCAGATGACTTCAGCAGAGACATTTTCAGATGCATTTTATTCTTGGCCGTTTAAGGGTTAAATGAAAGGAAATGAAAAAAGTCAATAAGCAATGCTTATTAGATACCCCCCGCACAGTAAGAGTCAGTGAAAAAACTTAGCAAGTTATAGTTCGAACAAGAAGACCTTAGTTTTGATAAGAAGATTTCAGTAGAATCTGTGCAAACAAAAATTAAACTCCTTCATGCATATGTTCAATGTGTCTACATTGTATCCGCAAAGTATCAAATTTCTCCATCAAAAGCTGTAGTAGGAGTTGATCAGCCCATAAAGGCACTATCCATGCATATACAAAAGCCATATAAGGGAATAATTGTCTAAGTTCTCACAGTTGTCATTTTGTCAAAATTATTTTTTGTGAACCAAACTCCTTCATGCATATGTTCAATGTGTCTGCATTGTATCGGCAAAGTATCAAATTGTTCCATCAAAAGCTGTAGTAGGAGTTGATCAGCCCATGAAGGCACCATCTATGCATATACAAAAGCCTAATAAGGGAAAAATTGTCTAAGTTCTCACAGCTGTCATTTTGTCAAAAATGATCTTTTCTGAACTAAACTCCTTCATGCATATGTTCAATGTGTCTACATTGTATAGGAAAAGTATCAAATTGTTCCATCGAAAGCTGTGGTAGGAGTTGATTGGCCCGTATATGGCCTATAATAGCATAAGCACAAAGCACTATATTAAAAGCCATTTAGAACTACAAAGGGAAATAACTCTAATAGAATTGGCCCCTAGCCCTTACTTTTTCGTCTCAAGTATTTGTCTTGCATATATGAACATGTTTGCAAGGTTTGATGAAAATCCAGCAATGACTCTTCCAGTTATTAAGGAAAAAGCACTATATTAAAAGCCATTTAGAGCTACAAGGGGAAATAACTCTAATAGAATTGGCCCCTAGCCCTTACTTTTTTGTCTAAAGTATTTGTCTTGCATATATGAACATGTCTGCAAGGTTTGATGAAAATCCAGCAATGACTCTTCAAGTTATTAAGGAAACATAGCGTTACGGACGGACGGACGGAGGCACGGACGGACGGACGGACGCACGGACAACGTGAAAACAGTATACCCCCTACAAACAAAGTTTGCGGGGGGGTATAAAAAGCATTAAACACCAGGATGAGGGGATAACATACAGTAAAATCTCATTAATTTTAAGTCCTCGGAACTATAGTTTTTTTTAACTTCAAATTATCATTAGCTCCAATTTAAGGGAGTTATTAAAATACAATTATCATATGACATCGTGTCTGGGAGTGAAATAACTCCATGCATTAAAATTGATAAACCACCAGTGGTTTACAGATTTTCCGGTTACGTTATGAAGTGACTTCAATAACAACATTGCATACAAAATGAAAAAAATCTTAACTTATTTACGCCTGAAATGAGATTTCAAAGTAATCTTAATGTCATATGATAAATAGCATCTAACATTCATGCTCTTGTATTATCAAATTTATTAAACTTGTTGAGAAAAAAGCCATAGTGCTGACATATAAAAATTCTAAAATTAACTCCAGGAGATTTTGCAGACTAATTGAGGAATTTGTCATAAGTCAGCCATAAAATTGTGACACTAGGTGTAATTCTATATTCCTGTAAAAGCTCAACCATATGCAAAGTGAGGGAATATTACATAGCAGAGAAGCAAATACTTACTTTAATTTCCTACAAGTGTGTCCAAGATTATTAAGAAGTGATTCCCATTTCTCTACTGTAACTTGTTTGTCAAACGACTTCACTTTCTGCAATGCATCTTTAAAATACCTCTCAGCTCCTGACCAACTGTAAATATTGAAATATTCCATGGGTGGATCCAGAGTGGGGGTGAGGTATGGGGGGCAGGGGGTCCAGACCCACCCTGGAAAATAACAATTGGCTATAGGTTTCCTTGGAAATACCAGGGATTTTCCTAGGCCTGATTCGGGGCCAAATAGCGGCCCCTTCCCAATTAAAAAATTAGCAAAATCTTCCCAAAATGGCGTATATCATTTCCAATTACTGCATAAAAATGTGGACGAAAACATGTGAAAACATGTTTTCATTCACATTTTACTGCATATTTTCATGAGTTTTTATGACATATGCTACAGCTTTACACTGTTAATTCCTTATAATATGGGTTTTAATCCATTTAAAATGGCAGTCCAGTTCTTTTGGACTGCATCAAGTTTTCCCAATATTGATGGTCCAAATGCTTTTTTCCCAAGTTCAACAGGCCTCTAGCCCTGACTTCAATAAGGTAGGGAAATCCCTGAATACTTGCCCCCCCCCCCCCCCCCCCCCCCCCCCCCCCCCCTCTGTAGAGTCTGTAGAGTAATAAACTGGTGATAGATGGATTGGTTGACCCATTGCTTAGTACTGGTTCAAACAAGGAAAACAGAAGCATGTCCCAACATGACTGAATACTTGTGGACTGGAACATAAAGCATCAACTCAAACAAGCAAAACCTAGGAACTTTAGAACTTTAAGAAGGAATTATAGATTTTCTTTTAATATGTTTTGTAAAATTATCTCTTTAAAACACATTTCATAAAAATTAGTATTAAATGTGGATTGTTGAGAACAGCCTGGTGTTACTTTCCCTGGCATATTTTTATATAGTAATTCATTGAAGAGAAGTCATTGAAAATTTTGTAGAGAGTGTGCAATGTTAGGGATCACTATATTTGTTTTCATAAAACAGGGGGGGGGGGGGGGGGATGCGCACTTCAAATCAAAGTGGGTATTGATCAGAAAAATATTTTCGACTTTGAACTCTGTGTTAATATAGTATAATGTTAACTTTATATGGCTGTGCACAATTTTTCAAACTTGTTTCTTTCTTATTATATCCAAAGAATTTTACAAAGTTTTTAAATGTACAATGTTAGGCATCTGCACTTTAATTCTGCATCCAAATAGATCCAAAAATTTGAACTGAAATGCAGACCTTAATCAAATCGGATTAACTGTTTAATAATGGCTGCATAATAGAGATGTTCTGACAAAGTGGGATAAAAATTCGGTGACTGTTGAACAGGTGCATGCGCTTATAAAGGTGCTTTTGCACAATTAGATTTCACTTGTGATATAAAGCTGGTCAAAAAGAAGACGTATGCTTAGAGGTGGCCATTAGTACAAAAATGATAAAAAAAGGAGAAAATTGCTACGGTAAGTAACTGCTATAAAACTGTCTTTTCTTAATTTGGCAAAGCATATGCTACAATAAAAAAGATAAAATAGTGTTAAACTTTGCTTTCATTTCCAAGCCTTTTTTTCTGCACTTATATGGCAGAAGATTTCAAGAAAGCCCTCGGTTCCATTCCTATGTGAACCCAACTTTATCATATAGAACAGGCTAGTAAACACACAACTCATAACACAGTATTACAACCTTGCAAAGCTACCAGCTTAGCAAAAGCGTAGTTCATGAAACCAAATTTGGTGATTTAGCTGTCATGTAAATATAAACAATTTGTCATATTGTGACAGGTATTTTAAAAGTGATTGGCAGCTTGAGATGATCCAAAGGGCAAAACTAATGGACATGATTCTTGATAAACAGTTTTCCTTATTTTCAGTAACATATGTTGTTGGTACACATTGGAGTTGCCTCTTAGAGGCAATTCCAATGTGCATCTACAACATATGTCAAACCAATAAATGAAAGTTTTTCACCATTAATTTCTCAACCACTTTTTTATGTTTCAGTGTCATGAGCATGTAGAAATGAACAAGTTTTTGTGTAGTTTGGCCTGCACCTGGATGCCAAAAATAGATAGCCAATTTTATATTATTGACAGCTATCTTTAGATATTTCATTGGAATGAAATGCTAACTTGGCGGTTGCCTGGTTGTAAGAGAGTAACTTACTCTTCATTCTGAAAGGCTATCACACCCATCTCGTGTAACACAAAGGGATCCTCAGGTGCTATACTTAATGCTTGACTGAAGAACCTCTCTGCTAACTTGGCGTTGTTTGTTAATCCATACTCTAGTCCTATGTACAAAGCTGGTAGATGACAACTGGAACAAAAAAATCAACAGTTACAGTAAATGTTCTAAAATTTCAAACACTTTTCCAGGGATAATCCTAGCCCAAAATGATGATGGGCCCTTTAAATGGGCCAATGGCCCATATCCCATTCAAATACATGCAAATTTCCAAATTTTAATGCGCCATTTGAAATTTTATGGGCCCTTTGCAAAATTTGATTGGCCCAAGAATCCTTAATATCCACATTAGAGCATAATTGACATGAGATTTGAATAGCTTGTTAAAGGGGCCCAGCCAAAAATGAAGTCCATTTTAGCTAAAGATTATTAGTTTTCACACAAAATGGATTGGGCCCATCCTAGGAATATCCATGCTTTTCTCTTTCTGTTCTCAATAAAATGTTGGTTTTCAGGGCTGGAATTCACAAAATGCTTGTCAGAGAGGCAAACATGGAAGACCCTGATCAGTCTGCTCTGGGTCTGCACTTTTTGATAGAGTCTTTGAGCATTCAATTGAATAGTCAATGAGCATTCATTTCCCCAAAATTTTAAAATTAGCACTCCCATGATGTAATGGTCATATATTGATAGAAGCCTGTATTATAAAAAGAAAGTATTGCATAAAATATACTGATGGAAAAAAGTTTAGCAATATACTTTGGAGATTCACAGTTTAGAAGAAATAGGATTTTTAATTTCATAATATCAAAAATATATGTTAACAAACGTTTACGAGTACCATGAAATTAACCAGTTGGCATCTCACATAATGTAAAGTCCAAATTCAAGCCCCCTTGCTTAAACAGCTTATCTGGTAATAGAGCAAATATTTTTATGCTAAAAGTTTCATTTTTCCATCAAATGTTTAGACCTAAAAGCCAAAAAGTGAAAAACGGTTTAAAACTAAATGTTTTGTTCACCAATTTTGTACTGTTTTTAGTTGAAAATCATATTTGTTCAGATTACCTCCCTTTCAATTGGATAACGTTTGAAATTAAAATGCCCAGCAGATTAAATCCTTGCTATGAAATCGGAATTTGTTTCTTTTGACCTCTTGCGGGTAGCCATTAGATCATTTTCAAACAACTGACATGGTTGGGCACCTGCTAATAAAAAAATATCTATTGCTAAAAAGATCGCCTATGGGGAAACTCATTATAACTAATTGCTAAACTATTTTCCCTCAGTATATGTGACAAAATTATTCATCACCATCATCCTAATATAGGTTTAGATTAACAAAAATTTTCAGCGTAAAATTGTAAATATTTTCTTATTCATAATTATAAGCATATGTTTTGGATGCTCAAAAAAACGTCTCATTGAGACGGTTCTTTTGAGTACCCACAACATATGTTTTGGTAGAGAAATAAGAAACTTATTTTTCTGGTACACACTCTTAACGAACGGCCTGCATACTAAGGTTTTATTTGTTATCAGTGACTTCAGAGGCTCTGTCAAACATACTCACCAGCCTTGGGGGGTTTACAGCCGTTTAGGACCTTTTAGGACCCAGGACTTTAGTTAAGAGTGAGTAACAGGAAAAAAGCTTTCTTATTTCTCATCCAAAACATATGCTGTGGGTACTCAAAAGAACCGTCTCAATGAGAGGGTTCTTTTGAGCACCCAAAACATATGCCTTATATTATAGGTAAGAAAATATTTACAATTTTATGCTTTTTTTTTTTATTTATCTAAACCTGTGGGACCCTTACAGTCTGGAACATTTAACAGAGGTACTAAGGCTCACAGGGACCCTCAAAATATTGGGAAAATAAAAGCGCTGCAGGCATGCAACATACTCGCCACGGGACACTACTTTTCAATATCAACTCTTATACCCAGTTTGAAGAAAATTGGTAAAAAATGCCAAAGATAGAGAGTGAAAACAAATTTCTAACGTCAATCAAGGGCTATAACTCTGTACTTATTTGTCATAATTTACCCATCTGCAATCCCAGAACATTCTTTCACAATATCGACTCTCATACCAAGTTTGAAGAAAATTGGTTAAAAAATGCTCCAAGCATAGAGTGAAAATGATGTGCTGATGGACTGACAGACATACAGACAGATGCTCAAACGCAAGTTTTTGAATGGAGGGTATAACATAATACCCCACACATTTTAAAGTGGCAGGGTATAAAAAATGGGTTACCCTTTCATGAGTTGTGAAGCTGTGAAGTAGGCTGCCATGGCTTGATCATGTTCATTCTCAGCTGCAAACGAGTGACCAAATGCTAACCAGGCTGGGCCATAGGGTCTGTCTAGTGTTGTAGCTTTACTGAAATAAATGTTTGTATGCTTGATTTGATTCTTTACGTCCCCTCAACAATCTTCCAGTGATGTAGGGATGGGCCTTCCTGGGTTGAACCAGTACTAAGCTAGGATAAATGTGTCTTGCTCAAGGACACAATGCAGTGACGCCGGTGAGGCTCGAACCCGAGGCCCCTCGTCTCAAGTCAAGCACTCTTCCACTCTACCACTGAGCCCCCCCCCCCCAAATGTACTACAGAAATATTTCATTTGCTACAAGGTAGAGTAAAACCTGTAAAAAACGGCCACTCTCAAAAAGACCAAAAATTGGTTTTCAAGACCAATTATTGCTTAATGCAGGTCAAAAGTATTGCAGAATGCATTCTGCAATACTTTTGACTTTCATTAAGCTACCATCTTTGTCTATTTTTGAGTGGCCGTTTTAAACAGTTTTAACTGTATGTAACTTACAACCATTGTTTGTTTGTTTGTTTGGGTTTAACATCCCATCAGCAGCAAAGTTCATATGGGGACGAGGCCACAGCTTAAAGTCTCATCCAACAGACTGGAGAAGCTGTGGATCGAACCTGCAATCCCTGGTTTACAGGCATGATGTTTATCCATACCCCAGCAGCTCCTTCTAACCATAATGAAAACATTTCACAGTAGTCAGTCATGCTATGACACTCATTCAAAGCTAATACTAGATTTCAGTCATTGGTACACCATCACAAATACCCGCTTTTGAGCTAACCAAAGCAACTGCAAAGTTTGAAGTTGCTACGTACAACCATTTAGGAGGAGATGCATTTTCAAGAAGGTAAATTATTTCATGTTTGACCTTGATCTTAGGTAAAGGACAAACACGAAAAGTTGCCAAGTATCCTCTAAATCATATGACCTATGCACCTGCAAAGTTTGAAGCTGCTATGTCTAACGGTTCAGGAGGAAATGCATTTACAAGAAATATTTGACACATGAAGCATTGCCCTCTACATCCTGTGACCTATGTACCTGCAAAGTTTGAAGCTGCTGCAGCCAATGGTTAAGAAAATGCATTACCAAGAAAATATGTTATTTGATCTTGACCCTAAGGTCAAGGGGGTCAAGGTCACACAAAATATTGGCCAGTACCCTCGACTTTATGTGACCTATGCACCAGCAAAGTTTGATGTTGCTACATCCCATGGTTAAGGAGAAGATGCTTTTACAAGAAAACACATTATTTGACCTTGACCTATGGGTCAAGGTCACATGGAATGTTGCCCTATGCACCTACAGAGTTTGAAGTTACTACTTCAAAAGCTTTAGGAGAAGCATTTACAAGAAAATTCAATATTTGACCTTTGACCTTGATCTTGGTGTCAAGGTCATAAAAAATGTTGCCCAGTACCCTCTACATCATGTGACTTATCCAGTAACAAAGTTTGAAGTTGCTATGTCCAACCGTTTAGGAGGAGATACATTTACAAAAAAATACATTATTTGATCTTTGACCTTGATCTTGGGGTCAAGGTCACACGAAATGTTGCCCAGTACCATCTACAACATGTGACCTATTCAGCTACAAAGTTTGAAGTTGCTATGTCAAGAGGTTTAGGAGGAGATGTCTTTGCAAGAAATTTCATTATCTGACCTTTGACCTTGACCCTTGGTCAAGGTCACACAAAATGTTGCCCAGTACCCTCTACATCATGTGACCTATTCAGCTACAAAGTTTGAAGTTGCTACGTCTAACCGTATAGGAGGAGATACATTTACAAGAAAATACATTATTTGACCTTTGACCTTGGGCTCAAGGTCAAACAAAATGTTGCCCAGTACCCTCTACATCATGTGACCTATTCAAAACTACATAATTAGAAGTTGCTACCCCTAACGGTTTAGGAGGAGATACATTTACAAGAAATGTGTCGTACGGGCGGACGAAGGACCACGAAATTAATATACCCTTTTTTTCTAAAAAAAAAAACGGGTATAATATAAATCATTTCATTCACATACCACAGATATTTTATTCAGCACAAGAGGGTGAAGTGGCCCAAAATTGCTAACCTGAGTAGTATTGCTTACTGTATAGACTTCTGTTGAAAACTGGCAACAAGCCCTGGTGATGACACATTTTAGATAGACCATGTCTTTTGACGGACAAATTTAAATGAGCTGTGACATGATTTCCAACAATGTGGTATGTGCGACCAGCGAATCCTCAGATCAGTCTGCATGCAGTCTGATCAGAGACTTTGCTAGTTGCTTGAATATTCTATGACTGTTAAACCACAGACCGAACAGCATTTTTAGTTTCTAAGCTTAAAAGGAGGCTGCACAGACTCGTCTGAGTAATTTCATGTCAAAATGCCACATTTGTTGGAATTCACATAACACGGCTCAAATTTATTATTTTTTAGGGGAGGGGGGAGGAGGTGTAGATGTTAAAAGTTGCATATAGGGCTGCCACATGTAAACGGTACCGTTTCGTGTTTTTGCAATAAATGTTTACAAAATTGGCCTACCATTTACACAAACTTTAGCATGTGAACAGCCTCTTGTCTATTAATAGCATTTTCTTATAAAAAATATTCTCTTAAACAGTGATACGTCACATCCCGATCTGGATTATCAATCAGTTTGTTTGTTTTCTCAGAATCTGCTGTATTTGATAAAGTATCTACTGCAATTAGAATTACGACGCACATGCTCAATGGGCCATGAAAATGTCCTGAATATCGTCTCACTCTGTCACTGGGTGGGGCAATTATACTCCTGCATTTTTAACAGTTAAATCATGTCTTAATAGTTGGTAGAGACACATGTGAATGTGCATGGCTTAAAACTTGTTTTTTTTATTGTTTAGTTCCTGTCCGAGTATGTATTGATGCGTACGTGATGATTGGCAATTATATCTAGTGTGTGTCAACTCATTAAATGAAGAAAATGTCGGTAATGTATGAGTCGACATTTTGAAATCACTTTCCAATTACTTGAAATGAGTTCTATCACAACACACAACTAAAACATTTCGAATATTCACACAAGGTACATTTTTCAAAGAGATTTTTTTATGAAAAATATCGCAGATTTTACCGATCTGCATAATGAAGAAAAAAATTAAATCTGGAAGTTTCATGTTAACGGAATAGTTTCGGTTACTGGAACTCGTGTATTACTAAACGTTTACCAAATTTTGTAAATGTGGCAGCCCTAGTTGCATGTAAAGGAAACCAGCCACACACCCTGTTGGTCATGCTTTTGATGAATCAAATTCTTGTTTTAGCTACTTTTATAGAAGGTCACCTAGTAACCATTTGGGCCAAATTGTTTTCAATACAGACCATTGGTTCTAAGAAGATACCTTAAGTTGCTTACATATATACACACAGGATGTCATATGATAAATACCAAAACTGCATGTGCTGGCTCAATTAGAGAAACTGTTATAGAACAATTATTTGAAAATTACCTCAAATATCTTCTGGCTGGTTCTCTCTTATCAATCAAAAGATAATAACAACCTACAGCAAACCAGGAAACCTGAAAATAAAACAGATACAGGGACCACGCTAGGGGGCGACTGAAGCAAAATAGGTGCTTTTTTCTGCACCACTTCACCTTTGAAACTTGGAAAAGAGAAGTGATTTCGCTTTTAAATTTAAGAGCGAAATCCAGATAAGTTGGTCTTGCAGGTAGCTAGATAAATTCAATGATTGCAAGATAAAAGTGTCAATATATATATAAAAAAAGTCATGTTTTTACAATAATGTTTTGCTAAACCATTCATCCATCCATCCACCCACCCTGATCCTCTCCTCACTGGGCACAATTAGAAATTAATTTCTAATTTCTCAAGCAAAACATATGTTGTAGGTACACAAAAGAACTGTCTATGAAACTGTTCTTTTGAGCACCCAAAACAAATGTTCAAACTGATGGATAACATAATATTAGCAATCTTAAGCTCAAACTACCAATGCCTTACATTTGTATTGTATAGCCTGAAGTAAGTCCTGAGTAATACATGGGTGAAAGTTCAAAATTTTCATAATCCTGAACTTTAGAAATTCAAATTTCAAAACTTGCAGGATGACTACAAAAACGAATAATTTCATGTTTAAATGGTTAATTGTGTTTAGATAATCTGAAAATTAATCAGAGAAGCTATATTTATAATCTCCCTAATTCAGCATTTTGAGGCTGACTTTCTATGGAAAGTCAGCCTCAAAATCCTGAATTCAGGATTAATCCTGAAAACTTTCACCCATGGTAATACTGGTAAGTGACATATCCATTTGTGACAAACTGAAAATTTAGTCCAGTGTTAGCATACCTGTCTAGTAAGTAAAAGATTCAGGGATAGATCTTCATTGAAGCCCCCCAAATTTTTCTTTGTTATGTCCGTAAATAAAGGCCCCAGATTCGCTAAATGCCCTTTAATATTCTTTGGCAAATAGCAGCAGTTCAAGTATTAAATTCTTGACACAAGGTTCAAACAGGCAAGTTTGTGTAGGACTCAAGGACTTTTCAAGGACTTCTAAAAGACTTTCCTACTGTGTTCAAGGACTGAAAACTTATGAAAAATACTGATTCACTTGTTAAAATTCTACTTTGGAAATGCTAGACTGCATTTCTAAAGATTTTAGTTTTATTTTGTTTGTTTTGTTTGATTCTTTATGTCCCATCAACAATCTTTCAGTTATAAAGAGATGGGTCTTCCTGGGGTTGAACCAGTACTAAGCTAGGATTAATGTTCTTGCTCAAGGACAAAACCCAGTGACACCGGTGAGGTTCAAACCCGCTGCCCCTCAGTCTCGTGTCAAGCACTCTACCAATGAGCCACTGCCCTCCCATATGTATTAGTTTTAGAAAATTAGTATAAAATTGTGGTGCCTTTATTTGGTGCAGCATATCTTTATTTGGTGCTGCACCAAAAAAAAGGCAAGTTTAAACTGATTGGGGTCTCCAAAGACAGTGTTAAATAATCCTGTAAATGGTAAAATTCAAGGACTTTTCAAGGCCTTTGAGTGTTTTTCAAGTACTTTTCAAGGCAAATTTAATTTTCTAAGACTTTTCAAGACAGCCCAGTAAATTCAAGTACTTTTCAAGCCTGTGCGAACCCTGTGACAACTGATGTTCTTTTTTAAAAGGTACACCTTGAGACGTATTCATCTGTTCCAACATACAGTAAAACCTGTGTAAAACGGCCACTCAAAAATAGACAAAACAAAGATCTTAATAACAATTGGCAGCTAAATGAATGTCAAAAGCCTTGGAGCATTCTGCAATACTTTTGACTTGCATTAAGCAATAATTGGTCTTGAAAACCAATTTTTGCCTTTTTAGAGAGTGGCTGTTTTACACAGGTTTTGCTGTACAAAATACTTACAGGTTTATTGGGATAGAGATCAACTAACTTGTGAGCAAGATAAAATAAACCTGAAACCAAAAAAATATGACACATGTCTTCAGTCTTAGTAAGGCCAAAAGAAAAATATGCCTTGTTTCTGGTTACATGTCCAAATTTTTTAGGGTCGGTAGGTAGGCAAACTTTTTTTTATAAAAACTTCATTGTACGGAAAAAGTATGAAAATCCTTAAAACAGTCTAAAAATAGACTTTAATATCCCGAAAGTCTTCAAAAAAAGTTTGAGTAGGCCCCAAAATATAAGGGTCAGTAGGGTAACCGGAAACAAGACATTTTCTTTTTTGGCCTAACTGTTAATCCTTGTACAGCTGAGCTTGGATATATAGTACGGGGTTTGAGTAAAATTCAAGGAATTTTCAAGGACTTCTAAAGACTATCCTATAGTTTTCAAGGACTAAAAGTGTATAAAAAATCCTGATTTAAGTGTTAAAATTCTACTTAAAAATGCTAGACTGAGATAATAGAGAAATTGGTACTAGAGAATTAGTAAACAATTGTTGTGCCTTTATTTGGTGCAGCATTTGCACAACAATTTCATACTGATTTAGATCTCTATCAACAGTGTTAAGTCCTGCAGAAAACATAATTCAAGGACTTTTCAAGGCCTTTGAGTGATTTTCCAGTACTTTTCAAGGCATATTTAATTTTCAAGGATTTTTCAAGAAAGGCCTCTAAATTCAAGTACTTTTCAAGCTTGTGGGAATCCTGCAGTAAAACCTGTGTAAAATGGTCACTCAAAAATAGACAAAACAAAGATCTTAATGACAACTGCTAGCTTAATGAAGGTCGAAAGCATTGCAGAATGCTCCCCTTGGAGCATTCTGCAATACTTTTGACCTGCATTACATTCAGTATTGAAAACCAATTTTTGGTCTTTTTGAGAGTGGCCATTTTACACAGGTTTTACTGTATGCTCTTTAGAAAACAATGTAGAACCAGATCAGCTGGCTTCTGCCGAAGCCATCTGATCAGGATCCACATTATTTTCCACTCTGATTGAAAATACATGACTACAACTGGAATGCTGCAGGTTAACAGGAAAAAAATAGGGAGGAGTGTAGTGCACTAAGATATTCAGCATGAGAAGGGTTCATATTTTCAAAATTCACCAAGCAAAATTGGCTTGTATGAGCTTTAAAATGGTGTAAATTTTGTTAGGGAAACAATGTTTTAGGGTAATTATCACTCAATTGTAATGTTCACACATTATGACATAAGACAGCTGACAGTGTGTCTCTTTGACCAGTTTTGCTATAGGGTAAATATATTCGGGGCAAAAATATAAGAGATTAGGGATTTTGTTCGATTTGAGCTGAAGGACCACAATGCAGTGATGCCGGTGAGGCTCGAACCAGCGGCCCTTCTGTCTCGAGTCAAGCACTCTACCACTGAGCCACTGCGCTCCCTTAGAGATTAAGATACAGCATGTGCTCTGTTGATTGAATAATCCAGTCAAGAGATATAGGTCAGGAAACTCCAAATGTTTATAGTTTTCCTCTCAGAAAATATACTTCCAAATAAGAAACTGTTGTATAATATTCAATTGAATATGATCACTTGAAAAAAAAAGAGCTGGGGTTGCTACAGTTACAAATCATTTCTGAGTTTCATTTTCTCCAGTTTTATAAAATTATAAAATTCCAACAAATGTTACTGACAAGAATATGGCATTCAGTACAAAATGCATACATTGTAACCCATGGTTCATGTGAAAATTTACATATATGAAATATTTATATGTGAAATTCACATGTTTGCAGTATGCACACATTTTGTTCACTGTATTCAAAGTATTCAGAGTTTACAGTTTTGTATGATTCTAATGCCTGAATTCAGGGAAAATCCTGAAAACTTTCACACACTTTGTTTCAAGGCTGATGAAAATATAGGACATGGTTATCTCTCAATATAAACTCAAACAAAGAGTTATAAGATAATGGGCATACGGGAAATGTCCTATAATTTCTAACACTTTCTTGTTAGTTTCTCAAATAAAATGATGGTTATCAAGGCTGGAATCGCAAAGAAGCTTATCAGAATAGTAAACAGGGAAGACCCTGATCCCTCCGAAGCGCTTCTTCAGTGCTGTTTGTCTTGACCTTTTTTAGCAGGCAACTAGTACTCAAAACTTTAGAACATTACCATAATTCACTCGAAAAATCTCATAGAGACAGGTTTCACCAGAATCACAATTAGGGTATAACTGTATTATGTCAGATATTCGTTCCGAAATCACGTTTTTCGGAAATCACGTTTTTCCGAACATATTTTCTGTGATTTCTGAACGTATATCCGACAATATACCTCCCCCAAATTAAAATTTTTAAGATAGATATCCCCCTTATAATGCGCCTTTACAATCTCATCTCAAATTGGAGAGTTGCAAGCCGTATAAAGCCGCACAAAGGTGTATGTCATCAAATGAAATGTGACATAATTAATGACATCAAACTATTTCCGACAGTATATGGCAGGATATACTGTGGCAAATTTTCTACATTATCCAATCAGATGTTGCGTTACAAAAGCAAGTGCATTAGAATTTGACATAAAGGAACTTACTATTAGATTTCTTTAATTCTACTAAAACAGATATATGAAGAGGTAGACAATGGCTGTTGTAGGGATCTTTGTTTAACACCCTGAAATATCATAGAATTTACATGTACAGTGCAGCCTCTTTATAACACATCTCATTATAACACAGACTTGGATAAAGTTAATAACTCAGCCATGATGTGGATCCTAAATTATTTTACCAAGGATTTTAGCAAAGAAATTATAGGAAAATGACCGTTGAATGGTCATTTTCCTATAATTCCTTTGTAAATGTGTCCCATTATAACATGGTTCCCTTATAACACAGTCCTATGGACCCCAAACACAGCATGAGAGACAGCTCTGTATTAGATTTCTAAACATTTAAATTTTCCATACATCTACCAGGGATTTTCCAATCTTTCTGAAGTTGGGGCCAGGGGCCTGTTGATTTTGGGGAAAAAGCATTTGGGCCACAGAATTGGGGAAAAATTGATTGAGTCTATAAGAACTGGACCCCCATTAAGCAGTGTAAAGCTGTTACATATGGCCCATAAGAAAAACTTGTGAAAATTTGCATAAAAATGTGAATGAAAACATGTTTTCATTCACATTTTTATTCAAATTATCATGCATCTGTAACTTTGGTATTTTTGTTCAGATTTTTATGAAATTTTCACCAAAATGTAGAGCTAAGAAATTGGGAATTATATAGCAACTGCCACCGGAATTTTTTTGCCAAACCAGTTTTTGGCAAAATGACCTAGTACTTTTAGTTGACATAGAAAGCTAAAGTGACTTAATTCCAGTAGAATAGACCCTACTGAGGAAATTCTATAGGTTTTTGGCTTAAAATCTGTAATGACCTAGAAAATATTCCACGACAAAGGTCAAAATCCCCGCGGGGATTTGCAAATCCCCGCGGGGAAAATATTTCCCCGCGGGGATTTTTCACCATCCCCGCGGGGATTTTTTCCCCATGCGAAAAATTTCCCCGCGGGGATTTTCGAAAATTCTAAAACTCAGTTTTTTATTCAAATATGACAAGATCTCATGTAAATGGTGTGTAAAAATGAATTTCCACCAGTAATAACAATTTTTCATTTTTCCCCGCGGGGATTTTTCCCCGCGGGGATTTTTCCCCGCAGGGATTTTTGGAGAAAAAATCCCCGCGGGGATTTTTTAAAACATGTTTAAGGGTCTAAAATCAAGCTTAGGTTCACTCTTGCAATCTGTATGACACATTTGAGTATGTTTCAAGTATATATTAACATTTTGATTTTCCCCATGGGGAAAAATCCCCGCGGGGATATTTCCCCGCAGGAATTTTTCCCCGCAGGGATTTTTCCCCATGGGGATTTTTTTTCTGCACAGTATTCATCCTTAGAAGATCTTATTCAATGGCAAAGTATTTTTTCTGCATTTATTAACATTTATATTGTATATGGTATGGATCCAGCTCAGTTGCTGCATGTTGTAGTGAAGCAAGCGGGTAAACTGTATTTTTAGATTTACTCGGTCACAAACCCAAAGACAGTTTTTCACATTATGCTGCCCATATATCTGTATTCACAGTAAAGCTGCACCTGTTAGGGCCACCTGCTTGTTCCATCTCTTTGTTCACTTTGCAAAGAGTTTAGATCCAGATCAGGCCCTACATCTCGGGTACAGATTACAGGATCAAAGTTGTTTGATATTGTTTTTTTTTTTCTGAATTTGCTTGGGCATAGTAATAAAACTAATATTATTAATATCAGCAAATAAAAATAAAACATTTGTCTACTTTAACAGTTTTTGTTAAATACAGTCAAAACTCGTTATAACAGAATATTCAATATCCAACATAAAATTGCTGGGAACGGATCTGTTTCCATTGAAATTCCATCTTTATAACAGAATATTCACTTAACGACACCGACAGTAACTTCTGGAAATAGATATACAATTTATATTGAAAATAAATTCATTATAACAGAATTGTTACCATGTGTCAGACAATTTTGTGATCAGAACAAGGTCTTTTTGCATGAACAGGTTTCTGTCTCACTTGATAAGTGGGAAGCTTTGTGCATTTTGATGCCATACAAAATTGAACTGATGTATACATTTGGAATAATGGCATTTTAATTCATTTATATAATATTTTATTCCACCAAATGTTTATTTATGTGGAAATCTGGTAATGGTCAGAATTTCTTTATAACAGCAAATTCACTTTAACGTCAAAGATAGCTTGGAACAAACAGTGTCGTTATAAAGAGGGTTGACTGTAGTTGAGAGGTAATATGATTTTAGCATTTGTGTTGTCTGCTGATTCTTCATGATTTAACTTCTTCAAAACAAATTCAGTAATACCAACAGAATGACAAACACTTGGATTCGGACTTTGTCTCAAGGGATAATTAGTAGGTTTGTTTTGACATGCACAGTCAAACAAGCCGTGACTCCTTTAAGCAATAACTGTTTGAATCCAGATCAGGCCCTACATCTCAGGCCTGATCAGAATCCAAACTGTTTGACATTGTGGTGGTAGTCCTGAATTAGCTTCGGCATAGTAATAAAACTAATATTAATATCAGCTAAGTATACATAAAACATTTGTCCACTTTAACAGTTTTTGTTAAATAGTTGAGAGGTAACATTATAATTTTAGCATTTGTGTTGTCGGCTGGTTCTTTATAAAATTACTTTTTCAAAACAAATTCAGTAATACCAACAGAAAGACATACAGTTTTGATCCGGATCAGGCCCAAATGAAATATGTATTCATAATTTAGATGACCTTTTGAGCCATCTGCTAGGGTATTCTGTTGGTAGACTTTGAACAAAGTTTAAATCCAGATCATACTTGGCTGCATAGCACATGGCAGTCAGTAATATGTCTGACTACAGATGTATGTCTTACTGCAGATCCAGGGGTCTCAGGGGTCGCAATTTCGATCCCAGTCTGGTCCCATAATTTCTTGGAGACTGATCATGAAATAATTTCTATGGATATTTTCCTCCATTCTGCTGATTTATTCACGATTATACACAATTTTGGGAAGTTTTTGCTCAATTTTAAATTTAGAAGGTACCGATAATATTCGACCCCAGATTTTGCCTTGGAAAACCCCTGATCTACTGAAAATGTTTAATATATCTTTAAAGAAAACTCAATTATATCTATAGGCTATTGGATTTGTATGGATATAAATTTTGTTGGGGACAATTTGTTTTGGTTCTCCCACAGGTTAAGATAAACAAAAATTTTCAGCAAAAAATTGTAAATATTTTCTTACCCATCAGTTTTAACATATGTTTTGGGTGCTCAAAAGAACCGTCTCATTGAGACGGTTCTTTTGAGTAACCACAACATATGTTTAGGTTGAGAAATAAGAAAATTAAATTTTCATTACCCATTCTTAACTAAAGTCCTGGTACTCCACATGCAAGTCGAGTCCACCAAAACAATGAGTACCCACAAAATATATATACAAATACGATAACCTTTTTATCATATACTTGTGTAACAATTTACTAAGTTTATATCATCTGAGTTATGTTACGCTAAATATAATTATACTATAGCTTTCAACACATTATAAATTCTAACATAAAATTTTTTATCTTTGTAAATTCGGTTTCGAAATTGCATCCCATTATGATTCAAAGTAAATCTTCTATCTTTAGAAACCAGTAAATAATGAATTGCTGAACAGATGCAAAATCGATGCAGAAATGTGAAGTAAATCTTAATAAATTCAAAGAGTGTTTTGTAAAGTAAGTTGAGTGGATTCAGCAGTACATAGATTGAATCAAGTCAAACACATAGTTTGGCAAGCTTTGTTTTGTTTGATTTGATTCTTTACATCCCAGTCAACAATTTTTCAGTTATGTCAGGATTGGTCTTCCTGAGTTGAACCAGTACTAAGCAAGGATCAATGTGTCTTGCTCAAGGACGTAACACAGTGATGACGGTGAAGCTCAAACCCGCAACACCTCAATCTTGCGTCGAGCACTCTACTACTGAGCCACTGCTCTCTAGTTTGGCAATAAATGTGTAAAAAAACGTTATGTTTTTTTGAGCAACCAAAACAAGTGCTTAAACTGATGGATAAGAAAATTTTCACAATTATATGCTCAAATTTTTGTTTACCTAGCACCATTGTACTAACTTTGAAGTTATTTTATAGCACTCTTTGAAATCACAATTTAAAAATTAATTTTCTTATTTCTTAACCCAAACATATGTTTTGGGTACTCAAAAGAACCGTTTTGGTAAGTGTACTTTTGAGCACCCAAAACAAGTGTTTAAACTGATGGATAAGAAATTATTTGCAATTTTACATTCAATTTTTTTATTTACTTGGCACCATTAGTACTTACTTTGTAGATATTTCAAAGCACTCTCTGAAATAACAGTTTAAAAACTAATTTTCTTATTTCTCAACCAAAACATATGTTGTGGGTATTCAAAAGAACCATCTCCATGAGACAGTTCTTTTGAGCAACCAAAACAAGTGTTTAAACTGATGGATAAGAAATTTTTTGCAATTTTACATTCAAATTATTTGTTTACCTAGACCTTTGGTACTTACTTAGTAGTAATTTTATAGCACTCTCTAAAATCACAGTTATAATAATGTCTCTCAGCAAGACTGACTATCACATCAAGGTTTTCACTCAGCGATGACAGTGACTCTGGTATATTTAATTCCATCGGCTTGTCATACTGAAATATACACCATTTAAATTGAGATAAATTGATTATTTCAAATAATTTTCTTACTTCTTAACCAAAGCATATTAGTCAGCTCATGAAATGTCAGTACTTGTTGTTTTGGCATGCAGTGAAAGCTCAGACAAGCCTGTGCAGACCTACCAGAGCCTTCACTGCTCTTATACACAAAGTTCTTTTCATGGCACCGGAGCCATGAGTATACCCAATTATGGGTGGACCCTCTTTCCCCATAATAATCTAATTTGTGTGGAACCTGTGTGGAACCTTGTCAAAGGCATTTGCAAAATCTTCTTCAGTACTTTTCAAGGCAGATCTAATTTTCAAGGACATTTCAAGAAAGCCTTCCAAATTCAAGTAATTTTCTTTCTTGTGCGAACCCTAGGGACAAAAGCCCTAATCTTTGGTTATGGCCATCATCTACCTCCATACTTTGTATGTGTCAGCAAAGAAGGCTCTGCCGCGGGCTTATCCGAGCCTTTGCCATCACTGGTCACATATGCATGGGTGAAAGTTCAAACTTTCCAAAATCCTGAACTTTTGAAATTCAAATTTCAAAACTTGGGGGATGCCTACACAAATGAATAGTTTCAAGTTTAAATGCTTCATTGTGATTAGATAATCTGAAAACTAATCAGAGAAGCTATAATAATCTGCCTAATTCAGCATTTTTGAGGCTGACTTTCTATGGAAAGACAGCCTCAAAATCCTGAATTCAGGCAATCTTATAAACTTTCACCCATGCATATGCCATAGGTACCAAAATTTCATGTGCTGGTCAAGTTCATTTAAATGTTTATTTTCTTATTTCTCAATTAAACATATGTTATGAATATATAGAGGATCTTACATGTGTGCTCAAGTTTTATTGAATTTTATAAACGAGTTGGGGAAAAGCAGAGCATTTTATCGCTTTTCGCAACGAGTTTGATAAATTCAATAAAACAAAAGCACGAATGTTAGATTCTATTTATCATACTTTAAATTCTCATTTCTGGTGTAAAAAAGTTAAGATTTTGTCATTATGATGGACGTCATTTCATAACGTAACCAAAATATGTAAACCACTAGTGGTTTACCGATTTTAATGCATGGTAATTATTATTTCACTCCCAGACGCGGCATCATATGATAAACTAATTAAATGCTTTTAAAAAGAAATTGGAGGAATACTGCAAATTATAACCGAAAAATTGACTTATCTTTAACAAAATGTATCTACATTAAGACTCCAACTTACCTTTTTTAATTTATTTTCATATAAATATTTAACTAGTTCTATTTCTTCTTTGGGACATTGCACTGTGAATGGTAGTGATTCCATCAGCTCTCTTTCTGCAATGCATAAATCACAACAGCAACATACTCATAGACCCCCTAGATATATAGACCCGAGGTTATAAAACTTTTTCATGCTCAACACAACTGAGCAGGAAATTTCAACTGCTCATAAAATTTGAAATGCCAGGCCACATAGAGCGGTCAGTAACGTGTCTGGCTACAGATGCCTGTCTGACTAGATCCAGGGACCATCAGTTTGATCCCGGCTCGGTCCGATACTTTTGTGGAGATTGATAATGAAATAATTTCTACCATCATCCTCCTCCCTTCTGCTGAATCATTCAAGAAGGGTTGTTGTCAGTTACAACGGAAAGTATGTGCACGGAGTACTGGTTAACCATTTGTTCAAGCTTGCCCAGGAAAATTGTGGTTAGGTACTGACCGTCTCGCCATGACATTAGCTGTTGACATGGGACATAAAGCATTAAAACAAACAAACAAGAGCTGAAATACCGACAAGTGAAGAAGTTTCATGCTTTAAGTCTCTCAGATTTTGTATTTATATTGCTTATGAATGTTATAAAGCATTTTAACATTTATGAGCAGCATAAAATTTGTGCCCCAGCTGAGTTGAGCAGGAAAAAAAGTTTTATAACCTCGGGGCCAGGCCCCTAGATCACAAAACTTGTTTCATGCTCAACTCAAAAGAACATGAAATTTCAACTGCTGATAAAACACAAATGCTAATGAATCAAGACTTTAATATTACTTTCAAACTCTGAGATGCTGTATTTATCATGCAAACAATAGTTGGCATTTTAAAATCATGCTCAGTTGAAATTAGCATAAAAAAATTATATAACCTCATGCCCTTAGCTACATCTAAGCAAATAGCTACAGCTATGCAAAATCATAATCATAAAATTTGTGTTATTACAGAAAAGCCTGATCAAACAGATAAAACCCTTATCAGACTCTTCAGGACCGCCTGATCATCGACTGCACTATTTACCAATCTGTCAGACTAGTGTCACTACATTTTATAGGCACCAACCCTTTTCATTCTGATTGATTTTTCAATGCATGTTGAAATGTTAATAGAATAAGTATGCAGTTGGCCATTTAGTATGTTTGTTTATTTGATTTGATTCTTTCTGTCCCAGTCAACAATCTTTCAGCTATGTTGGGACTGGTCTTTCTGGGTTGAACCAGTACTAAGCAAGGATAAATGTGTCTTGCTCAAGGACACTACAAAGTGTCGCGGGTGAGGCTCGAACACGCAGCCCCTCGGTCTCGAGTCAAGCACTCTACTACTGAGCCACTGCGCTCCCTAAAATTGTTAAAAGAATAATTGCCGGGCCACGTAGCGCAGTCAGTAACGTGTCTGGCTACAGATGCATGTCTGACTGCAGACCCAGGGGTCGCGAGTTCGATCCCGGTCCGGTCCCATACTTTAGTGGAGATTGATCATGAAATTATTTCTACGGTCATTCTCCTCCCTTCCGCTGATTTATTCAAGAAGGGTTGTTGTCAGTTACAAGCGGAAGTATGTGCACGAATTACTGGTTAACTGCTTGTTCAAGCTTGCCCAGGAAAAAGTGTGGTTAGGTTAGGTGAACTGAGTCCCGCAATGACCATAGATGTTGACTTGGGACGTAAAGCAACAAAACAAACAAAAGTTAATAGAATAAGTATGCAGTTGCCTATTTAGTATGTTTGTTTAATTTGATTCTTTACATCCCAACAACAATCTTTCATTTGTAAAGGGACGGGTCTTCCTGGGTTGAACCAGCACTAAGTTAGGATTAATGTGTCTTGCTCAAGGACACAACGCAGTGACGCCAGTGAGGCTCAAACCTGCAGCCACTCAGTCTCAAGTCAAGCACTCTACCACTGAGCCACTGCGCTCCCTATTTAGTATGTAAAGTCTAAAGAGATCACAGATAGAAATTTCAAAATGATGAAACCTCACCCTAAATGAAGCATTTGTCAATAAAGATAGCGAAAATCCAACCTGATCTGCTCGTGCCCTAAATGATGCATTTGTAATAAAAGATAGTAAAAATCCAACCTGATTTGTGCATGCCCTAAATGATGCATTTGTCATAAAGATAGTGAAAATCCAACCTGATTTGCACATGCTTTATATGTGCAGTTGATTCAAAACTGTCAGTTTTGGACTGCATACACAAGGTAAACAGGCCATATCATGAAAAATCCCATTTCACATGCCCATAAATCTGCATGCACAAAGTAGATTCTGCAATTGCACTAAAAAATCTGAGAGTGTCCATGCCATTATCATGTTAAATTCAATCAATGAATAATGAAGGCGTTTAGTTAAGAGTGTGTACCAAAAAATTAATTTTCTTGTTTCTCAACCAAAACATATGTTGTGGGTACTCAAAAGAACCGTCTCAATGAGACAGTAACTGTTCTTTTGAGCACCCAAAACATATGTTCAAACTGATGGATTAGAAAACATTAAAAAAATTTATGCACAAAAATTGTGTCAACAATATTTTCTTTGCTAGCAAAATTTGATTTGAGATCATCCCTTTCTGTCACACCTATGAATTATACCTGTCAATAAAGAACTAATTAAAAAAACTTTGGACGAATTCTATTTTTTGCAAAATCTTCATCTATGTAAACCAAAAATAATGTTTGCTCTACAAAATTGGGACCCTTAGGAGAAGTTGCACTAGGTCCCCTCTACAACTACATGTACATGTATTATCATGAACAGATGTATGGATAAACAAAAACTTTGAGCATAAAATTGTGGATATTTTCTTACTCATAAGTTTTAACATATGTTTTGGGTGCTTAAAAGAACCGTCACATTGAGAGGGTTCTTTTAAGTACCCACAACATATGTTAAGAATGAGAAATAAGATAATCATTTTTTTGGTACACACTCTTAACTAAAGGCCTACATGAACACATTTTGCCAAAATAATGATATAAAGTTATCCTAGAAAAACTTTAAAAAATGTTTAGCAGTGACTTTTGTCATCTACTGATAGCCTTTGCAAACAGTTTGGATCCAAATTAGGACTGACAGAACCTCCGAACTTGATTTAGATCCAAACTGTAGTCTGATAGTGCTCTTGAAAGAAGTTTTTGAAAGAGCTAATTTTGAAATAAGTCAGCAGATTACAGCAAATTTAAGTGTGAAAGTATGCATAGAGTTATAAAAAAAGTCTGAATATTTGTGGTTAGGCCAGAATTTTTTTATTAGATGATTTAAGGGAAAAAATTCAGATTTAGGGATTGGAGAAGAAAAAAAAAGCTTTGAAAATGACCAGTTGACTGGTCATTTTCAGAGCTTTTTGGGTTTTTTAAAGTCAGAATATTTATGGTAAATACAGTTTATGAATGAAAAGTAGAATTCCATGTTATTTAGCTTCCCAAACATTATTTTCAAAATTTCATTATTTTTCTTTTAAGATCAAAATTCCACACCACTTTACCGACCTTATAGAAATGTCCTGGTATTTCCCAGAAAATGTCACTTAACCCTTTACTCCATAGGCTATTTTTAGATCATGACATCATATTCTATTTTTAGACTACATTGAAAAATTCAAGAAAAATTTAAGTAAAGTTTTGAATACTTTTGAAAATATTATGCAAAATGGAGCATTTACTCAAAAAGTGCAAATGCTAAATTTTCCATTATATTTTCAAATACGAGGGTTAGTCAAAAATAACTGAGCCCTACCTTATAACATTTACTTCAAGTAAAATGGACACATATTTAAACGATATTTCATCGCAGTTATATTTCATCTATTCAATAACCTAATTTATATCTGATGGTAGGCTTTATATACTGGTTGCTAGACAACCGAACATGACCTGTCGAACGGGTGCGTTCACGCTGTAATACATCAATATCTAAGCGTTGCCATGGAAACGATAATGTAAATGTAATGCTGCATTCACTGTCGTTTGATACCTATTACATGTACCTATTCAGTGCCACAGAAAAGAAAGCAACTGACCCCAAATTATAGATGCTGTGGTAGTTCGATTTCAGAATTTAGCAATTTTTTACGTGCCTCAAGTCCTATAATTTACCCCACCCACATTCATATTAACACAATTTTAATAGAAAACATAAAATAATCGCCTTAAAATGCTTATGCAGTACTGCATACACAGACAAACCCACAGAAATATTAAATTCCTTGTTTTGAATAAATGATTCTGTTTCCATGGCAACACAATCATCATGTATTTGAATATTTGTGAAATTTTGACTTATTTTGTTGCTAGGCAACGCACGCAATCAGTGTTCACCCAATCAATTACGAACCAAGTATAATGAAAGGACAATATGACATATGTTATTCAAATAAATGTCAAATATGTCTTTCTCATAAACTATCAAGCCCACAAACTTTTTTAAGATATACTGTATATTCCTGGTGGCTGAGATCGTGAACGCATCGCTCTGACTGATGACCATTAGTTGCCTAGCAACCATAACAGAAGCTTCACCCGGGTAATTATTTTGGGTCAAAACGTCTATGACATGTTATACTTATAAAAGATAATCACATTTCTTGTCTACAATGTGAGGCTAAGATATAATTAGGTAGGGCTCAGTTATTTTTGACTAACCCTCGTACAGATATTTCAAAGGCGTCAAAAGGTGTTATTAGGAGTAAAGGGTTAATTCTATTTTTCCTTTATAAATAATATAATTCCTTTTCACAAATTTCTTTTAATTGGTTTATTAGAAGAATGTCTGAAGTGTAAAATTTCGGCATTTATTTAAATTTTACCGTTGCTATGGTAACAATAATGGCTGACAAAATAGGCATTAAATACAGAAATTGTCATTTTTGACCAAATTTAAGGCTTTTTGAGACCAAATTTTTAAGAACTAGATATCAGCACAGCTAAATACCATTAACTCCTTTTAATGTGTTGCGTGCCATGATAATTCTCAATTTCTCATCATCTATTAAAATATCATTTTGGTATTTGCCTGTGCTCTATGTTAATTGCTCTATCAAACGTCTCCAATTTGCTCCAAAATGGGCAATTTCCTATTTTCAGCCTATTTTGACAGCCATTTTTGTTACCATAGCAACAGTATAAGTCAAACTTATATCAGACTTGGGCCATTGTTCTAATAAACTAATAAGAATTTGGTGAAAATCAAATTTATTTTATTGGCCTCATAGCTGGGCCAAAATAGCCTCTTAATGCACGTAGTTCTTTACAATCACTTTTTTTTTGTATTATTTAACTATTCAGTCACTTTCTAGCCAAATCTCACACTTGATCCTATCTCCGTTAGCTTTACAAGAGACCAGGACATTGCATACCACGTGGGGATACAGTGACCGAAACGCTGAATCATAAGGCCAAATAAAACAAAAAGTGTGTTTCGGGTAACGGGTCTGAAAAATTTAGGAAGTGTAGGCACACATATTTTTTTTCTGGAAAAAATATAACTTCATGCATTTTGAAAGGCATTTCCTAGAATTTTTTCAGGTTTTCTGGAAAAAAATATAATTTCATGCATTTTGAAAGGCGAAATATTTGTTCAGGTTTTCTGGAAAAAAATATAATTTCATGCATTTTGAAAGGCGAAATATTTGTTCAGGTTTTCTGGAAAATAAATAATTTCATGCATTTTGAAAGGCATTTTGCCTTTCAAAATGCATGGAATTATTTTTTTCCAGAAAAAATTCTAGGTTTCACCAATAAATTTAGGTAGGGTTGGGTCACAGGGGCCAGTCCAGTGTTTACAGTATGCCACAAAAAAAAATAAGTTTATAGTCTATTTCAGTATATTATCGAAGTTGGCATATTATTAAGCTGGACTGGTCCCTGTGGGTCGGGTTACCCTAAGCCCAGGTATTTCTTATTTGGCCTAATCGGTCTTACCTTCCTGTGCTGACAACATGTGGTGGTTCACAAGGAGATCAAATGCCTCATAACAGTAGACGTCTTGCCGTAAAGCCTCTAGAAAACATTCCATGGCCAGGCTTCTGTTTTCCATGGCCTCGTAAATTTTACCTCGAAGCAAATTCACTGAGCTCTCCATCTAAGAAAGAAATTATGGGAAATATGAGTTTAGCAAATAAAGCCAAATAAAAAAAACTGTGTTTCGGGTAGTGGGTCTGAAAATTTATTATAGGGTAGGCACACATATTTTTTTATAATTTTTTTTTCTGGAAAAAAATTAATTTTATGCATTTTGAAAGGCGAAATGCCTTGCCCTCCAGTAAAATATTTTTACTGACCGTTCCAAGGCTGTGCTTCTTTTGTGGATCATTTATGTTATTTCTGTCTTGTTTTGTTATGCTTTCATGCACATCCGTTTGTTGATGCTTTGTGGTCACCTACTGGGAAAGGGCTGACCTCTTGGCTCTCGTTTGTGATGTCTGATTGTGATAAAAATGAATTTTAAATGATCCACAAAAAAAGCACCGCCTTGGAGCGGTCAGTAAAAAATATTTTTACTGGAGGTCTTAAACTAGTTTTATGGTACCAACCCTCACCATTATTTCAGAAAGTCAACCTTGAAATCCTGAATTCATAGATGCACAATAAACTCACTTAGGTTTATTGCATAAAACAGTTTTGGTAGCCATCTTCAAACTGGTAAATGTATACGTCGATTTGGTGGTATTTACGCGTATTGCCGGTACTTCATAGACCGGAAGTGGTAGATATTGGTGTTAATACTATATAAAAAAACATGCCATATGCCTAAAGAACTATAGAATTAGATCATTTTTAAGTATTCAGTATGTGCATGGCGATTTATGTAAGCATTTAGGAATAGATTTGAGTACCGATCATCCAGATTGGTACTCGAATCTATTCCTAAATGCTTACATAAATCGCCATGTGCATGCCAATATAGTATTAACACCAATATCTACCACTTCTGGTCTATGAAGTACCGGCAATACGCGTAAATACCACCAAATGGACGTATACATTTACCAGTGTGATCTTGGGGCTGCACAACTGGCATAATCTATATTCAATTTACAGAAGGAAATTTGAAAGTGGGTGATTAATAACTTATGCCTAGTATATTGCCTATAAAGGAAAAATGTGTTATTACAAAAGCACTTGCAAAATACTCTTCTTTCCATTTGATAAACTTCATGTGTAATAAATAAACTATTTATTATTGTAAACTATTTTAACTGGACCTCTTCACCAGAAAACTTGGCCCGAGATTATAAATAGAGGATCTTACATGAGTGCTTATGTTTTATTGAATTTATTAAACGAGTTGGGGAAAAGAGATAAAATACGAGGCTTGCCGAGCATTTTATCTCTTTTTCGCAACGAGTTTATGTTACGACATAAAGCCGGTCAGGAAGGAAGAGGGGAAATCTTATTGGAAAATTCCTTTATGCGATGACGATGCTACCAGGGAAAAATAATGCACACAACTAGCAAACACTTTTCAGTACTTTATGTACTAAGAAAACATCAACAACACATTAATATACAATGACACCACCTACGCTGTTATTTCTGGCTAATTGACCATCCTATACTAGAGCAAGTTGCCACTCCAAGATCATTTCAATAAGAATCAATCTTGGATTGTCCTGCTCTAGATGTACGTCAACTAGTCAGAAATAAGAGACGTAAAGAATATGATTAACATATAGCTTAAGTTCTCATAGGAAAAAAAAATTGGGCCCTTTAATATTTCAGTTCTCGTATTGACGAGAAATCTCGAGATTATACGCGTCTTGCGAACACTATGTCTTCTAAGCCGCACGTGTGTCTACTTCAGACCATCGGCGCTGAGGTGATCGAGCCTGTACTTTGGTCGTCACTGGTTTCACATAATATTTCTTACGCGTACTACTGATCGTCGTTCAAGACGTCAGGATTAATATAAGTAGTTCTTCCTGATCATATCCCCACGTTGGGGTGTCAGATTCACTTATAACAATTCAAGCCGGTGGCTCCCCATTCGGTTATTCTACGTGGTAACGATTGGGCCTGATCCACGCTGGTCGTGGCCTGAGGGGGACAGCTAATAAGTGCCCTCAGGTAATAATCATTTGGCTCACCAACATTCAGCCTCCAACGTAGGAGGGGACACAAGAGACGATTCTGCAAAAAACAAATCTATATTTAGAATCTCAGAATCACTCTTTTGCGTCAATAATGGGGTTGTTCGTTTGAAGTTAACAAAAATAGAAATAATTTCAGTGGTCTTACTCTTTTAAATTACAGCCTAACCCCATAAGCGCGCGATTAGCCCTCACCCGTGGGTGTATGGCTAACGGCTCCCATGCGGTTAGGATGGATCGGCTCTTCTAAATATCCACACTTAAAATTATATAATAGAGAAGTATTTTTATAGACTGGCCTATGTCAGCGATAAACAATACCTCTTATGTCAAACGAACAAACCCATACGTAACAAAATTTTCTATACACTGTCGTAACGTCACCCTGGTTGAGACGCAATCACAGCCGAAACATCAAGATCCCGTGGCCCTTTTTTCCCTTCAAGGTCACTTTATCTAGATAGTTTCGAGGTTTACAAATACTGATACCAATTCTCTTAAAATTCCAGGAAAAGGTTAAACAGTGTGATGCCGACGTAACGTTTGGACGTTTACGTCGGACATCACCCTGCCCACGCACTAATTTCGTACATGTATAACGTATCAGTTGTAAACAACTAATTATGACCTCTCGGCAAAAAATATTTACATCAATATTGAGAGATTACATTCTGCTGTTTTATGTGTGTAGAACCATACAATGCTTTCTTACATTTATTTTGGTGTAACAAATATTTTTACATTTACTTTGGTATAACAAAAATATTTTACATTTACTTTGGTGTAACAAAAATATTTTACATTTACTTTGGTGTAACATTACACCTACCTAATCTCTAAACATACATGTCAGCTATCACCTTATTTATGTAAGTGTGTTGTAGTGTATGCACCTAACCCTTATTCTTATATGCGTCAGATATAACTCGAGGTGACACATACAGGTCGCTACAGAAAGTCGACTATCACTGGCAGTTAAATCGTCTTCCCAACAACGCCATATAAAATCACAACAATTTAAAATCTAGCTGCAAAAATTGTTTTACACCTATCGGTCCCTGGTAAATCTTTCAGCATACCATTATAGTTTTATGTGCAGGCCCGACATGGCCTGTGTCTACTTTTGTCCGAAATAACACGACGAGTCCATCCGGACAGCTTTTACTATAGCCGCAAGAATGGTCCCAGCAGATTTTTAGGCATTACGCATGTGCGTAGCTTCATACGCAAGTGCGTAACAATCGCTATTTTCACCGAAAAAACGGGACGTTATTGATAACACCCGAAAGAACTCATACACGGAATGCTGGCCGATTCAACAGACGACAAAATAGAAAACGAGTGACTTATTATTTCAATACAATGTGACATGCTAGAGACATCGCGATTCAATGCAATTACACGAATCGCCACCGCCCTGTCATGTACAATTTCAACACAGTAACAATATATATAACTTCACGTACCTTTGATAATAATGAATAGCGTCTCTATATCGAACCTTTCAACGGTATGTTTAAAATGTCCCCTAACAAGAATGGGAAATTCCATCCTTTATATATTGAAAAACGCACAGGATTTCCGAGATATTCAAGAAAAGTAAGGAAATCGTGCAAGCGTTGATAAATATAGACACAATGAATTCCATCTCAGACAAACCGACCTTTTATTGGGACTATCAATAGAAAGAGTACCGTATCATGGTTCGAATAGGTGACCAGGTGCATACCTAAACCTCTGCGTATTTGTGCGTATACGCAACCATCACTGATTCTGTTATTCCAGCCATTCTGCATCGTAACAGTTTAATAAATTCAATAATACAAGAGCACGAATGTTAGATTCTATTTATCATATGACAAATACTTTGAAATTTCATTTCTGGCGTAAAAACGTTATAATTTTGTCATTATGTACGCAACGTTGTTATGGACGTCCTAACGTTTCCCGTAAATCGATAAACCACTAGTGGTTTACAGATTTTATTGCATGGCGTTATCACACTCCCAGACGCGACGTCATGTGATAAAAACTTTTTTATGCTCAACTGATCAACTTTCAACTGCTCATAAAAAACTAAAACACCACTAAATAAAGAAGTGTCTCAAGAGGTTGCATTTATCATCAGGCCTTTAGTTAAGAGTGCGTACCAAAAAATTAATTTTATTATTTCTAAACCAAGAAATATGTTGTGGGTACACAATAAAAACCCGTCTCAATGAGACGGTTCTTTTGAGCACTCAAAATATATGCTCAAACTGATGGATTAGAAAATATTTAAAAGTGTACGCTCAAAAATTTTGTTTATCTAAACCTATGTATCATGCCAATAAATGTTAAAATGCAAAAAATTGCTGGCTAATTTTTTTTTAACAATTGTTGGCAACATTTTAACATTTATGAGCAGGATAAATTTCATGCTCAGCTGAGTTGAGCATGAAAAAAGTTTTATAACCTTGGGGCCTGTCTTTGGGGAATGTGACTAAGTTTGCTCCAACATGGCTGCTCAGCTACAGAGCCTAGTTAGAATTCTGAAATTTGGCGCATAGCAAGTACAGTTATTACACTTTCTAGGGATTGACTAGCAATGGTGCAGTGCGCAGTTGCACATGCTGATCTGTGCCTTTGCTGTTTGCATGCAACATAATCAGGGTATCTCGTGACAAGACCCACCTCAAAACTAACTACTTACATTTTTATTAACTTGTTCTGTCTCACTTAGACACTGGTTGATACTGAAGGATATATTTCTTGCTACTGGTTTCAAACTGTTTGTTTCTACCAGATCTAACACATTTAGGGCTTCTTGAAAATCTTTGCATTCATACTGGAATGGAGAAAACATACTTTAGGACAATACTAGCTTGCTACTATTAAACTTATTAAAGCTAACATGTGTGGGTGTATCTAAGGTACTGGGTACTTGATAAGTTTATTACACTATATCAACTTCTGTTTTCCAGATTTAGATTGAGCCGCGACATGGGATTTCCAACAATGTGGTATGTATGACCAGCAAAGGCTCAGACCAGCCTGGGCATAGGCATACAGAGATTCAAGTCAGGCTACACAGATATGCAGACTGAAACAAATTACTGCTGTTCTCATTTAAAGAAAACTCTCAGAATCACAGCCTTTGAAAGAAACAGCTGCCTGTGCATGAGTGGGATCTGATCTGAGCCTCTACTACTGATTGTGGAACAGGGAACAAATTCCATCAGTCTTGTGCTGAGATTCTTTTATTAAAACAACAATCATTGTTTTGGATATAACCTATCAAAAGACAATTTCATTGATTTTTTTTTTCTTATTTCCACACATCACTCCCTACAATGAGATGGTGTCAGTCGTCTGGTTTTCTTGCACTTATGTAAGAATACGGTCTACTCTCGATACCTCCAATTTCAAGGGACTGAGCAAAATGTGTCGAGTTATCAGTAGTTCGAGGTAACCAAATCACGATGTATAGCCACAATTTTGGGGCAAAATAACTCACTTTCAACTCGTCTATTAATAGATCGTTATTGGTAGTCATTACATTATGATTAATGAGCTGCAAAGAATCAAATGACATTGGGAATAGAAATAAAAAAAAAACAAGAATAAAAAGGGGAAAATAGAATCGTTTTTCAAGTACCACTGCAGTCCCGACATTATGGCCTTTTTTCACTTTCTAAAGCAAAATAAAATAAACAAAGCATTTTCAGTTCTGAGTAAGTATCAGCAACTGGTCCCGCGGTCGCAGGTTTTACCATTTCGTACTTCGTCATATGTTTAAGCCCCAACAGACAGTGTAATGCACATTTTAATTTTCGACAGCTTTTGTCATGACATGACCAATGTCCGAAAATAGCCTTACACGCATTACTGTCCAGTGCCTGAAATAAAAGGCTGCATCTGTTTTCAAAAATCATAAAATGGCCCGAGAAACAATTAAATTATACTTTAGCCATATTTAAAACGAGCAGTCATCGGACAGGCTTAATGCTCAATAGATTGCTCAAATATGACACATTAGCTCAAACCGTCACTTACAGAGATAGACATGTACCCGCTTTGAAGTTGTACACAATAGATCAATAGAATTCGCCGACCGCGGTCAATTATGTAATTTTACAACACACTAATTTACAACTGCATTTGTCACACACATGGACCAAGTGATCAAACAATTGATGTTTTTTTAATTAAATGGGGATAATTAACGTTCAAAACGGTGGATAAACTGGAGACACATTCAGCTAAAAAGGTAAGTTAATGACTGTCTTTTTCTTTTGAAATGGAATTGAGTTAGGCATTAGGCATTGTAAAATACACTAAAATTGATCAGTGGGACCAGTTTTCGTAAAGCGTTATCAGTTTATTGACTTAGCCGTTGTCGAGATAAACGTTGTGGGATTGCAATAATATATAGGGGAAAATACCGGGACCGTGCCATCGAGTCCAGATAAGTGATAGTATTGAGTTATGCATAGTTGAGTTAACGAGAGTCGACTGTATATGAGCCACAACATGAGATTTCCAACAATATGGCATGTGCAACCAGCAAAGGCTCAGACCAGCCTGTGCATACACGCTGTCTGATCAGAGCCTTTGCTTGTCACTTAAACATTCTATGACTGTAAAGGTACTGACCAAACATCATTTGGAGCTTCTAAGCTTAACAGGAGGCTGCACAGGTCAAAATGCCACATTGATGAAAATCACACTGGTCAATGTAAACGCACCGGTGGTTGCTACAACGAGCTGGTGGTGGCATTTTTACGCACTGGTGGTGGCTTAAAAGGTAAAAAAAAAATCTATACCTGTTGACTTTATGATTTATTTATAAGCTTGCGTTTATTTTATTTGTGATATCACCTGGCGCACAGACTAATGGTAACAATGCAGTTTATGGCTCTGCCAAGCAATTGGTCATTTAATTCATGGTTTGGACTGCAAATCCAACACAGTTCTGGAGTTTTGCCATGAAAGGTGCTTTTATCTAGTATATATGCCTAAATTGAGGGAAATCTGCATGTCTAAGCGCAGCTGTTGTCATATTCCCATGAAATAACACCCAAAAAACGTTTACCACTTTGTTTTTTTTTTCTTGGTAAACTAGCAAATGTTTTTATTGAGGAATTTTATTACAACGCACTGGGTGCATTTTTTGACGCATTGATACAACGCACTGATGGTTGCCCAGATGTGCCATGGTTGCTGGTACAGCCTCACCACAGCATTCACTGTTCTTATAAACGGCACACAAATCGCTATTTGAGTCAGCACATGATTTTTTCAGCACTGTGACGAAGACTCAGTTGTGCCTGTGCAAATGTACAGACTCGCCAGAGCCTTCTCTGCATAGAAAAAAATAGAGAGTAGTAATCGTTTTTGGATGTTATTTCATGGGAGTATGATAACATAGCTGTGCATAGACATGCAAATTTCCCCCAAGTTTGGCAGTCACAATAGAAAAAAGCAGCAGTCACTGTCAAACTCCACAACTGTGTTAAATTTGTCGGTCAAACCATGAATTAAATCGCCAATTGCGTGGCAGAGCCATAAACTGCAATGTTACTGACGGTTTCTACGCCCAGGTGTCATCACAAGTAAAATAAATGCAATCTTATAAAGAAATCATACAGTCAATAGGCATAGATGTTGTGGTTTTGTACACTGATGAAGGCTCAATCGTGACTCTGCAAATTTGCAGACTCGCCAGAGACGCTCCAGAGCTAGCCCTGTTCGCACTTTGATAGTGTTTTTGCCTGTTTTCAGATTGGCCCCAAAACTTTTAATTTGGTGAGATTGTTTGTCCGATGTGATACATTGCAGAAGTTAAGAAGCCTCCATGCGAGCTTAACATTTTCGTGCTTCAACAACAGCAGAATCTAGGGTGATGATTTGGTACCAGTAAAATGCATTTTAGCACCCAGTGGCTTAGGCTGCTGTCTATTCTAAGGCGGTGGTTCTGTTGTTGTTGATTCGTTGTTGATTGTTACTCCCATTATAGGATTCTGTAATTGTTATATGTTTTGTTACTTTATTTCCATTCTTGTTTTGGGGAAGAGAGAGAGAGAGAGCTTGATGCTTTGCTTAGTTTGTCTTCCTGGTGTCACATGCAGTTTGTGATTGTGATATTTCCTAATCATACTCAGTTACTTTTTTGGGTGTCATTCATTTGAACAGCGATTGCTTTGGCGAGTCTGCACATTTGCTTGGTCTAGTCTTAGCCATCGTCACAGTTCAAAATTCTTATGTGGTGGCTCAAATGGCGATTGAATGCCAATTTGTGCGAGCAGCAAAGGCTCTGGCGAGTCTGCACATTTTCACAGACTAACCTTAGCCTTCGTCACTGTACAAAATCTATTGTGCTGCCTAAAATGGCGATTTGTGTGCTATTCACGCCAGCAGCTTATACTTTGGTGAGTCTGCATATTTGCGCGGGCCAAGTCACTGGACAATGCGATAAGTATCAGGATCTCTTGTTTTGATTTGTTTCTTTACGTCCACTCAACAATCTTTCAGTTATGCGGGACGGTTCTTCCTGGGTTTAACCAGTACTAAGCTAGGATAAATGTGTCTGGCTCAAGGACCACTACGCAGTGACGCCGGTGAGGCTCGAACCCGCTACCCTTCGGTCTCGAGTCAAGCACTCTACCACTGAGCCACTGCGCTCCCTCAGGATCTCTTGTGCTGGCAGCGAAAGCTCTTGGGAGTCTGCACGTTTGCACAGGCTCGCCTGAGCCTTCGTCACAGTATCGAAATATCATGTGCTGGCTGAAATAGCGATTTTCGTAACGTTTATGTGAACAGTGAATGCTGTGGTGAGTCTGCACTAGCAACCACAGCACTTCTGGGCAACCATCAGTGCGTTGTATCAATGCGTCAAAAAATGCTCACAGTGCGTTGTAATAAAATTCCTCAATAAAACATTTGCTAGTTTACTTAGAAAAAAAAATACAAAGTGGTAATCGTTTTTTGGATGTTATTTCAAGGGAATATGACAACAGCTGCGCTTAGACATGCAGATTTCCCTCAATTTAGGCAGTTATACTAGATAAAAGCACCTGTCATGGCAAAACTCTAGAACTGTGTTGGATTTGCAGTCCAATCCATGAATTGAATCACCAATTGCTTGGCAGAGCCATAAACTGCTATGTTACTGTTGGTCTGTGCGCCTGGTGTCATCACTAATAAAATAAACGCAAGCTTATAAATAAATCATAAAGTCAACAGGTATAGATTTTTTTACCTTTTAAGCCACCACCAGTGCGTAAAAATGCCACCACCAGCTCGTTGTAGCAACCACCGGTGCGTTTACATTGACCAGTGTGAAAATCTCATGTCAAGGCTCATATGTTCGGATAGCTCAGTAGATCAGATTGCTGGCAAAAATAACAATTTTTGATTACTCTAATTATCTATTTCTCAAACAGGGTTCCCACAAATTATAGATAGTAAAATTCCCTGACTTTTCCCTGACTTTTCACTGACCAAATTCAAATTTCCCTGACCCAAAATGTCGGCATTTGTCAAGCTTTGTGGGTAAACTATGAGCATGTTAACTGAACAGCATGTTCAAGAAAATGTTCCTGTATAGTGTGGATAAAATTTATGATACATTCATCAAAACTCTTAAGATTTTATTTGTCTACTGGTGATCTTTGATGTACAGTAGTGCTAAAATGCCTGGCATTACTACCAGAATTTGAGAAAGCAGTCTGATGTGCAATTGTCAAATTGTATTGGTTAACGTAATGAGATGTAGATAGATTGGCCTATAAGTGCATTATATAACTTAAAAATGCCTTTTAACCAAAACTTAAAAGCAAACAGAACAAAACTGGCTAGGTATGTAAAACTGTCATTTAACCGCTGACTAATTTTTAGCACCAGAATTCTTCATACAAATAGAAGCATCATGTGTCTATGTTGCTTAAACCAAGTTTCAGATTGTTCCATCAAAATGTGCGGTAGCAGCATTTTTCATGTGTGACTAAAAGGCCAACTAAATGGAGCTGTCGCTTTGCCAATTATCAATAATTTGGTACCCAAATAGTTGTATGGAAGGCTCAGGGAGTGCCACAATCAAATGATGCAGCCTATCCCATGCACTAAGAGAAAAGGAAACCACTCAAAAACAAAACTACATAGAGTAACAAGTAATAGAAACTTCATCATGCATATGCTCAATTTGTTTTCACTGTTATGGCCAAGATTCATGCATTTTTGTCAAAACTGTGGCAAAAGCTGCCTCAGTCCGTGAATGAACTATTATGGCACAAACATTACCTTTTATATCAGAAAACAAGCTGGAAAATTTGACAATGTGAACACACCTTCCATTTCATAAAGACAGGGATGTCTTCATGCAAATGCTAATTGAGCCAATAGATTTTACCGCTGGGTGTGTAGAGTAGCAAGTTTCATTCATAAAATACCATCTTGACTATAAAAGGCAAAATAAGGTACCTAATCTCAAACTTTCAGCGTAATAAGAGAAGCATAACACCTATTAACAGCAAGCAAGAAAAACTTTCCCAAGCATTCGAAGATGCCAATCTGCCAATCATATTTTTATCAACAAAACTTCTTCTGAAGACAAATGTACCATATTATTCCATCAAAAACTGATCAACATGCAAATATAATTATAGCCCCCTTCAGTATAACCCTTATTTAAAAGATGTGATTTCACATAGCTTTCATTTTGCCAATAGTTATTCTTGTAACCAAATGTTTAATGTGTCTAACTGAGATTGTTTATAACAAAATCTGTGGTATGACTGAGTTGATCGACACTGTCTCTGCATAAGCATATTCTATTAGGATTTACAAAGAGAAATAACTCTTAACAACTGAGCCATACCCATTACTGTTGATTTATGAGTGTCTTACTTGAGCATATGATGGTATTTTTGACTTTTGAAGAAAATTTTATAATAAGCTCTTAAACATATTAAAGAAACAAAATATCACAGACAGACAAATGGAAAGACAGAAAATGGAAACTTAAGACAGAAAGTGATAAAACAGTTTTTCCCCACAGAAACAGTTTTCAGTCCCTATCAGTTATGTTTGAATACCACCTTCTTCTAATGAGAATATATACTCAGAAAAACAATTGAAGGATATTTAGATTCAGTCCCACCTCTAACATCCAATACAATAAAAACTTTACTAATTATGCATGCATTTCATAGTTCCAGACATCTGCAATGAAAATGGATGCTTTATTTAAGACACGCTTCAATGGTTTAAGCACAGTGGAAAGCCAAATGGTTCAACCCTCTATACTGAAAAGTCACAAACGTTCAAAAATGATTGAAACCCATTTTTATCGCTTGTATTCCATAATGACAGGATCCAAAATTATCGCTGGTTCTCGCTCTAAAAATGGTACCTAATTTTGAAGCTGTTGTAAGTGTTTTATTGCAAATTTGTGGTCAAATTTGCCGGGGTATGCCATATCCGTGTATTTTTGTTGAAGAAGTTGTCTTATTATTAGGGGAAATGACTGATAAATTGGCGTTTACTTTTTTCTGTGGTCGGAATTAGAACATAAGCAATGGCCTGGTAAAGGTTTCAGCAAAATTTGAGGTCTAAATTTTTTGCTTGTGAACTTTGGGTAGAGAGGGTCGGTACATTTGGTGTAGTACTGTATCGTAACCAATGATCCGTGAATTTCAATTTGCATTTTGGAAAATTGCATAGTGACAATTCTATCAATGGCAATAATAATTTGTTTGAAAATTATATTCCTAAATCTTATAAAGTCATAAGAATCTTAATATCCTTCAATTGTTTTTCTGAGTATATTTTCAAGTACAGCATATACATACCATCTTAAAATTTTGTGGATTTTACATTTTCATACTCAAAACAGCATCATTCATAATATCAATCCAGTATCAGCTATAATTCTAGCTCAGAATAACATGGAAGAAAATATCCTATTCAGTCAAAATGACGGAAAGTATGAATTTTAGAGAGAAATTTTAACAAAATCCTTTACTTAATTGTATTTTGCCACGAGATTTTTCTCCCATCACTTGAAGCCAATTGGAAAAAATTAGCCATTCTCTCACTATCTCCCCTGACAATAATCACTGCAGTCTTCTGTTTATCTTATTTTGTCTAAAAGTTTGGACATCCCTAAAATTAAGACAAACTGATCTACTTAATTGAACAGTAATAATCAACATTCAAAAATATGACAAGTTGTTATAAAATTCCCTGACTTTTTCCTGACTTTTTCCAAAATTTCAAATTTCCCTGACTCAACTCAAAATTCCCTGACTTTTCCCTGACCTTGAACTTTTTTCATTTTTCACTGACTTTTCCCTGACCGTGGGAACCCTGTCAAAGTGCAGCTTGAGGCACTTTGTACTTCGAACTAACAAAGTTTGACTGTAGGTTGATTAGGCCAGAATTTTTTTATTAGTTGATTTACGGGATTTTTTTTCAGATTTAGTGTTAGGGGGACGAAAAAAAATAAAATAAAAAAGCTCTGAAAATGACCAGTTAACTGGTCATTTCCAGATCTTTTTTTTTTTTTTTTTTTTTTTTAATATCTCCAGAAAAACAGTAAAACTAGTAAGGTAAACCTAAAGTCTGTATTACATATTTATATATGTCATCATTTTCCTAAAATCTGGACAGGACAATCACTTTTAACAGTGTCACTCTCAAAAATACACAGACAGAACCTCAAAAATATACTATTTTTTCAACCAAACAAATAAAATTTAGAGTCGGTGGATAAAATAAAAAAATAATTTTTTTAAATAAAATTTTATTTTTTTCTACTTTCCAGGAAATTACAGTAGGAGGGTTTGTAAATCAACTAATAAAAAAATTCTGGCCTTACACTTCATGTAGGATAAATATGGAAATACTCACATGGCACTTTGCAGCCAGATATCTGCAGCATATATGAGACTGAAAGAAAAAATATCAAATTCTGTTACATGATTTCCTCCAAAGCTAGGGGTGCAATGATACGCCAAAAAGCGTATTGCTATATATTGCGATATGGAAAAGCCTTATTGCGATACACCTGGTTTCTTTATTTCTGTCTATTACTGCCCCTAGTTCAGTATTATAATATAATTCAAGGGTGATGAAATTGGCATCTATTACACACTGTCATATTTTCAGCTACTCCTTGTGTCCCTTGGCTGCTTTTCAAGGAGAAATGATCAAAATATTGCATTTCCCTTTTAGATATTTCACTACAATAAATTGTGATTTTCAACGCCATCTTTTTTGAAACCGAAAGTAGTTGTTGCCTGTTGGTCTTATATGCAAAACGAACAGAAATGTACAAGTTTTACCAATGAAGCATTGGTATTTGAAATGCAGATGAACTTTAAGGGAGGATAGAAATGTTTAAAATATCCATAAATAAAATATTATGACTCGCATTGATGTCTGTCGTACAAAATTAACATCTTCCAATGCTTGAAAGACGGCGATATGCTGTTAGACACAGTCAACGTTTGTGTTAAGTTTGTGTCAGGAATTATACCGCAGCATCTTCTTTTACCGATTTCGGGTTTGGAAACGACCCGAATTTCGGGCAATTTCAAAGCCATGAATGGATATTTTCTTGCAAATTTTTGATGAAAACTGGCTTGATGACACATAGGGAAGGCTTGTGTATCGGTACAGCCAAAAGTGTATCACAATACGATATTTATTTAGCATGAATCGCGGTTTACTGGTATATCATTGCACCCCTATCCTAAGCACAGGTTTAAACTAATGGCTAATAAATAATCACATTTGAGCTGCGACATGAGATTTCCAACAATGTGGTATGTGCGACCAGCAAAGCCTCAGATCAGCCTGCCCATACGCGCAGTCTGATCAGAGCCTTTGCTAGTCGCTTTAGTATTCTATGACTGTTAAGCTACTGACTGAACATCATTTGGAGTTTCTCAGCTTAAAAGAAAGCTGCACAGGCTCGTCTGAGTCTACACTTGTCACAATGCCACATTGTTGGAAATCACATGTTGTGGCTTATTTTTACGCTCATAAAGTTTGTATAACTGGACCTATGTACATGCACCTCAGCAGTAAGCCTTGACAATCATGCTGAGGGGGTAAAATACCTTTTAAAGTTTGGTAAACGTTCTAAAAATTTGAACACTAATTGCCTGCCAAAAGGCCTAGACAAAAAGGGCAGACCCTGATCAGACTGCTACTGAAGCAGTCTGAAGAGTCTTCCCTATTTGCTACTCTGACAAGAAATTTATGAATTCCAGTCCTGAAAACCAACACCTTATTTAATTTGAAAAGTGTTCGAAATTTTAGAACATTCATCATACAGTAAAAATCCATCCGATGCATATGCCGTAAACACAGAAGATTAAGCTGCCATAGTTCAAAATAAACGAAAATTTGAAAGTAAAATTGTAAATATTTTCTTACACATCATTTTTTTGGGGTGCTCAAAAGAACTGTCTCATTGAGAGGGTTCTATTGAGTACCCACAACATATGTCTTGGTTGATCAATTAGAAAAATAATTTTTAATTTATACACACTCTTAACTACAGGTCTGGATGCACCTTATCTGAGCACGATTTTCGATGGAATCTGAAGCTCTACTGATAAACATACCGGTACCTATCTAATGTGTGGGGTTGGTGGTAATTGAAGTATCAATCAAGGCAAGACAAGAGACAGGCTGATGAAGGCTATGGTAAATATTCTAAAATTACGAACACTTTTCTCTTTCTGTTCTCAAATGAATGTTGCTTATCAAGGCTGGAACTAACACAATGCTTGTCACATATAGCAAAAAGAGGAGACCCTGATTCTAATCTGAATCTGACCTGTTTGTCAAAGGTTTTTGTGCCAGGCAACTACTGTTTGAAATTCTAGAACATATAACATTATTGAAACTGATGACAAAAGCCAGTTGTTAATGCTTACTAGTGCTGTCTACTGATAACCATTGCAAATACTTTGGACCAAGATCAGGCTCGTCAAAAAGTCGGGCCTCTTCTGGACCCAAACTGTTTGACGCTCTGATGATGTTCATGAAAAATTTATTTGAATACCTCAATTTTTAAAAAAATTCAGCAAACAACAAAAAAGTATGCAAACTACCCAGCATCAAGTTAATGTTTAAACACATTTTATTGCCAAACTTGAAACAGCGATGGGGCTGTGTAACAAAATCTTACAACATACCGTAAAATCTCTATTACAGGCCCGGGCGTCTATTAGAATCATTACTGCTCACGGAAATGGGGGTGGGCCTCTATTAATTAGAGGCTACAAGTGCGAGAAAAGTCTATAGCTCCAATTTATCGGTAAGGGTCGTCATCTTGAGAAGCTAGTGTCGCAAAGTCCGTAGGTGGAAGACTATTGACATGATAAACGGTTATTTCTGCGCTAGGTATCAATCAAACTTTAAATATGCACTGTCCCGGGCATAACACAGTACGGGGTTCACAACTTGCTAGCACGGGTCAGTATTTCCAGATGTTCTACATAACGTAGGACCGATCTTTTTTTAATATTCGTGGGTAGGCCTTTATTAGAGTCTCGATTTTTTGGAAAATTTGCTTGAAAAATCGGCATTTTTGGCGTCCAAACTGGGGCATGGGCTTCTATTAGAGCATGGGCCTGTAATAGAGATTTTACGGTAAGTTATGATCCTTCCCCAGTAAAGAGTTAATGAACTGGGATTGACTCACCTGGTGTAGTTTTTTGCTGCATATAAGATGGGAAGCTCTGTGATATTGCCCAGTGTGAAACAAAGTCTGTGCATACCAGTATACATCTTCAACCGATCCTGAAGTAGAAATAAGATAATGGTCAAGACAAGGCCCCGAGGTTATAAAACTTTTTTCATGCTCAACTCAGCTGAGCACAAAATTAATCCTGCTCATGAATGTTAAAATGCCAACAATTGTTAGCATGATAATTACAACATCTGAGAGTCTGTTTGTTTGTTTGTACTGTTGCTTTACGTCCCAAGTCAACAGCTATGGTCTATGTGGGACGGTCAGTTCACCTAACCACACTTTTTCCTGGGCAGGCTTGAACAAGCGGGTAACCAGTAATTCGTGCACATACTTTCGCTTGTAACTGACAACAACCCTTCTTGAATGAATCAGCGGAAGGGAGGAGAATGACCATAGAATTTATTTCATGATCAATCTCCATGAAAGTATGGGACCGGACCAGGATCGAACTCGCCACCCCTGGATCTGCTGTCAGACATAAATCTGTAGCCAGACATGTTACCGACTGCGCTACACGGCCCGGCAAACAACTCTGAGAGACTTAAAGCAAGAAACTTCTTTATTTGTTGGTATTTTAGTTTTTATGAGCAGTTGAAATTTCGTGCTCAGTGGATTTTGTTTTTGTTTTTGTTGCTTTACGTCACATGTCAACAGCTATGGTCATTGCGGGACGGTCAGTTCACTTAACCACACTTTTTCCTGGGCATGCTTGAGCAAGCGGTTAACCAGTAATTTGTGCACATACTTTCGCTTGTAACTGACAACAACCCTTCTTGAATGAATCAGCGGAAGGGAGGAGAATGACCGTAGAAATTATTTCATGATCAATCTCCAGGAAAGTATGGGACCGGGCCGGGATCGAACTCGCGACCCCTGGATCTGCTGTCAGACACGCATCTGTAGCCAGACACGTTACCGACTGCGCTACGCGGCCCGGTTTTCTTAATGAGAGTTTTTTTTAAGTGGATTTGAGCATGAAAAAAGTTTAATAACTTCGAGGCAAGGTCTTCTTTTACCTATTCTTGACCAGAATATTGAAAATTCAGTAATTCAGGCAAAGATAAACAATTTTTAGACTAACTTTGTGAATAAGTTTTATAACATGTTTGGATGCTCAAAAGAATTGTCTAAATCAGGCTGTTCCTCTGAGTACCAAAACATATGTTTTACTATAACAGAAAAATATTCATTAAATGAAGTCACTTCTAGGAGTGTTATAACGCCATGCAATAAAATTGTTAAACCACTAGTGGTTTACAGATTTGCAATTGGTAACTTTATGTAATAACGTCCATTATAACGCCGTGTAAAAGAAGACAAAATATTGATGTTTTCATGCCAAAATGCAATTTTTAATTAATTCTAATGTAAAGTGATCAAAAGAAACAAACATTCGTGCTCCTTATTATTTAATTTATTTAACTTGTTGCCAAAGAGATTAAATGCTTGGCAAGCCTCGCATTTTAACAGACCCTTGGCAAGCCACGCATTTTATCTCTTTTCCACAACTCATTTAAAAAATTCATTAAAACCTGAGCACTCATGTAAGATCCTCTATAACTAGAATCATGCAGTCAAAATTAATGGCATGCCATTGCAAATCTCTACACTTTTAATAGCTTTTGATCAAACCCCATGGTGCCTGAGGATGTGGCCAAAAATAATTGAGCTCCTGCATGCCCCAAATTTGTGTAAGCAAGTCAATCAACAAATTTGGTTGAACTCTGTACAGTGGTTTAAGAGCAGATAGGATAACATACAAATGGACGGATACAATTAAAAATGAGCTTTGGCATGTGATTTCCAACAATGTGGTATTTTGATAAGTGTTGACTCAGAATAACCTGTGCAGCCTCCTTTTAAGCTTAGAAACTTAAAATGATGTTCAGTCAGTAGCTTAACAGTCATAGAATAATCAAGCGACTAGCAAAGGCTCTGATCAGTCTGCGCGTATTCGCAGACTAGTCTGAGCCTTTGCTGGTCGCACATACAACATTGTTTGAAATCTCACGTCGCTGCTCAAATATCCCTGATGCTTTAAAAAGTGTGGGAACAATTTACGGGATCATTTTGGAATCGATTAGTTAGCCAAACCTGTAAAACTGTTATGGAAGGAATTTATTGAAGTTAAGTTGTTTCTAAATTCTCTTGCAAATTAGAATGCAGCAAGTTCCAAACTAAATCGTTATTAGAAAACTGTGAACTTAATGACAACAAGAATCTGTTGGATTTTCACAGTCCAACACATTCACGCCTACCAAATGATCCAATGCTCAACATATGTTTGAATAGGAAAAACAACTGCTCTATGAAGAAAATCGAAAATCAGGGAATGCCATGCAATAGCCTACGAATTCCTACGTTTGTGGTATAATACGAGCTCAGAAAGTATTCTCATTAGGTCATATTTACTATTTGTGTGATTAACACGTTCCTGTCGAATTCTGGTACTGTACACCTATTTTACACGAAAAGTAAATCAGACAAAACGAGAGAACTTTCTGACCTCAAATTTATACCACAAACGTAGTAATGCATAGGCTGTTGCATGACATTCCCCAATTTTTTATTCTCTTCCTAGAGCAATTTTTTTTTAATATTCAACCAGATGTTGAGCATTGGATCATTTGGTAGGTGTGACATTATAATTTGATTAAATTTTAGAATTTTATAGAAAAAAGAGAATCCAGATTACTGGTCTTTGTATTTTCTTGACTCCAAACAGCATGTTAATAGGACACACTGGTTGCATTTTGATTCAATTCCTATACACAAAAAGAAAGAAAACAACTAAACCCTGTTCTGATGACAAAAAAGAATAGCCTTTAGTTAAAAGCGCATTATAGAAAAATATAATTTTCTTATTTCTCAACCAAAACAAGAGTTGTGGGAACCATTTTATTGAGATGGTTCTTTTGAGCACCCAAAACATATGCTTAAAATTTTGGGTAAGAAAAAATTTAAGAATTTACGTTGAAATTTTTTGTTTAGCTAAACCTTTGGATAACCCACTTAGAGCAATTTGGTTTATCCATTTTGCCTTTCTGTGTGCAGTAGCATTAAGATACATGTATGAAAAGAAACCTGATTTAATACAAACCATTTGATAGGGAGACCAACTTGTCTGACCAGAACAATGCCGAATCATAGTGATGCTGAAAGAGAAAGCAAAATTTGTTATTGAATTGAGCCAGTTCATGAGATTTTGATACAATCATGTCTGTATCACATTGGCCAGCAGCAAGGGCTCAATCCAATTATGATCATCACGGCAGTGATTTGTTTTTCTGATTACAATGCAGATGCAGCAAGACGGCACACAGGATCCACTGGTTCAGTTGTTCCGTAATTGTTTGACACTTACCGGAATCACCATGTTGTGCTTGAAGCTGAGAAAGACACTTTATTGGTGCTTACATCTACATGTTACACGCTGCCGTCAATAATGACTTTGGTAGCACCTAGAGGTGGTGCGAATTTAAAAAAAAATAAAAAGAAAATGATAGGAGTGTAGTGACTAAGTGCCGTTCCTAACAGCTTCGCTGTTGGGTTAACACTTTAGCGACATGGTTAGAGTGGTCGATTGTCACTCATGAGTTCTGGGCTTGAATCCTGGCGGACACAAATGATTTTCCCTTTGGAATTGCTAAATAGGAGTTACAAGTGAAAACAAAAAGTCATGATTTTGAAAAACGGGTAGTTTCCAACTTAGCAGTCCCCGGAAGTATTCCTTTGTGCATGTCTACTGGCCAAAAAAAAGCAAAAATAACCCCAATAAGCATTTCCACAGGGGTGTGGGGGCAGATGCTCCCATATTCTATTAAACAGTGCTACGTCACATCCCGCTCTGGATCATCGAGGCGCTTTACGCACTCGGTGAAAACACAGGTAATGCTCCGTTGTCCCTACATATTTTGGTGAATTTATAACTTGCAATATCTATAAAACTACTCAAAATTTTGCGTTGAAATTTTCAGCATATATTTGAAATATGATTTTCATTCGATAAAGTGTTTATAAAAAGATCGGGCAAATTTATTGATGTATTATTGATTAAAATTTCATGATTTTGAACGCTTTTTAATAAGCGTCTGGCATTATTTTCACCGAGTAAATCGGTGGAGCTCTTCAGCATGAAGTTACATAATGCCTAAAATACCCGGATGACTTAACAATAGAATTAAAAAGAATTCATATCCCTGATAAACAAATTATCAATATTTGTGGTGTTGGGGTGTATTAAAGGGCTTTTCAGTTAAAGTGTTGCAGAGATTGCAGAAGACATCTTATTTGATTTTTTTGGAACTATTGAGGTAGGACCTTTGCTTTTTATAAGGCCAGACACTTAGCAACCACATTGCTAGGCACAGTAAACATCAAGGAAACCTTTGAACAAACCTGCATTACCTATTTTAAAATAAACAATAACAACAAAAATAACTTTATATGAAAGCATGAAAATATTCATGTAAACATAAATTTAGTGATTCTCAGTTATGCCAATTAGACGGTGCCAGCGTTTAGCTGAGAAAAAGCAAAAGAAAACTGCACAAGTTTCATCTGAGATTAAATCTGCTAACTCTATACCAACAAGTAAAGTGAATAAGACTGAGGGAAAGGAAATTAATCAGCTTGAAACACAAAGTTCACTTTGCATTGCATGTAAATCAGAAAGCCCAAAAATTAAAAGATATACTGAAGAGCCCTGGATCCAATGTGATGTCTGTAAAGGTTGGTGGCACCTGGAGTGTGCATGCTTGACCCCTGAAAGTGTTGCATTAATAAATAAAAGAAGGCTTTATTTCCCATGTGCTCTTTGTGTTGTTAAAAATCTTCAGTGTACAGGTGCTATCACACAAAATGACTGCAGCAAGACTGCTTCAATTGACAAAGAACTAAATTGTGTACAGAAAAATCCTAAATTGACAAGTTGCAACGAGAAAAATAATAAACCAATAAAGTCAGTATCATTCAGCGACCAGGTCATTATAATTGACAACATAGAAAATCCAGCAAGTTTCTCGAACTCCAAAAAAATCTCTGAAAAATTAAAGTCATCTGAAATAGATGCTGTTGAATTTGCATACCCTTTAGTCAAAGGTGGGGTAGCACTACACTTCAAAGATTCACAGAACGCTCAGGCAGCTCTTGAAAATTGGCCTGGAAAAGTGTTTGGAGAGAAAGAAAGAAAGTGTACATAGACCAAGGGGACAGAGTGGAGTAAAGGTTGGGTACATGAAAAACATTGATCCTAGGTACTCAAAGAATTATATATTAAAATTTCTTGAGGAGATTGGATGCAAGGTAAGGGATGTGAGAAGGTGTTACCACAGAGGAACAGGAAGACTCATGCCAGTTGTCAAGATATTTCACAACTCTCATGAAGATTTACTTGCAAGTATAAACACAGATTTTGGAGTAAAATTTAATGGTAAGAAAACTTATGTTGAAGCCGAAAGACAGAGAAATGTTGTTAGATGCTACAACTGTATGCGGTTTGGGCATATTGGTTCTAGTTGCCTGTTCACTGCTCAAAGTGAAAATTGTGGGGGAGATCATACAGACCTGGGATGTTCAAATAAACCAAACTGCTTCAATTGCGGTGGACAGGATAACGCATCATCAAGTACATGCCCAGTTTTTCTCTCAAAGCTCAAAGAAAGTCAACTTCAAAACATTTTGTAGATTAAACATGAAGCTTTTGTCACTAAATTGCCAATCTTACAATACAGCCAAAAAAGACATTTATAATATTGTTGAGACATATGATTTTGACATTTTATGCTTATCAGAAACTTGGGAAACAGAAAAAGAGAAAGTTAATTTCAAAAATTGGACAGTTCACTCAAAAGCAAGAAAAACAGATAACCATGGGGGAGTAGCAGTTATATGTAAGCCTTCACAGAATTTTATTTCAGAGAGAATTACAGAGTATGACACAGAGGATGTTGAAGCACTTTTTATTCATATTAGACCAGAAAAGTTGCAAAGTATTTTGTTAATAGTCTCTTATATTCCTCCTACAAAAGCTGATCAATTGAGCAAACTTTTAGAAACGGTACAAAAGGCTGAAGAAAAGTATAAAAATGCGATCTGTACAGGTGACTTTAACTCAAAAAGCTATTTTTGGGGAAATAAGGATAAGAATGCAGAAGGCATAATCCTAGAAAATTTTATCATGAACACTGATTTCATTTGTGTTAATGATGGTGCTCCAACCAGAAGAAATGCTAGTAGTGTCATTGATTTATTTCTAGTAAAGCCGCAGGTATATAGAAAAATAAAATACTGTACTACACTTACGCATGAGTGTGTGCGTTCAGATCATATTCCAGTATTGCTTGATATAGAAGATGAGATTATAGAGGAGTCAGTAGAAGAGAGATATTTAGTAAACAAAACAAATTGGGTAAAATGGAAAGAAATGACAGAGGAGAAATTTAGTGAATGGAATGATAATCATGGTCATGATGATTTAGAAACTATGTATAATTCATTCATTGAAGTTTTAGTAGGGTGTATAGAGGATTGTGTTCCTAAGAAAATGTTGAAATTAAGTGACAAAAAATCAAATCCCCATTGGATGAATGAGGAGGTTAAGGCAAAAAGAACTGAATTAAACAGATCGAAAAAGATGTTCAAACGGAGAGGAACACCAAATAACTTAGAGAAATTAAAGGAGTTAGACGAGTCATTTTTTGTTGAATGTGATGAGGCTAAAAGTAGATGGATAGATGAGACATGTAAGAAAACAGAGATGCACACACGTCCAAAGGATAGGTGGAGAGAGTTTAAGAAATTAACTTCATACAACAGAGAACAAGCAGATGTTTTGCCTCTGTTGGATGAAGGTAAGCCGGTGTTTAGTACAGAAGAAAAATGTAAGTTGATGAAAAATGTGTTTTTGGTGGTAAGCACATGATAGGAGAGGATTTAGATGAGGAATTTAAGAAAGAAATAGACAGAAAGGTAGAAGGTATACAGGAAAATTTAAACCATGAAAAGGGTGATGATTTCTTAAATGGGCAAGTTTAAAAAAAATGTGACCGTTCAATTTTTTTATCCCCATGCTCTTAATATGGCATATTTTTATTTAAATTTATCCCTCAAAGGTGTGTTTTGATACCCATTTATTTGTTGCCAAATTTGAAATAAATCAAATGAAAAATAAAAATGATATGTCATTAAAACCACCCAAAAATGTCAGGAGTGTAACGCTTTTTGTGTGACATTTTTTCACCATGTGAATGTTCAAAGGAAAATATTACTAAACTTAGTGATATTACACCAGTTTAAGCTTTTGTATATCATAAATTGACATTTTGTAGATAAAATACATAAAGCAGGGCTCTTTATCTAATCTACCTATTGAGATAACATGCCATTTTTGAGACATGCCCTTCAAAATTTACATGAGGTAAAAAAACAATGCTTCTTCCAATATTAACTGTTACAAGTTGACTATACATGCTACATATATGTTACTTGGTCACACCACAAACAGACATGTGCACCATCAACTGAAGCTCTGATTTTGATCCTAACTTAACTTCACATGGGTATGCGTTTATTCAAATCTACCAACCCACTGATGTCAGGAGTGTAACACATTGTGTTTACCTTCTCACCATCTTTCTGTATGCTGCCCAATACCTATATTTTTCTGTTTTCCAGGAACACATCCCCACTCCAGATAATCAACACCTGTAATTTTGTTGCATGTTCTTCAGTGTAGGTGATGAAATACATGATTTTAGCTCAAAGCAACCAAATATTATGATAACGCAGACATTGTCCCAGCAGTGGAAACTTGTTTCTTTCCTTCTAAAACAAAAAATGCCAGTTATTTTCTGTAAAAAAGCCAATTTTTAATATAATAGCCTTTTTGTAGGTATAAAAAATATGCATAAATAGAAAGATAGTGGTCAGTGTTTTTTTCACCATGAGATTATTCCTTTGCCTTACAAATGAAACCATCAAATAATGATAAAAACCTTCTTAATAATGTATTTACATGTTGATAATGATAATGTATACAAATTGTTACACTCCTGACATTTTTATATGTAATGGAGATATATCTTTACTAACCCTTCTAGTCTAAGAGGCCTTTCAATGAATGACCTCAGCATCAATTAGAAATAGGAAAGCCAGTTATAAAAGTTTCTTGTATCAGGAAATCAATGAGAAAACTTAAGGGGGTAGTGGATTTTCTCGGCTCAATACCAAGGAATCAAGAGCTCTGCTTCAGAAAGAGTAAAGAAATATTTAGGAAAAAGGTAAAAACTAATCTAGTTGAGATGACAAAATAGAAAATATCATCATATGAGACTGACTGTCATGTAAAGTGATGAGAAAAGTTCATGGATCAAGATAAATACTTCTGTCTCTTCATGTCAGGAGTGTAACAACTTTCAATTTCGTTCATTTGACAGTTTGAAGTCTGTTTTTGTTTGTTAAAATCCTTAAGCAGTATTTTTTAATAAATATTTTAAACTAAAAATGTACACAATATTCTAAGCAGTAGGGAGGCTTTACATTTTGATTGAATATTCTATCAAGACAAGCTTTTTAGTGCTGATGATCTTGAGTATTTCAAGATAAACATCAGTTAAGTTATCAACTTTCATCAAAAACACTTTATAATGCTGTGAAAAATAGTATACCATATCACTATTTGTTATAAAAATGAGCCTGATATTTAGTATGTATTAAATATAGACTGTCTATATCAACATACTTGTACTGGTCAGGGGTGTAACAATTCAGAAAGTTTTATACTTGTGTTACTTCAGACTGCTTTTTCTGAAGTTTATTGTTCATTTTTGGTCTTTTAAAGCAGTTCATAAATAACTTTTAACAGCATTTAAATCATGCTATTGTCACCTTATTTTCTCATAATAGCTGAAGAATAATGGGTGAATTCCTCGTCGGATAAATATTTTCTGACCCAGCCATTACAAATGGCTTTAATAGTGGTAACCACCACCTGTATGTCATTTGGGTGTCATATGAAAAACCCCAAAAAATATGAGATCATTTCAAGCAGTTGCTTGGTAACAGAAGAAATATTTTATCTTTGAAATAAATAAATAGCATTGAATGTCAGGAGTGTAACATTTGTTTTAATAACACAGTGTTTTTATAATGTCCAGCATTAGAAAGCTAGACATCCAGACCCAAAAAGGCTAATGTTTTCTTCTTTTATAGATCCTAACGTCTACAAATCAATGAGTTTTCTTTTATTGTGGGCTTTAATATCAAAGATTTAAAAACTTTAAGCTCTAGGTGCTGGAAAATTCTCGCCAAATTTTATACAAAGTATCATTAATTTCACAAATATGTTTTAAACATGGCAGTTTTGATGCCAAACATGGTTTATAGTATCCATTTCATCATTTTAGGTCAAAATTTCAGGACTTAATCATTTACTTGATGTTTTTATGACCTTGAACAGAATAGATAAATTTTGGTAAAAAATCTCTTAATAATCTTAATCAAGAGGTTGATAAAAGAAAACTATAAATACTATTTACAAAAAACTTAAAGTTTGTCAAAATTCAGGATATAAGGAAACTTATGTTACAAAAAAGAAAGCTCTGACATAATGTTTATTTTTGAACCCCAATGTCACACTTTGGTCACATTTTTTTTAAACTTGCCCAAATGAGAAAATTAGAGAAGAGGAGACAGAAGCTGCCATACAGCTACTGCACCAAGATAAAGCTCCAGGACCAGACAACATTTATGGAGAGTTACTTCAGGAAGGGAGTCAGGCACTTATCAAAGCAATCAATGTGTTATTTAATAAGTCATGGAGTGAGAAAATAGTACCCCAAGATTGGAAAGTAGCAAAAGTTAAGTTTTTGAGAAAGCCAGGAAAGCCCAGCTACCATAATGCTGGATCCTATAGACCAATCAGTCTGACTAGTATACTTGGAAAGTGTTTAGAAAGAATAGTATTTACTAGACTTTACTCCTTTGTGGAACATAACAGGATCCTGGATCCAGAGCAAGAAGGGTTTAGAAGGTTCCATGGAACTAGTATGGCAATGTTGCGGTTGGTACAGAATATTATACAAGGATTCAGTGAGGGACAAGTAACATTAGCAGTATTTGTAGATATGGAGAAAGCGTTTGATTCAGTGTGGAGAAATGGATTGCTGGCTAAGCTTCATAATATGGGTATCACTGGAAACATATGGGGATGGCTCCAAAGCTTTTTGGAATCAAGACAAGCTTTCTGCTATATGAAAGGAGTAGATAAAACCAAATTCTATACCATGCTGGGTTTGCCTCAGGGCTCAGTTCTCTCCCCTCTTCTTTTTAATTTGTTCATAAAGGACATTTTTGCATTAGTAAAGGGAAAGAAAGTCAAGTTTGCGGACGATGGTACGATTTGGCAGACAGGGTCAGATGCAAAACTCCTAGCAGAAGCCTTAGAGATGGACTTAGTGGAAATTAGGGAATGGACAAAGAAATGGAGAATGAAGTTAAACTTAGAAAAAACAGAATTTTGCATATTTAGTAGAAAGACGGATGAAGAATTGTCCAACGTTACTTTTAAATTGGATGGAAAAGATATTACCAAAGATTCACCAAAACTGCTTGGAGTCATTCTGGATGAGAAATTAAATTTTCACAAACATATTGATGCTGTAGAAAGAAAAGCCACTATGGCAGCTGCTTCATTGTCAATCGTAGGCAGGTCAGAACAGATAAGTGCTCAAAATATGCTAAAATTTTATCAAAGAATAGTTCTTCCTCACATGGAATATGGATCCACAGTATGGCAAATAGGAAACTGTGAGCAACTGGATAAAATTCAAAGAAAATGTCTAGCTCTGTGTTTGGGAACTCCTGCTACTGCAGGAATAGAGGCTTTGGAGGTGGAGGCTGGAATTATGCCTTTAGATCTATATTAGCAAAATATCAGAGAACAACTCCAAAATGGCATATTATTTATTAACACAACGTTTCAGCCTACATTGGCCTTTATCAAGTGTAATATAAACAAATAGACAGGAAGTGACATCAACGTCACCTGACGTCATTGACAACGACGTCAAAAAGAAACACATCAGTTGGCGTAAAAATCAAAATAAAGGATCTTTACAAGATACAAATAACTGACAGAGATGCTATTGTCATGCAAAAGAGATAGAAGTCAGTAAAAACTTTATGATGACTTACTTAATATATAAAGCGCCGATCTCAAAAAAATGTTGTCTGCTTATGTGGTCATAGTCAGGCAAAATGCCCTTGAAATCTCTAGTTGAAACAGTATGGCCCCAGATCTGACTGCTGCAGCTCATATGATATAGGAACAGCCAGATCTGGGTCCACACTGTTTGCCTCCATACCTAGGTAAGTCAATAATGTCAGCAAAGATTTGCAGCAGATGACTTAAGCAGACAACATATATCAGATTCTTTTTTCGTATCAGCCCTTTGGCTCTTTATCTCCAAAGGAGGTCTGCTGAAAACCATCGCAAACAGTTTGGACCCAGATCAGGCCCAACTCTAAGAAGAGAAGAATTAGCAGTCAGAGAACTTGTAAAAATCATGGCTAAAGATAAAAATGAAGAAGTTGCAAAATGCTTTGAAACATGGAAATATCAGACAGAGGAAATACCAGAAAAGATTTTGTCACCATTTAACAAGGCCTTAATGCAGATGACAGATGTTATCACAAACACAGGATTAGATGTTAGAGTAATAGAGCCAGAAGCTTCATATCTGCAGTGTCTCGCACCTTCCATTCAGCGTACAGAATACTGGAATAATCTTGGATCTTCCAAATCAAGAAGCAAAGCCCAAGAGGATGAAGCAAGAACAATCATAGAAGAACAGATTTGTTCAGCAGATAAAGATGTGGTCTGCGGCTTCACTGATGGTTCATGTCGGGGGAATCCTGGTCCTTGCGGAGCAGGAGCATGTTTGTTTCTTCCTAATGAAGAGAGGATTGACCTCAAGCAACCTGTTTCCAAAAGATCATCAATCCTCCTAGGTGAACTAATGGCCATCAAGATAGCACTGGATAATATCAAGTTGGAAATGGAAAGAATAGATATAAAAAAGATTATGCTCTTTTCCGACTCACAGTCTGCAGTGGGATTCCTTACTCGTGGATGGGAAAATATGTCACATACATCGGCAATATTTGAGATTAAACAAGCCATGGAAATTTTGAAAAGTCAAAATGTAACAGTAGAAATTAACTGGACACCAGGTCATGCGGAAATAGCAGGCAATGAAATAGCAGATAAGCTGGCCAAGGAAGCAGCAGAGGAAGCAGAGAATATGCCAGAAGTTGACACACCCCTTACCTCCATTGATGTCAAACTGGCAGTTAGGGACTCTTGCAAGATTAAGTGGCAGAATCGATGGGAAGCTTCACAGAGAGGGAGACACATGTTTGAGTTCCATCCTTCAGTGGTAGCAAGAAAGATGGCATTTGGTAGCATTCCAGCTCAAAGAATAGTTACCCAACTTAGAACCGGATACTGTTACTTGAATGGTTATTTGCATGCAGTAGGATTGAAGGGGTCACCTCTATGTACTTGTGGGGAGCCTGAGAGTGTGAAGCATTTCATTGAGGACTGTGAGCAGTATGGAATCCGGGTCGTTTCGCCCCAGATCCAGTTCGCCCCCTAGACGTTTCGCCCCAGCGGCGTTTCGCCCCAGGTCGTTTCGCCCCTGGTCGTTTCGTCCCCCTAGTCGTTTCGCCCCTGGTCGTTTCGTCCCCCTAGTCATTTCGCCCCTGGTCGATTCGCCCCAAGAAAAAAAATCAACCTTTTTTTGTTGGAATCTATGTGAATAACTAGTGCAAATATATTTGCAATGCTTTACGCCAGTCATGCGCGGATCCAGAACGTTTTGTCAGAGGGGGTCCAACTTTGATAACCTTTCCATTTTTTTTAATTCATTTATATTTTTTTAACTTTGATAGATATAACCTTTTTTCTTTTTTTTATTTATTTAGTTGATAAGGGGAGGGAGGATCAACATACCACTATAAGCGGGCCGTTATCGGCTGATGACCCAACATTGAATGCTGGCTTGGTAGTTTTATTTTTTTCAGGGGATCCGGACCAGTATTGCGAAGAAAGCCTGCATTTTTGCGATTTTAGGGGGGTCCAGACCCCCTGCCCCCCCTCTGGATCCGCACAAGCCAGTAGTAATGTAGTTTAACAGTTAAAATTTTCAACGCGTTTGGCTGGATAAAGGTTATGTACAAGCTATTATGCCAGTTCATGAGAATTAATACTTATCGCATAAGCGATTTTATCTAAAGTAATATCAATAATGTTACCTCTCATGACAAAGATTTTTTCTGATATATTCAGCTTGGCTTTATAAAGCTAGGGGTCTAATTTTTGGCCTAAGTCTCCAACATGGGTTCTGTAGATGAGCTTATGTTATTGTATCAAATGCTCCTGTTATGGCTCTGCCAGGTAGAATTTCCTAGGGTTTTGAGGTCTGAAAATTCTGAAAGAAGTGACAGACTCGTAAAATGCTGCGTAAGGTGTATATTAATATGAAACCTTGGTTATAAAATTGTTTTGTGTTGGTTATGAAATAAACAAACAGGAGCTCTGTGTGCGAAGGCGCCGTCCAGTCTGTGCGTGTGCACCGGTTCGTCAAAGCCTTCGTTGATCAAGTATGATCAGATAAAAAACGTACATTCACCGACGAAGTCAAAGCACGTCATCGATACATCGCAGTATAATTGATCAATCAAATTTTAATTGAGGCTGATTGATTGGCGTGTGTTTTGACACCCTAGTCTTAATCTCGTTAATGACTCACAGATTAAAGATTATCCGGTCGCACACTTTAACTTGAGACAATAAACGTCCATTTATTTTAACTGGTTGATCAGTCCCTTTCCTTAATGCAATGAACAGATCAGTGCCACCTTGCGTATTAGCGCAGGGGTGAAGGAAAATAAAATTAAGTTTATGCTATATTTTATTGGAATTTTTGTAAGCATTGCATTTTGATATCACGGGTTACCCTAGTCATGCTTAGTACATTTATGCACTACACTCCTCTCAAACTTACCTGCACCATACCAATTTATAGCAGTGTGGATCACGATCAAATGGCTTTTGATATACAAAAATAGATAAATCTAGGTTCCATAAGGCTTAATTGCTATCATTATTACTGAAGCGTGTTCATCGTTAGAATTAAATTATTATCATATAATAATGCTTAAATTTCTTTATGAAGTGTATAACAGTTTAAAGGGATTTAATCAAGTGGGTCGAAACGACTTCCGTAAAAAAAGTGGGGCGAAACGACTAGGGTATTTGGGCGAAACCACTAGGGTGTAGGGGCGAAACGTCTAGGCATCAAATTTGGGGCGAAACGACTAGGGGCGAAACGACTAGGGGCGAAACGACTAGGGGCGAACTGGTCTTGGGGCGAAACGACTTGTTACCGCAGTATGAAGAGATCCGAGAAAAGTTGAGGTCAAGACTGTTCTTTGGCACAGGCAATAGTGAATTTTCTTGCAAGCTGTTTCTGGAGGTTAAAGTAGAAGATGAATTCCAAGAATGTAGACAAATCATTAATGAAATCTTTGAAGAAAACATTTTAAGCACGAAACGATTCATCACTCAATAATTTTGTTAACTTTTCTTGACAACCGAACCTGACACACATGCCTTATATAATGTACCTGAGAGTTTTTACCATGAAAGAAGTACCAAAGAGCCATCCTACCAGAGAGATACTTCGGCCAAAAGGCTAATAACAACAACAACAACAACGTCACTTTCTACAATTTCTTGGGACCGCTAAACTGGAAGTCTTACGGAAAAACTGGCTCTGGATGATTTTATCACACAGGCATTGCTTAGAACTGGTTCAATCCAGACATAACTGATTGAAAAACTGCTGACTGGGACGTAAATTATCAACACAAACAAACACATGCAAAATCAAAAAGCTAGAGTGAGAGTTGAAATCACGAGCTGGACGTTGTTACACAAGTGCGGGGAACGGAACAATCATTTTTTTCATTGACCTTATCAATGTAATCTTTCACACGTTCTCTCAGTCGTGCAAGATTAAAGTTGCATGCTGTACTGGTGTTTGAAAACTCCAAATTGTCTTTTCCTTCATTCTCCCCCGCCATTTTGCTTCCGGATACTGAGCATCCAATGAAAATCGGTTGTACAAAAAGCATTGCCTTTCATTGGTGTATCGAATGATTGCCGGTACCTTAATATAAATTCAACAGCAAAATTCTAAAACGGTAACCAAACTGAATTCATAAAATATAAAACGTCATTTGATTGGTTCATACCCCAACATAGTTACTGAATGTAAACAACATGGTTGACGGCTAAGTTTTTTTAAGCTGCAAGAAACAATCAACAATAAACTGTTTTTAAAATAACAAAAAGGTAAATTGTCACTAAGAATGCGGCACTTAAAATCACACCTTCCCATCTCTATGCTGAAAGTTTAAATGGTGACAATCAGAAAGCAAATATCTCCACTTTTGAATTAGCATACAGGCTACAGTAATTTCACCCTATGCATTCTGCTGCACTGTATTCCAAAAATCTGTAAACTCTACTTCAATGAACGAGAGGCAATAAGACCAACACTGTTCAAACAGATTTAGACGAGTAAACCCATTGAAGTTGAAGTTGATAGACTTAACAGACCGCCTTCTCTGCTGGGATGACGGTGACCTTAAAAAATTCCTTATCGATCAGGCCTTGAGGCACTATCTTCTCCAATGTAAACTTCTCACGATGTAGGTTGAGTCAATGCCTTAAATGTAAAGTTTCAACAAATGTAATTATGAGATTTAGTGTTTGATACGGTCTACAGATTTTTGTGGTATGACAATAACTGGCTCTGGGTGATTTTATCACACAAATATTGCGATTGTAAGCTTCCATTTCTAGCGAGATACTTCTGTCATTGCGACATAGAATATAACTATGCACAACCAGCAAAGTTTAATGCACAGAGAAATCATAATGCACCAGTCATTTGTATCCACTGCCCCCCTCCCCCACCTACGGCGATAGCCGTGGAATAGCCTGGCTAAGGTGCAGGGCAATTACTTTTTGATTGTCCCCACAGTGCCTGGGAAGTTGGGGGTTATAACATTGGGATACTTACCCCGGTTGGATTTTCTGTTGTGTAGGGCGGGGCAAAGAGCAGGGTTGTTACCACAGCTTGTCCCCACAGGGTGGGGCTTATACCAGGGCTCTGAAAAGTGACAAATGATTATCCAGACCCATCCCTGTATGTGGGGGAGCAGTGGTGTGTCCTTGAGCAGCACACTAAGTCTTTATCCTCACTGGTTAGTACTAGTTGGACCCAGGAAAATGGCCCTTAGTGTCGACTGGGGCATAATAATGCCCCAGGGGGGGTACTCTCAATTTTTCTGCATACGTAGGCTCGGACCCAGCATCTACCATTCACCCCAAAAAATATCAGGAATTTCAAGCACCCCAAAAAAATATTTGAAATTTTGGAAACCCAAAAAAATATCCCTGATTCTCTACCTTGACCTTAAGAATAGCCCCTAAAATGCATAGAAATAGCCACTTAATATAGGCCAACTTTGTGATGACCCCCAAAAAATGTTTTAAAAATATTTTTCTATTTCTTATATGTATAATGCAAAAAGTGACCATTTTAGCCCCAAAATAAAGCCATACATTTATGGAAATCGGAAATTAAATGCAAATTAAATGCAAAATCATGAAACAGAGACCAACAGTGAGCTTGAAGATATGAAGATGGAAGCATTTGATTGACTTTAATTTTTACCCAAATTATAGGCAACGATACACTGTGATTCCCATTACCACAGCCAGAGGTCCTTTTTTATATTGGATTTCTTTACAAAATGAACCTTAGCTTGCAAACTTATAAATGGCAATTTAATGCCACATTAATTATGCCAATACCATACACATTTTTTTTCAATCTTGGCCACAGTGCTATATTCTGTTTAAATCAGGGGCTTGTAAGGATTTTCAAGTTTAAAAAAACTTTCAAACAGCACCTGAATTCCATTAAAGTACCGTCCAAATTTGATGTCATATATGACATAGATATTTGAGCCAGCACACAAGATATTGGTACTTAGGCCAGAATTTTTTCATTAGTTGATTTACGAACCCTCCTACTGCAATTTTCGGGAAAGTAGGAAAAAAATAAAATTTAATTTCTAAAAAATTTTTTTTTATTTTATCCACCCACTCTAAATATTATTTGTTTCGTTGAAAAAAATAATGTATTTTTGAGGTTCTGTCTGTGTATTTTTGAGAGTGACACTGTTAAAAGTGATTGTCCTGTCCAGATTTTTAGGAAAATGATAAAATATTTAAAGATTTAATACAGACTGTTGGTTTACCTATTACTAATTTTACTGTTTCTGGAGATATTAAAAAAAAAAAAAAAAAAAATTGAAAATATTTAAAAAAAAAAAAAAAAAAAAGCTCTGAAAATGACCAGTTAACTGGTCATTTTCAGAGCTTTTTTATTTATTTTTTTTCGTCCGCACGACCATAAATCTAAAAAAAATTCCCGTAAATCAACTAATAAAAAAAATTCTGGCCTTATGGTATAGGCCACCAGTGAAGGTTTTGTTGTTGTTGTTGTATGTCTTTTATGGCATTCTTCCGCTGCCTATAAAGTCATACACTCTTCTCTAAACAAGATTTAGAAGATATTGGGCTCCAGAGCCTTGGCTACTAACACTAACAATGTCGCACAGCGAAGAATGAAGGATGAAGCTAAAATTTCAACTTTTAACCCCACTAAAAAGCAGCATATAATATGCCTGCTTAACCCTTCATATTTGGGAAACCCCAAAACAAGCATGTTTGCAAACAGTGATGACCCAGATGAAATGCAGCATAATGCTGCATTTCATCAGGGTCTACACTTTTGTAAACTACGGTTCAAAAGATCTTCAGACTAATTAAGAATACAATTTTTTTAATGATGAGGGTGGCTGACAACCATATATAGATATGTACAATTGACTATCTAAAGTTTATTGTATCAAACCAGAAGGAAGAATTTCCATCAGTAGGCAAAAATCTAATGAGGTATAGCGCTGGCATATGTTTAAAAAAAATCCACAGAACTTCCTTTTATTCCGTTTCAGATCAAATTAAAGATACAGAATGTCCTCAGACGATGAATTTGCAGATCAAGCTAAGACTCTTGTAGACAATGTAATAGAGATGGCAATTAAGAGACTTGAAACAAACTTGTCTCTCATGTCAGACAAAGAGCGAACATTCGAATCTCTTAAAATCAGTGAAATGTCCCGAGAATCAACAGCATTCGTTAGAGAAGAAGATTATGTTATCGACAATATAGCCTGGTTAGCTATTGGAGAGTTCAGCGTTGAACAGGCAGAGAAGAAAATTGATGACTTTATACAGGTATGAGTGATTTCTATACACAGGTACGGTAAATGTTCTAAAATTTTGAACACTTTTCTCTTTCTGTCCTTAAATAAAGGCTAGAATTCATAAAATGCATGTCAGAAAAGCAAACAAGGGAAGGTCCTGATCAGACCGTTTCATCAGAAGCAGTCTGATCTGGGTCTGTGGTAAATGATGATATGTATTGATTGACTCAACAGAAGAAGATGTTGTCTGAATGGAACCGAAATAATTCTTAAGACTATTTGCTTGTTTGACTCCTTTTTCTAAGATGAAATCTACCATCCAAGTTTAAAACAATTAAACTTGGACTGTCCATTACCAGCATATATATTCTGAGGTGTTGCTGAATACATTTTTCACATTTTGCTTTGTTATCTACTGTTTTACATGTATTGTGAAAGTTTCTGCATGTAGCAAACATTATAGACCCAGATCAGACGAAGTACTCAATCATTATATAGCCGCATTAGTCAGAAGACTTATCTGGGTATATACTGTTTGCATGCATGTTAAAATCAATGTGTTGCTAAAGAGAAAAAATTGCAGCAGACAACATCCACAGACAGCGATTAATTTCACCTGCGTTTTCAACCTGTAGTTAAAGTATTAAGACAGATAATATGGTCATGATGGGTGTTTCCAGAATTATTCCTGATTCAGTGTTTTTGATTAAAATACATGTACTGAATTAGGCAGACTATGATAGCTAGCTCCCCTCTTCTATTTATTTTCAGACCTTTAAACTTGTAAGGGCAAATAAAAAAAATAGCTGTGTTTAGGGTGACCAGAGCCGACCTACCTAAATTTACTGGTGAAACCTAGAATTTTTTTCAGGTTTTCAGGAAAAAAAATATAATTTTATGCATTTTGAAAGGCAAAATGCCTTTCAAAATGCATAATATTATCTTTTTCTGTTTTTTATTTCGCCTTTCAAAATGCATAAAATTATATCTTTTTCCAAAAAAAAAATAAATAATAATAATATGTGTGCCTACCCTACCTAAAATTTTCAGACCCATTACCCGAAACACACTTATTATTGTTTTTAATTGGCCTAACTGTTTTAAATATAATTGAGCCAAGGCATGAGATTTCCAACAGTGGTATGTGCGACCAGCAAAGCCTCAGATCAGCCTGCCCATACGCTCAGTCTGATCAGAGCCTTTGCTAGTCACTTGAATATCATATGAGTGTTAAGCTACTGACTGAACATCATTTTGAGTTATTAAGCTTAAAAGGAGGCTGCTCAGGCTCATCTGAGTTTTCACTTGTCAAAATGCCACATTGTTGGAAATCACATGTCACGGCTCATATTTTATTGGCATTCATCAAATTTTAAGATTTGAAATAATTTTCTGAAGTTTAGGATTTTGATTTCTTTTTACTTTCACCCTGGTGACACATATCATTTTATTTTAAACCCAAATGAATCAAAACATGCCTTTCTGAAAACAAACATGTTTAAATTTAACCCGTGTAAGCCCAAAAAATTTTCATGCTCTTATCAATAGGACCAGTCCATTTCAGTTTTAAGGGAAGTATTTTTCAGTTACAGGTGGTATTTTTCATTTTTATTGAAATTTTAATAGAATATTCAGTAATAAAAAAAGTGGAGACCCTGATCAAAAGCTGCTTTCTGGTTCTGCTCTGTTTGACTAAGTCTCTCAAAAAGGAGGCTAATTATATGGGTTAACCCTTTATCTCACAGAGACACCTTTTGATACTTTTGCAAATGGAGCAGACCCAGAGCAGGCAGCTCTTGGAAGAGCTGCCTGATCAGGACTACTCTGTTTGCTTATGGAAATATGATTAAATATGATCCTACACTAGTGGACCAGACAGGTATGTAGTTTCTTTGGTCTATGTACCAACATGAATGTTTATTTATAATTATTCATAGTGGGTGGAGCTTAGCATATGAATATTCATGAAGGAAGGGGTAAATGGCTTCTGATCAATAAACATTCTGTTTCAGACATGGAAATATGATAATAGTTGGCAGTATTGTATCGACTACCTTGGTTGTGATGAGCATGAGTTTGACCATCGACACAGATACAGAGTTCGCTGGAGTGTACCGACTAGAAGAAAGCCGATACCTAGAGCCACTGCCTGTGTTTATTTCACCTTCCAAGTATCAAAAATAAAGCCAAAGGTTAGCAATTCTAATGTAAATGTAATCCCAGTCAATATTTATTCAGTCAGTTTTGAGAGACATTTTCCTGTGTTGAACCAGCACTAAGCATGGGGATCAAAGACACATCAACATGCAGGCCTATGGTTTGATTTGTTCCTGCAACCTCTTTGTCATTATTTAAACTCAAGCACTCCACTTGCTGAGCAAAAGTGCTCCTCCATGCATGGATCCAGAAAGTTTTTTTCAGAGGGGATCCATCTCTTGACGTTTTTTTGTTTTTTTTTAGCTGATCATCATCTGAGGGGAGGACAGAGGCTCCAATTATAACACTTAAAGTGGGCTCTTATCGGCCCACCAGCCCATTTAAATGGCGTTTAGCTAGCGGGCCAATAATAGCCCGACAATGAATGCTGGCTTGGTGGCTATGTGATTTTCCTGGGGATCCGGACTAGTACTTCTAAAAAAACTTTACTTTTGTAATATTCCAGGGGGTTCCGGACATCCTGTCCCCCCCCCCCTCCTTCTGGATCCCTGCATGTCCCCTATGAACATACATGTACAGGAACAATGAATTTAATAGCTTTACCACACCACAATGATAGAGCTTGGTAATACTTTATGCAATAGAGTTTAGGTAACAGCGTTTAAGGACTAAGGGCATGAGAGCCCGGGATGAGAGCATTGTTAGTACTGAACTAAATGTATGTGTTGCTGAATTTCTAAAACAAAATTGGCCAGTCCATAATTCCGATTAATTTATTTTACTTTACTGTAAATACTTTGCTATAGAAAGCAAACAAATAGCTGTAGATCAGAATAGGGGTATGCGGTCTCCTCTGGGACTTTTTTTTATGTCTCAGCAATTTGAAAGTTTTCATTGCATTATTCATGGCATATAAGAACGTAAGTGCACTGTGGACTAATGCATGAATGAAAGTTTTCAGGATTAACCCTGAATTCAGGATTTTGAGGCTGACTTTCCACAGAAAGTCAGCCTCAAAATGCCGAATTAGGCAAATTTTGATGGCTTCTGTGGTTTGTTTAATCTTTAATTATTTATTTTTGTATGCATCCTGCCAGTTTTAAAATTTGAATTTCTAAAGTTCAGGATTTTGGAAATTTTGAACTTTCACAGATGAAAGTTGTTCATTTGTGTGCTGTGGAAATAGCATGTGCGGGTTAAAAGTGAATATGACCAAGAGTTACTACAATCACAGATCTGACATACCTAGTATTGCACCAGGAAAAAAGAAACAAGTACACTGTATTAATTGTTTCATAAATTTGACTTGTTAGTTTAGGTCTTAGCATGCTCATGAATTTTTTATGCCTTTTTGTTGTCTGCTGATTTCATTAAAAACAAACACTTAAAAAAAATATTTCAGGAGTACATGTACTATCAGATAGTCAAACAGTGTGGATCCAGATCAGGCCCGACATTTTGTCTGGCCTTACCTGGGTCCAAACTGTTTGAAAAATCTATCACTCAGCAGATGACACGTTAAAGAGTTAAAACAGACAGCAGCCTTGCTTTCTCAGTGATGTTAAAGCAGACTTATCCTAAAAGCAAACAGTGATGACCCCAGGTCCTGAGGTTATAAAACTTTTTCCATGCTCAGCTCAGCTGAGCATGAAATTTATCCTGCTCATAAATGTTAAAATAATTGTTGGCATTTTAACATTTATTAGCATGATAAATACAACATCTGAGAGACTTAAAGCAAGAAACTTCTTTATTTGTGGGTATTTTAGTTTTTATGAGCAGTTGAAATTTCGTGCTAAGAAAAAAGTTTTATAACCTCCGGGCCAGATGAGTCTATGCATTACATGGCAGCAGATGGTGGTATAGTCTAAACCTTGCACATCTTGCCTCACTGATAGCTATGCAACAACTACAAAATAATAGCTTTACACCTATGCAATATATTCACTTATTTGATACTAAATCTGAGGGGATAAACCAGAGTTTGTAAGTGCTAATCTAGCTCTTGCCCAATAAGTGGAATATTTTGGTATTTGTCCAGCTGGGCTTTTAACTGGTGCCTTGTGTTTTGAACTTCGAGGTTAATCCATGCACATGAGATGTTGACAGTTCAAACTTCATTAGATGTCATCAGATGTACTGATGGGTCTATGCTTGACCATTATCAGCCCAAGACAAGCTGAATTTAAGGTTGCAGGCTTATAATGTGGTCTTGAGTTGTGATAACCAAAGCAACAGACATAGATCTCTTAATATCTCGTTGGCTGATCCATGTGTATTTGAGCTAGCTGATAGGATTTTTGACTGAAACAATATGAGCCATGGCATGAGATTTCCAACAATGTGGTATGTGCGACCAGCAAAGGCTCGGACCAGCCTGCGCATACGCAGAGTCTGATCAGAGCCTTTGCTAGTCGCTTGAATATTCTATGAGTGTTAAGCTACTGACTGAACATCATTTGGAGTTTGGAGTTTCAAAGCTTAAAAGGAGGCTGCACAGGCTTGTCTGAGTCTACACTTGTCAAAATGTCAAATTGTTGGATCTCATGCCGCGGCTCATATATAATTGCTACCTTTTATGTAGGAAAAGCTTTGGAAGTACATAATTATGATAGCTTTCTATATTATTTGTCTAAGGACAAGTATAGAAATTTCTCATTTTTCCTGAATAAAACAGAGCCAATTAAGCTGGGCATTTCAGACAAGTTGGACATGGTATTTTCACAGCCCAGTATAAAGACATGATGCGGTGTGTACCAATATTATATGGTGTGAAAATTACCATGCCCAACTTGTCTGACTTGGTCCAATTTGGATTCAGGACAAGTTAGAAATTTCTATTTACTTGTCCCAGGACAAGTTAAAATAAATCTACAATTCTGTATTTCATATTCAGTAGTCATTATGAACTTGAATGTTGTGTAGAAAACAATGTAGATCCTGATCAACTGGCTGCTTCAGAAGCCAGCTGATCTGGATCAACAGTGTTTTTAATAGTTAGCTGTTTTTAAAGTAGTTTACACTGAGCTAAAGTTCTAATTGGTCACCTTTGTGAATTAGTCATCCTTTATATTTGATTTTTTGCAAAACGTATGAAAGATATAAGCTTATAATTTTGTTTATATAATGCTTAGACTCTAATAACTTATTTACCATGTTAATGATGGTGTATTGTTTTTTTTAAATTGCTACACTTTATTGTTGAAAAATTGAATAAAACAGAGATAACCAATAGAAATTTTGTTCAGTGTATACATGTATATTTTTTAAGCACAGTGAGGTCAGATCTTTGTGTATTATCTGTTCTTTAATATGAGACAAGTAAAACTTTCTAAGGACAAGTACCTTATGGCAATTTACTTGTCCTTGGGCAAGTATAACTTTTGCTATTTCCACATTCGTGCTAGAATATTATGTATTTATTTTCCATCTTTTTTGTCATTTTCAGAGTCATCCAGTAGAAGTATATTACGTTTTTGAAACCAACAGACTGGTGCACAAGTATGTATATTTCTCTACACCAATATGTACACTAAAACCTGTCTTAAACGGCCACTTATGCAGATGCTGAACTTGTGTAAACAAAGGTGCATTTTGTAATTGCTTGCTATTGTGTTTTGTACTGCATGCTTATGTCATGCTAAGTGATCAAAATGGTCATGGCTAAATTAAAGCAGTGTAACTGTTTATTTTGTTGGCTTGAGTTATTGCTTAAGATACAAGTAAAACATACTATCATTGTGATTGTTGGACAATTTCCTTACAGGGTGGCAGTATGGACAGAGTGATTTGGTAAAAGACACAGCACAATGCCTCCATTGAGGCTTGAACCATGATGATCTGGTCTGAAGTCAAGCAATCTACCCTTGAGCAACTTCACACATGGTTTCATTAATATTGCTGAAGAAAGCATTTGTATGAATCAGAATACACTTGTGAACAACAAAAATGCAGAGCAGCCTGCACACCAGTGCAGTCCAATGAGTCCAATAAGCACCTTTTTTATTATTAAAAGAATAATATTTAAAATTAAAACATGAAAAATATTCAAAATACTACCTTGAAATATAAAGGGACAGCACTTTCATGTAGTGCAACATTCTTATTATTTAATTGTTAGTACAGTAAAACTTGTCTTAAGCAACCACTCAAAAATAGACAAAACAAGGGTCTTAAAGACAAATGGTAGCTTAATGAAGGTCAAAAGTATTGCAGAATGCTCTCTTTGAGCATTTTCCAATACTTTTGACCTGCATTTAGCGATAATCGGTCTTGAAAATCAATTTTTGGTCTTCTTTTTGAATGGCCGCCTATGACAGATTTTACTGTATTGTCAGAAAAAAATAAGGAAACCACACGTCAAGTGTTAGAGATGAAATGTTCTTTTTATTAGATGAAATGTAAGACAAAATATGAACCTTTCTATCTGAAAGGTTTTATAGCCTCAGATTGACCTACCTTTTATGTCTGCTGATTGAGCAAAATGCATAAATCTGAGGCTATGACAAATTTGGGTAGGGAGTAAAATAGCTGGGTATAGGTATATATAGGAAACAGCAAAGATACATTTTAGTACATTTCAGGCCCCAGCACAAGCAATATAATTGCATCTCATTCTTTCTTTTCAGACCTGGAGAGTCAAGGTTTAGAGAAAAATGGTTGAAGGATGTTATCGAAAGTAAAGTTCTCATGATGCAAGCCGTCTCATTTTAGACATTTGTCTTACTAAATCTAATCAAAGACATTTACATACCTCAAAATAAGAGTTAATCTTATCCATCCGATGTTTTTCATCTCTGTCATTTTAGAGATACAGTGAAGTCACTTTATAACACATATCTCGTTAACTTTGATACAGATTTGGATATAACAAGGTCATAATAGTGGCTCCCATTTTTTTACCATGGAATTCTACCAAGGAATTATCTAAAAATGATCATATATCTTTTTTTCCCCTATAATTCCTTTGTAAAGTTGGTCTAAATTTATAACTCTATTCACTTGTAACCTGGCACATTCCTATGGATCACAAAGATAGTGTTATAAATGGACTGTACTATTCAACACAAACTAAAATCTGCTGAATTTTGTCAATTTTTACAAATGAAAATCTGAATTTAAATTAACATGCCACACAGCATAATTAGGAATTTTCCTACCATTCTAAAATCGGGACCAGGGGCCTGTTGAATTTGGGGGAAAAAGCATTTGGACCATCAAAATTGGGAAGAATTGATACTGGACCGGCATTTTAAATAGATTGAAATTAGCAGTATAAGCTGTAACATATTTGTTGCTTTGATTGCCCTACATGAAACTCATGAAAATTTGCATAAAATTGTGAATGAAAACATGTTTTCATTCACATATTTATGCAAATTTTCATGGATCTGTAACTTTGCTATTTAAGTTCGGATTTTCATGAAATTTTCACCAAAATTTAGAACTAAGAAATTGGGAATGATATACACCATTTTGGGAAGTTTTTGCTCATTTTTTATTGGGAAGGGGCCCGATGTTTGGTCCGAAATCAGGCTTAGGAAAATCCCTGATAAACAAGCTTTGTCATATGCAGCAATGATAATATTCATATTTGGGTGTTTATTGGTGATTTTGTTTCTGGAAATAGGGGAGCAATTGGATGGAAGAATCAATTTGTATACAGATCGTCAAACTGAATCAATTAGGAGAAATTCTATTAAAGGGATCTGTGATAGGGAGTACCGGTATGTATTTTGAGCGTTTTCTAATGTGCTCTGTCTTTAAAACTGTCCATGCTAACCTGTATCTGTTTTTTAAAAATGACAGTGAAAATCACAAATGGACAATTTTCTGCCTCAAATTGCCTCAAATCATCATCATCCGATTTTGATTAACCTGCAGGTGCAGGAGCATCTTCCACATCAGTGGGCCCCTCTCCAGGTAACTGGCTAGCTGCACACAGAGCAGATTTTACTTTGGGTAAGACTGCCATTTGTATATTTGTAGCAAAGTTTTATCAAATTATCAAAGAGTTAGCAAATAGAATGTGCATGGTAAAACCAATCATTGATTAATATATTGATGTTAAAAGACCAGAAACCTGTCAAACACTAAAAGTCAACATAATTTTAAGATTTTTTTTTCTTTTCAGTTCTAAAATAGCTTCTGAATATCCTATCTGTTTTGCTAAAATTAACTATTTGTAACAAATTTGCTAAGGGACCAATTTGTGTGGTGTTGTATTGCTTTCAATTATCTCTTGGGATATGCAAAACACAAAATGAATGGGCTGAACAAATGCTAGGTGAATAAACTGCTATAACTGCACATGTTCTGATCACAATGTGCAATCACATGTTGTTCAGAGCATTATCAGTTACCTGACCTTCAGAGAAGACTTGAATATGCTGATGCTTATCATGTACATTGAATGTAGAATATTTTTGTTTTGTTGTTTATTCTGTATTTACCCCCAATTTTTTGGACTTTACATACAGGAGGCACTGGAAGGGTTTTAGGGATACAGGGATATTGGCCAAAAACTTAAAGGGATACAGGTTATTTTTGGAAAAATTAAATGAACGGGATACTTGGATCAATTTTAGGGATATGGGGCTACATTGAATTCTGAATTTTGGGGATATTTGCCATATTTATTTTAGGGATATGGGATATTTTTCAAAATAATTAAAGGGATATGGGATACTGGGACCCCCCTTCCAGGGCCTCATACAGCATGTATAGTAAAACCTCATTCATCCATGCAGAATGGGTAATTTTTTTATGGTTCCGTTGTCTGCTGACTTTATTCAAAATTAAGGTTTTCAACAATTTTTTTTCTTGAAAGAACGTAGTCAGGGGTCAAATGGTTCGGATACAGATCAGGCCGACATTTTGTCCTTATATTTTTTGTTGGATAAATAAGCTTAGTAAAGTGTTATAGAGTTTAACTCTTTACCCCTTAGGATTTTTTTCCCCACTTTTTTGTCGCTGCTGATTTTTACAAAATCCACTTTTTCGAAAAATTATTTCAGGAATACCATTTGAGTGTCAAGCAGATTGGATCCAGACCAAAATTCTGTCGGGCCTGATCTTGGTCCAAACTGTTTGCTAAAGTTATCAGCAGACAACACTAGGAAATAAAGAGCTAATGAAAATTGTCAGAACATTATAGTCAACTGTATTTCTTTTGGAGTAAATACAGAATATTGTTGTTATTTTCTGTGATTTAATATAAATTAAAGAGGAGGAATATATATGATTTGTCTCAGCTTTATGTACGTACCCAAACTTTTTGTGAACAGCTGTGTTGGTCAGACTGTAAGTCTGTCTTTACATCTTACTACCAATTGAGAAGTTCTCATGCAATTTGAACATGAACTTAATTTATCTTGAAATTCAAACAAATCGGGGAAGATTTTAACGACTTTCAAGCTATAACCCAGTTTAAACTGCAAGTGAACTTCATGGTTTAAACATGGATTTGGTCTCATTTGAAAATGGCTTCAAACAGCTGTGTGCAGAGGTATTTAATTTTTGCATGAATATATGAGCCGCGACAATGAGATTTCCAACAATTTGGTATATGCGACCAGCAAAGCCTCAGATCAGCCTGCCCATACGTGCAGTCTGATCAGAGCCTTTGCTAGTCACTTGAATAGTCTATGATTGTAAAGCTACTGACTGTACATCATTTGTAGTTTCTAGGCTTAAAAGGAGACTGTACAGGCTCGTCTGAATCTAAATATGTCAAAATACCACATTGTTGGAAATCACGTCACGGCTCATATGTATCGGATATTTACTGAGTTTTAGGTGTTCATGGACCAGGGTTCGCACAGGCTTGAAAAGTACTTGAATATACAGGACTGTCTTGAAGTCCTTGAAAATTAAATTTGCCTTGAAAAGTACTTGAAAAACACTCAAAGGCCTTGAAAAGTCCTTGAATTTTACCATTTACAGAAGGATTCAACAGTGTCTTTGGAGACTTAGATCAGTATAAAATTGTGATGCCTTTATTTGGTGCAGCATATGCTGCACCATATAAAGGTGCCACAATTTCATACTAATTTTCTAAAATTTATATCTTTAGTAATGCAGTCTAACATTTCAAAAATAGAGTTTTAACGTGTAAATCAGGATTTTTCATAAACTTTAAGTCCTTGAAAACTGTAGGATAGTCTTGATAAGTCCTTGAAAAGTCCTTGAATTTTACACAGACTTGCCTGTATGAACCTTGTTATTATGACAAGTACAAACTGAGATGCGGAGCTGCACACGACAACGTGTTACAGTATTCATGGGCAGGTCTTTTTAGTACATGGACACCCAAAATGAGGTTTATCGGACTTACGAAATGGCAAATGACATTTGGTAATGACTTATGAAATAAAAAACATGTTGGGTGTTCATGTTGGTCAGATGTTTTCCTGTGTGAGTCAAATTAAACGGCAGGCACCCCTGGTGGTGTCCTTCCATCAATAACTTTAAGTTTCAGCTTTGCAACCATACTCTCTCCAAAACTCAAAGGCTTTGTTTTCCCAGGAACCGCTAGTTGAGTCATTTAAGGCAACTCCGACAGATTGTCAGTTGGCAGAACTTTGACGGTATATCTGTAAAGATCAGTGTAGGCACCAAGTGGGTATTAAAATTATATAGGAAACACGCACATTGCAGGGAATTTATTAATAGTCGGGGAACCAAGGTAGAAAAAATGCTAACCCTTGCACCCGAAAGTTATACAGCTGGATTTTGTATGGTTGTAAAGGCAATTCTATCGTGTATCTGAAACCACTGTATAGCCGACTCGATCGACTTGCATAACGCCACAGCAGTCAACTTTCTACGGAAGCCCAATAAGAACATGTCAAAATATTAGTTTTTAAAATGTCATATATACTAGGCCAAAAAAGAAACGCCGCATACAATAATTAAAAATATTGTGTGTTAAATTAGAGTGGCAAAATTTCATCATCTGTCTATGTTTTGCTATTTTTTCTTCCGCACATTTTCCCCATTGTTTTGTTGAGGTGAGTCAATTAAAACCAGTGTTATGACCCATTTTCCATTTTCCTGTTTTTCACGTGCACACTCAGTCCATTCAGATTTACATGTGTGCTAACTACTGAAATCTCTAGTCGAACATCCCAAACGTCTAAAAACTTTGGAATTTAAGATTACACATTGCTAATTTACGGTGACAAAACTAGCACATGTGTAACGTGATAGTGCAATAAAAATGTTAAAAGCTAACCTGACGCCATTGATAGTAGCCGAACGATTTCGGTGCAATATTAGGACGATTGGACGTCTTAAGAATCGTTTCCAACAAATTGGGACAACGCCACACCGTCCGCGTCCAGGGCATCGACGTGTGTCGACGCGACGTCAAGATCGAGCCACCCAGACGTCTCATTTGTGCAATCGATTTCATCTGGAGTCAGTCACAGCTAGGACACCCCTAGGAACTCATAATCCAAAAATCAGGGTTCAAACTGTGAGAAATCCTTTCAAGAGGTTTGTTTAAGACCCCCACCTCCCAACGTTTGGCGGAACTTATCTTTGGTGCAGTATTTACGTCAAATTAAGGAACCAACGTCTTCATGAATTAAAGGAAAGCGCAATACACCGTAACCGCTGATATAATTTAAAGGACTATATCTTGGAAAGAATTTGTAAGCAAAGAAATTGCTTAAAAGGTATATATTCAATCAACTATCGCTATTTCAAATTTACGAAATTCGCGTTGGAATCTGCCTGAGGTAGCCGCCATGTTTTTACACCAGTGACGTCACTTACTCACATCGATTTTCTGGTCGGTTTACCACGCGCAAGGAGCGCTTGTGTCCTAACAAAATTAGCTGTCCATTTGTATTGAAACTTTGATTTAATTAGCGAGAAAAACAGCTCAAGCGTGTGATAATGTGTCGTCAAAATAGTTATGGACTAATTGGATATAATTTGAGAAGCTAATTGGATGAACTGGAATTCAAAGTAAAAGTTACGATATCAGTCTAACGGCCTTTTATCTATCTATCACAGTGTTAAAGTGTTAAATCAATCAGTTTTAAATCCACATCCCTTCATCAAATTTGCTTCGTTTTTACTCGACATTTTTTATTAATGTCTTTTATATCGAAATATTTAACGCATTCACGCTTCCTATTCAATTGTTTGTTAAATTTGAACAAAGTCAGAACTGTAAGAAATATAAACGCATTTCCTAATACATCTGCAAAAAATGTACACGCCAACCGACCCCACCGCAACATGATTTTTGCTGACATTGCGAGGGTAGATCTACTCCTTTAAAATATTAAACTCATAATGAATAAGCCAATAAAGCATTAACAAATAGTCTGGGCCTCAATCACAGAGAAAAAATCATATATGAGAACGGATACTTTTTAAGTTCAAACAGACGGTACCTCGTCTAAAGATCGGCCATCTTTGAGAAGTTTTCTCTAGATATTTAATAGAGCACTCATAAGCACTGGTCCCAGCCTATTCTCGAAGGCTTATCCAACAAGATAAACATACATTTACTCATCTTAACATTAACACTTTTTATGCAAACGATATTTATTTTAGTTGTACGACGAAAGCTCGTCTAACCATTTTGGCAAAACGGCCAAAATTTGTGAGAATGTGTAGAGATATGATACCCAATCTATGCCACGGACCCTGTGTAATCTAGTACCTGTGTTCACACGTGATTTGAACGAAGTTTAACCGTTAGAATAAGAAATGAATTTCATTATTTGTCCAATCTTGTTAACACAATGTGACCCGCAACTTATTTCACCAGCTGATCTATTTTTGACAAGAAAAAAAATTGGGGAATAAGCGCATGAAAAAGTTACACAAGATGGGTAACTTTTTCATTTCTGTATTACAGAGTTTAATAATTTAAGCTCCAGTTTTTAGGTCTTTCATTCCAGTCGATCTTTATTCTATATATAAACCAATGATACTCACAAAATAATAATAAAGTGTACACTCCAATATAATCCGACTCACATAAACAATGCATCTCACACATTCTCAATACACACAGAATGAGCGTAAATGACGTCACGTCCGGGATCCTGGCTCCCGCGCTCCAGGTAAAGCGCTTACAAAAACGGGAACCAAACCAAAAACTATGGCGGCGCTCTCAAGCAAACAAAAATCGCCGTGTTGGTATATTTAAACGGCGAGATATCATATTCAATCGTCTCCATTTTCCTATTCTCATCAAATTTATGTTGTGTGACACAACTTGAACAAATACAGTTCACGTTTTTACATTTGTTGCGCTTTCCTTTAAGAAACTGGCAAAGAGCATTCTCTAACACCTCTTTGCTTTATTTTTTTAATGAAATACATAACCGGTACACTTAGCACTTTTCATACATAGCGGCGTTTCTTTTTTGGCCTAGTATATTTTTATCAAAAAAGTTCGAGATTAAAAAATAATGAGTGAATATAATAAAACAACATCAGCATAGACCTCAGAAGCAGTGGTGGTCATCTAAGAATACTGCCTATTGATTTTTAAAGCATGCAGATTAGGGCACCCGGATTTTGAAATTAAAATTATTGATTTCTTTGCTTCAAATGTCATTAAAACTGCATTTATTGCCCAAAAATGTATTTGATGATTATTTATCTATCACTTGGAAGCATATCTCGTAAAATATGGCATGCGTACTTATTCACTTTTATCCTCCCGCTGAAGTGGTCTGAATAGCATATTTTTTACATAAATAAACAAATTTTAAATCGTAAGCGTTTAAACGCCGCGTGCAGTTAAACAGATGTTTGGGACATAATTTAAAATGATTTAGTTTATTTTCTATGGCAAACTAGAAAAGGTAGCTGAAAAGTAAAAACATGAAACCACGATAATTTGATACATAGTAATTTGGTCCATGCCAGCTGGTGCGAAATTAAATACAACGGACAATTTGAGAGCAGTTTAACACATAAATGAAATTTATCAAGGTTTATAGGATGTTTATCCTCCAAATTTACAACAGCTTTTGAAACAGCGGGTCAATGTAGAGACTATGGGGATTTTTATCTACTGAAATCAATAGTTTCGTTTAACAGTGGTAAAATAAAGATAAAAAAACTCGTATAACTAATATCATATCACCATGAAAAACCTGACTGTCCCCGTCTGAGATGCAGAAATGTAACCGAATAGCATTTGTAAAAAAAAAAATAATGTCCCTTAAAAGAATATATTGGTGCACAAATGACTGCCCATACTTTTAAATGCATTTGATAGTGTATTATTGTATTGTCGGACAGTCAAACGGCTTCTCATACCCGTCCTCCAGATAAGAGTGCGTGTTTGGAAATTAGTTTAGTTATTTCTCAACCAAAACATATTTTGTGGGTACTTAAATGGGCATATCAAATGAGACGGTTCTTTTGAAGACCAAAAACACACTCTTAAACCTATTGATTAGGGAAACATCACAATTTCTATGCTATGAAAGATTGCTTAACTTGACCTGTGTGGCAATACAAAAATGCATTTTTCTGGAAAATGCAATTCTTGTCGCATTGCTATACAGTGGTTTCATATCAAGCACTATTTAGACTATCAGTATACAAAATTCCAACCGTATACCTTTCGGGTGCAAAAAATGTGTGTTTTTGCACGACACGCGACTTTGGTTCCCCGACTATAATGGATAGCAGGGAATATCAGTTTATGTCCAGTAGGGTCTTTTGGATTGCAGAAAAAATCATCCATTTGTCAGGGAATATCATTTTGTGTGCACTCTTTATAATTGCAGAAAAATCACCCATTTGTCAGGGAATATCATTTTGTGTGCACTGTTTATAATTGCAGAAAAATCACCCATTTGTCAGGAGACAAAATCAGGCTCCTATTCTTTTCAATATAATTCATAAGCTTTACTCTTTTGATGGCAGAGTAATCACAGATTGTATCACAAATAATATGTTTGCCTGATCTCAAGTATCTTGTTCTTTAACCCTTTGTATACAGGAAACCCCCAAACTTGTTCTTTGGCAAACACTGTAGACCCTGATGAAATGCCGCAAAATGCGGCATTTCTTCAGGGTATGCACTGTTCGCTAAGATTAAAACAACCGTCAGGGACAGAAATACATCATAAGAAATATCTACATGTGACCGCTTAAAAATGCAGTGAGCTACCAGCTCAGCATCACAGTTTGCAATAGCCTCCCATACATATTCTATCAATATGTATATGTATGGGAAAATCCATTAGAATACAAAGGGTTAACCCTTTGTGTACTTATAGGTTCTTCCTTCTCATTGATGCAATAAACTAGGGATGATTCATTGTACAAATCAAAGGGGCGACAGATTAGAATTTTCAAATTATGTATTTCTGTCACTGAGGTATAACCCCAGTAGTAAACCGTGTATACCTTGATGAAATGCAGCATTTTGTGGCATTTCATCTTGGTCTTCACAGTTCACCAAAGTACCTCAATTAACCGGTTTCCAGTATATACAATGGGTTTATACATCAAAGAACTTAAAGAAGAAAGCAAGCTATTTTAAATCAATGTTTTATTCATAATAAGACAAGTTTGAGAATATAACCCACAAGGAGGCATATGTAAGTGTATTGACCTGGATACCCTATTTACCCTTTATTCAGAAATATCAACCCTTTGTATATTAATGAATTCTTCCTTCTGCTTTGATGCAAAACCTTGGGTTGGTCAATTGTATATGTCAAGGGGGTTCTGGCTATAATCTTAAAAGAAATATCTCATGTTTTGTCTGAATATCTTTTTTACCTTAACAAAAAGCGTAGACCCCGATGAAATGCCCAATGCGGCATTTCATCTGGGTCGTCGCTGTTTATAAAAGTACCCATTTTAAGATTTTCCGTATACAAAGGGTTACTGATAATTTTAGTATAATATCTTAAAAACTCCCTATTTGTATTAGCCTTCACTTATCCCATATTTGAGTCAATAGTAACAAAATCTTATGTACAAGCTGATTTATAAAAAATGTCAAGGTCAGATCCAAGAAAGGTCTAGGCAGATCTAGTCATAGTTTATCACAGACAAGGAAATGAACTGACAACTTTGTTAAACGAAAGAACTAATCAACCATTTTACCCTATCCACATAAAATCCTTTTGTATTCACAACATCGTGAAATCCTCTCATGTCAAACCAGTGTATTAAATTGTGGGATGAGCTTTGTGATATCTTCCACATTTGTTGTTTGATTTGATTCTTTATTTCCCAGTTAACAATTTTTCAGTCATTTCAGGATATTTCCTTTAATTGAATTGTTACAAGCAGAGCTCCGATTGTTCGAAATACTTGCTAATTCGAATTGTATTTCGGACACAATGGATTCAGGGAATAAGGCATATTTATGAACAATTTTAATAACTGTCTTTAAGAAAATATGCTTTGGTGCCTAAAAGAAACGCCTACCTGAGAGGTTTCTTTTACACATCCAACACTTATGTTTGATAGAAAAGAAACTGAAACTAATAATTGTTTGAGGTTATATACTTTCATGTCTACCTCCCTTTTTTGCAAATTACTGATAATTCGAAATAAAACTCTAGTTCCAAGGACTTCGAATTAACGAGATTATACTGTAACTAAAGTAAAAAGTTTTTGAATATAAAGAGTAAAGAAGGAAACCAGGATTCTAGATATGAAAATTCATCCAAAAATGTTGTCATGAAAACAAAAAACATGTGAACATATATAATGAAACTCTCATCAAACAAATTCACTGAAAGTAAAGTTTAACTCTTTTCTTGCTGGCTGCTACTTTTTTCATCTGCAAAGTTTGAAGTTTAGGAGCAGTTTGATAAGTGTCATAATGTTTGCTTCCATGGAGTGCATTTGAATATATGCAGCAGACATTAAATGGCGTAGCCAAAACTCTGAAAAAGTTATGCCCATCGAAGGGAGACTACTGGAACAAGCAGTGTGATTATCTTCAATTGCGCCCCTTGTCAAAATGGGAACTTCACTTAAAGGAAAGCATTTGCTCCCAGAGGGAACAAATTCTTTCCTTTAAGAGCAGTTCCTCATGGTATGGATAATCACTTTTACCACATTAGGTGACCTCCCTTTAATGTTACTATTTTTATTACGCAAGTGCATAACTGCATAATGGGAGCTACGCCAATGACATATATAAAAAGTAGACAACATATGCTTGACAAAAAAGTATCAGCGGGATAAGGGTTAAAATTACTTGAAATTCAAAGAAAAGCACTACACATAATAACAGTAATACTGACATGCAGTAATCATATTGTTAATACTGAAGATATAATTTTCAATTGTACAAAACATCAAAAGTTAAGCATACCATATCACACTGGTATTTGCTGGTATTTACGCGTATTGCCGGTACTTCATAGACCATGTGGTAGATATCGGTGTTAATACTACGTAGAAAAACATGCCGTAATCCAAAGGGACTATAGAATTTGATCATTTTTAAGTATTCTGCATGCACATGGCGATTTATGTAAGCATTTAGGAATAGATTCGAGTACCGATTCAAATGATGGGTATTTGATCGGTTCTCCAATCTAGTTTTAAATGCTTACATAAATCAACATGCACATACTGAATACTTAAAATTGATTGAAGTCTATAGTCCCTTTGGCATATGGCATGTTTTTCTATAAAGTATCAACACCGACAAAAATGAAAATACCTGCCACATCCGCTTTATGAAGTACTGGCAATACGCATAAATACTGGCAAAGCGAAATATACACTTACCAGTGTGCATATGTGCCCTGAATATTTGGATATATATTGAACTGTTTAAACCTGTTTTTTTAGATTTTGGAAGAGTTAAGCCAAAGTCTGCAGAAAAAAGTGTTACTTTGTCATGAATGTTGCTTTGAAGTTACATTTATGCAGAAAAGTGTTATTAAGCAGTTGATTGTTTCACTTTTTATGACATGACCTTATCCATAAAAACAGTGGTGACAATATAACATAGCAATAAAAGTAGTTATTTCATATGTAATTATATGATATTTATTATATGACAGTATAAAACTGTATAACAGTGATATGTCATATGATCAATTTCTTCCAATATTGTCAGCAAATATGAATTGAAAAGGAAATGCTTTACATTTGATGCTATCAATTATTTGGGCCTTGATGAGAGAAACCTATCTTCGGAGGCTTGCGAATAACAAAGGTGCAAACCAGCCTGCGCATCCGCGCAGACTGATCAGCGCCTTTGTTATTCGCCTTTTGGAAAGTATCATATCTAAACTTGTCATAGGCCAAATTTCAATATTCTAGCTAGTCTCTGTAGCTGAGGAGACTGGTTTAAGTCTCGCTTTGTCAGAAACCTGGAAGACCGGTTTTGTCGTGTCGAGGCCCATTTGTATCATGCATTCAGCCTAAAACTATATAGGTGAGCTGTGTGGCAAAATGGAATCTTGTAGTGCAACAATGCATCTCAGATCCTGAGGATAAAGCAAATTTTTCATGCTCAACTTAAATGAGCATAAGATTTGTCCTTGTCATAAATTTTAAAACACCAACAATTGTTGGCATTTTTTAATTTATGACAAGAATAAATGCCATTTTCTACTGTCCTGAGCAAGAAAATTACCGTAATTGTTATATTGTGTTAATTATGAAGATTGCAAATTTGAGCCGCGACATCAAATTCAAACAGTGTGGTATGAGCGACCAGCAAAGCCTCAGATCAGCCTGTGCATATGCGCAGTCTGATCAGAACCTTTGCTAGTCACCTGAATATTCTATGAGTGTTAAGCTACGGACAGAACATAATTTGGAGTTTCTAAGCTTAAAAGGAGGCTGCACAGGCTCATCCGAGTCTACACTTGTCAAAATGCCACATTGTTAGAAATCACGTCGCGGCTCATTTTATGCTGGATATTTAGTGAGTTGGGCATGAAAAAAGTATATAACCTCATGGCTATAGGTGTGTTATATTTTAGGAAGGCTGTCCATAGCCCTCTGCCAAAGTTTGCAAATCAATACATTAGTAGTGTTTGCAAGTATTAAGTTGGTGTGACATTATTATATATATACAAGTTGCAGAAACCAGTTGTTGTTGTTGTTGATTTTCAGTTGTATCTCGGACCCAATAAACACGGACTGGTCACTTACATACAGGTAAATGTATATATTGGAAATATGTTGTCGTGGCTCAACGGTGGCTGAGCTTTCAAAACTGACGTATGTTGAAGATTAAATAATGACATCTCCGTTATTTCTCTGCACATCTTTGAATTTTCTTGAAAAAGCAATGGTTCAGTATACTATATTTAAGACTGTATTGTTATATTTATTGAAAGTGTATCCGTCTTTATGAACATCAGCAAGAAACCAAGGTACCCTTTTTAGCTATTTTCGGCACTTTTAGCCGATAATCTTTAGAAATCAACATAAAAAGATGAGAAAACTTCAATTATTTTTACTGTAACTCGTAATATTTCAGCTTCGCATACCCGGAGTAACCTCTTATAACCTTGTGTATGTACAGAATCAATTTTATTGGATGTAGTACCGCTGAGAATAATGCCTCGACAACATAACTTTGCATTTACGTCAGTTACCAGTCCGTTTATACTGGGTCCGAGGTTGTATATCAAATGCCATAATTTAACTTGTATTGCCAAATACAAATTCTTTTTTTAGATATTAACAATGATCCATTTTTACCACTGACAGTTCATTTTGATTTATTCAAGCTAATTTTAACAGCCTACATACATATGTGCAGTATAAGAATTAAGATAAAGTTGGGTCAGATCTAGCTCCCAGAAGAGATAAACAGATAATGGTTTGTTCATTTAACCCTTTTTCATTATGATGGTTTTTCCCAAACCTATTGGTATAACAAGTATGGAATTGTCCATTTTATATTTTAAGGGTTGCCAGTCAAAAATTCCATAAAATTATGTATTTCTGTCCATGCAGATTGTTTTTAGCTTAGCAAACACTGCAGACCCTGATGAAATGCCATCTTATGTGACATTTCATCTGTGTCTTCACTGTTTGCCAAAACGCCTGTTGCTGGTATCCAAAATGAAAAGGGTTCAAATAAATAAAAAATAACAAAGTAACCCATTCAAGCCAATTGGAATATCCAGTCCTTATCATCTGGAAGAGTCCATTATCAATTTTAGGTTGTTGAGTTAAATTTTTCATTAACATTCAAATTTAATAGAACATCTGTAAGCAAACAGTGGAGACCCTGACCAGATGCCTAGATCTATGGCTTCTGATCTGTGCTACATCCAATGAGAAGGAAACACTTAGGCTTATATGGGTTTAGGTGATTATTCATAGTATACATGTAGGTGTGATATAAATACATACATTGCAGTCCCTATATAACACTTTGTTATAACACAGGTTTTGTGTATAACGCTGTCATGTTGTAGCTCTCAAACTTTTTTGCCATGAAATTTTACAAAGAAATTATAGAAAAATGACCATAAATGGTCATTTCCCTACAATTCCTTTGTAAAATTATCCTTTTTTAGCATGATTCACTTATAACACTGTCTATCCATATGGACCCAAAATATAGCATTATAAAGGGAAAGCATTGTAATGAAAAAACAACAGGGTAATACAATTTTTAACAGCCAAATTTACCAGATACCAAGAAAAACAAAATAGATGTTTCCAATACAATATGATTGTGTCATGGATATGAATGTGAACACTAAGACGTTAAAAACAATGAGTTTAACACACAAACATACATTCAGAAATATAAAGGAGCTATCTAAAAGTCATTATCAGCTATATATGTCATGGTAAAACAGTTTGCATAAAATTTAAATTTTCTCTCCAATATAAAACAACAAACAAACATGGCTATTACATTTATGCATAATTCATAAATAACACAGCAATGCCTAGCATCTTCCCAGCCTGAATACATTATTGGGCCACTATTGGTCTTTTAGTGAAATGCCATTTAAACGGTGTTTCACTGGTGGGCAAATAGTGGCCACAGAGGCTTGAAGTTATCATTTTAAGTGATTTTAGCCCTAGAGAAGTGTGATATGTGTATTGAAATGATGAAAAACCGGCAGTTAAAGGATATAAAAAGATGTTAAAATCTAGCATATAAAAAGTTGTGCCATTCAATTATCAATACAGATCCATTATGTTCATACTTCCAAGGTATTCCACTGACTCCTGGCTTCAAAATATGTAAGGAGCATAAAATGGAAAAAATGTGGACAGAATTTTGAGAAAAATTACGGTTTCTTTTGACCCAGGACTTTTGGTTAAACTCTTGAGCATTTTCGGTTATTTCTAACCATGGTTCATAGGTTCAGCAAAGGGTTGAGTGTAGAAAAACTATTGTTACCTTTGCCACAAGTTTCAGTATATGATTTGGGTGCTAAAAAAACAGTCTGATCAAGACGGTTCTTTGGTCTACGCACAACATATGTTTGGGTTGTGAAATAACATTACACACTCTTATCTGCAAGCCTGCATGTTGATGAAAAATAGTGAGAATCCTGATGGACTAGGCATTGCTTTGTTACTCTATCACAGAATGGTGTCAATAAAATACTGAGGTGTTCTAACTAAAATATGTTAGACAAAACAAGGACCAAGATACAGGTGTCAGTAAATGTTAACCACATAAAACATGGCTCAAATTATAGAAAGAATAAGTAAAATATGAACTGCAAAAGCCTTGAGCAGGCAAATCAATGTCTGTATAGCCTGTTACAAGTGTTTGCCGTAAATTTTCCAACTTCAAGAAAAGGCGTTCTGATATGAGACAGGCAAACAAACTGTTAACCCTTTGTATACTGATGACTCCTAAATGCATACTTTGGCAAACAGTAAAGATAATGTGGCATTTCATCTGGGTCTTCACTGTTAGCTAGTACAAAAAACAGTCTTAAATATTTGGTTCTGTGTAAAGCAGAATATCGCTTAAGTCGGTGCTAGGGGGCGTGAGAATTGTTCACTTTCCATTACCGGTAGTTCTCATGAACAGACTCAATGAAACCGAGTCTGCTGTTTTCTAATATTGTAGGTACTCTCTATTTCTGTTAAGTACGTTTTCCAGATTATTTAGAGGTTGCAACAGCTGTCGTTGTTTCTGTGTGGAGTTGGTAAAACCTCTTCCCATGAATCGATGTAGTGTTGATATTTTTTTTCATATTCTGGTCCTTCAGGAATATTGGGTTCTAACCGCTTAAGTCGGTGCTAGGGGGCATGAGAATTGTTGCACTTTCCATTAGTTCTCATGAACAGACTAAATAAAATAGAGTCTGCTGTTTTCTAATATTGTTCTCTATTTCTGAAGGATCCATTTTTCCAGATTATTTAAAGACAGAAATACAATTTTTATTTGGAAATTCTAACTTTTGGCTATAACTTCCTAATAAAAATATGGTATTTTTTCTCTGAAGATTATATGTAAATAACAAATTTGTTTTTAGCAAACAGTGAAGACCCATATTGTTTCATCAGGGTCTGCACTGTTTGCTAAGAACAAATATGTTATTGTAGACCCTGATGAAACAATTTAGAGGTTTCCAGTCTACAAAGTGTTAATATGGGCCTCGATGCGACAAAACTTGTCTTTGGTGTTTTCAACAGAGCTAGTTTCAAACCAGTCTCCTCAGCTACAGACACTAGCTAGAAAATTAAAATTTTACCTGTAGCAAGTTTATATATGATACTTTCCAAAAAGCGAATAACAAAGGCGCTGATCAGACTGCGCGGATGCGCAGGCTGGTCTGCGCCTGTGTTGTTCGCTAATTCCCGAAGACAGGTTTTCTCGCTTGGATGCCCATTTGATCATGTAGCTATAAATTAAGATTTTTTTTAGTTTTAAGAAACTGTACATTACACATAATTGGAAAATATTTTCTTAGTAAAATAAAAATGTATAGCACTGTAAAGTACAATGGAATGCTAAAAATATATCTATATAACAGTCAGATCCTAATTGTCAAAATGACTAAAAACAATTTAACAAAGATCATTACTCATCATCATGTCATGGAACTGCCATCAACAAATTGGTCATACTACTACGGCAATATGGGGTTCGTCACCCACTCCGGTGTTATAGTAAAATTACCTTCAAATAAAGGCTAACAAAAATGAGAACTTTCGAATATGTTTGCTTCAAGATTGCATCCTCCAGTAAACAACCTATGTGTTGTTTTGCCAAAACGGAGATAAAATCAGATTTAAATGGGTTTTTTACAGTTATATTAAAAACTTGTCAATTACTGTTTAGTCATAATTATACGGTTTTGTCATTGATTAATTATCCATAATGACAAAACTGTAATTAGTTATTTCATGCCAAGACATCAAACCTTAAAGTTTTCATATAATTTTAAAGCTAAAAGATACATTGTAAATTTGATGAACTAAAATCAATCCCAACCCAAGCATTTTGGGGTGTTTATCTGTGATTAAATGAAGAAATGAACATGATGAGAAAGTAACCTTAACACCGGAATAAGCGAGGAAACTCAAGTTGCCGTAGTGGTATGACCACAGTGATCAAAGGGCATTGAAGATTCAGGTTAATGTTTGCAGATCTGTTCAGAAAAGGCATTTTTGTTGAGCAGTAATTTGCTCATGAAATTAGTTGTTTCCTTGAAGGTTCAACGTGAAATGGTATGAAGCAAATATATCTAAACCGAAGTCCTTTAGTCAAACAATAAAACCTGTATTTGAGGTTTGCGACAAGATATCACTCAAATTGGCCAGCTCAGCCACAGAGACTAGCTAGAATCTTGACTGTTGCAAGCCTAGCTATTATATGAGCAAAACCAACAGTTTGTCTTCTCACCAAGTAAAAACCAGATCAGACTGGGCATCCACCCAGTCTCATCAGAGCCTTTGCTGTGTGCTTAATGAATATCTTAAACCCCATGCTTTCTTAACCCTTGTCCTGCCAAGTCCAGATATATCCTATTTTATAAATAGTGTAGATCCAGATCAGCTGGCTTCACAGAAGCCAGCTGATCAGGATACACACTGTTTTCAACTCTGCTTTAAATTGTATGAAGCAAGTTAACTGCATACAAATTAGGGACGAGTGTAGTGCATAGAAATATCCAGCATGTTAAAGGTTAATGTGCCTGACGAGGACTTTTGATTTAATCATACTTGATGAATGTACAGGATGTGCTGAGTCTTAGCACTAAGCAGGGATAAAGTCAAATTGTTGGTTTTGTTAAGCAAAGGCTCCTAAATACATCTATAATGAGTGAATAGAAGTAGTGCTGAACAGACTGTATAAATGGCAGGCTGATATGTACCTTTGTTGTCTACATACAACAAAAACAGGTTTTGACACGAAAGGGTGACTTGGTTTCTTATAAGGCAAAAAGAGCCTCCTTTCACCTGCCCCTACTCATGTTATCTAAACTCATAATGCTATTGTTGAACAAATTATTCTTGTACTTCCTCTTTCTTCTCTTCCTCCTTTGTATCATCAGTTTTAGTGGGTTCGGGTGACTTTTTAGTGGGTTCGGGTGACTTTTGTCTTGGTTCAGGAGACTTTTTTCTTGGTTCAGGAGACTTTTTTCTTGGTTCAGGAGACTTTTTTCTTGGTTCAGGTGTCTTTTTGGCTGCTGGTTCCTCCTCATTATCATATGACTTGTCGAGATCTGTTTTTGATTTAGATAATTTAGATTTCTGCAAAGACAGAAAGGTTTAAAAAAAATATGAACATGTGTTTTAAGATCAATGCTTTACTGAATTACAATGCAAATACAAATTCATTCAGCATTTACAATGCAAAAAAAACAAACACCAACTCATAATTTTACATCATCTTTGGAACCCAGCCTGAGTTGCATAAGTCAAGTACTTTAATTTCTTTGGCACTCTGTAGCACCTTTTAGCGTTAATGCAATGAGTATGCTTCAAAAAGCACTTTTCTGTATTATAGATGTTCATTGAACAGCAATAGACTGTCAATAAATTATTATAAAAATAAACAATACCAACACAGAGCACCCTGTCTAGTGTCTATGCAATGGTTTGTTACAAAAAGAATTATCCATAAGTAAGATCAAAATTGTTTTGTAGTATACATGCTACAAAAAAAGCTAGTGAGTAGCCCTTTTTGTAACATACTATTGCATAGCAGTATGCTACAAAGCGCTCTGTAGAGCTCGCCTCATTCAATGCATCTCAGATTTCATCAAGGTCAGCTGGCTTCTGCACACCAGACAGTTGACAATCCTGAATGCGAACCTAAATTAACAAAACTGCACTTCTGGTAGCCGGAAAGAGAAGTGTTGAAAACGAGGCTTTTAAAGTGGCTGGTTTAATTATATACGGAGAGAGTAAACACTTTTATAACTTACTATATCTAATCGGTTCACTCATGAAATTTTAATTTCATGAGCGTGTGCTACGCACACTGATGAAATTTCCAATTGCCAAATTATATAGGTTTTGACAATTGATAATATTTAATTTGTGTTTTATGATCAGTGTTTTGGCATTTGAAAAAAATGAATTTGGCAATAAAAATCATTTGTAACATCAAACATTTTGTTAGTGATTGCCGAATACCAGGTGTGTGTGTGTTCTGTAGCTATCAGCACTCTATGGATTCATTGTAGAAAATGGAGTAACCTTTAGATACTGCTAATACATATACAGTCAATACTCTTTATAAAGACCGTGCTTGTTCCCAACAATGTGATGTTAAAGGGAATTTGCTGTTAAAAAGAATTGCTAGCCTTTTTCTCCAAGTGTCTGCATTATATTTACATTTGGTGCTAGCAGTGGGATAGTAATGGTGCAGAGAAAGATGTGTTTAAGAGGTTTTGCATTGAATATATAGATGATCTTACATGAGTGCTCATGTTTTATTGAATTTATAAAACAAGTTGGGAAAAAGAGATAAAATGCGAGGCTTGCAAGAGATAAAATGCGAGGCTTGCTGAGCATTTTATCTCTTTTTCACATCGAGTTTAATAAATTCAATAATACAAGAGCACGAATGTTAGATTCTATTTATCATATGACATTATGAGTACTATGAAATCTCATTTCTGCCGTAAAAATGTTATAATTTTGTCATTATGTACGCAACATTGTTATAACTTCATAACGTTTCCCGAAAATTGATAAACCACTAGTGTTTTACAGATTTTATTGCATGGCGTTATTTCACTCCCAGACGCGACGTCATATGACAAAGGAAGCTTAATGATGTGACCTAGAGAGATGCTTCAGAGGATTTATAACTCCCTGGGCCAGCTGGTCTGAGCCAACTGGTTCTCATGGCTAGATATAAAGTCTGGATATTGGCAGGATGAGATTGACGAAGTAGATAGAAAGAAGACAGCCTTCATGTTAGTTGGAGAGTCTGTTTGAATGTTAAGTGATGCTGTTTGGCTCATGCAGTGCACCAGTAAATCTTGTAAGGCCCATGGAAATAGCTCTTGCCAGGTTGAATTGGCAAATATGTTTGATTTACTTAGATGTTATTGTCATTGAGAAGAGTTTCCATGAGTTGGCAATCTGGAGCAGGTGTTGAATAAGCTTCAGGGTGCTAATTTTAAGCTGAAACCACAGAAGTAAAAATAATTCGCCAAAGAGGTCGAATTTCTCAGACATGCTGCTTTGGAAGCAGGAAGCCTAAAGGTCCATGATTAGACTATTCTGCATCAGAGGATGTGGCCACAGTAAGGTTAGGGTAGCTACCGGCAAAGCTTGAGTTCAAGAACCTTGACTCATTTTGAGAGAGAGTGTTTCTCAAGTTTTACATGTGGAGCATTCTTGTGGTGCAGTCAGAATGTGATATACAGGTTGAAGGCACTGGCCAAGGAGGCCCTAGAGGACCTGGAACAAAACTAAGGAGAATGAGGGCAAACTCATGACAGGGATTTTCCTAGGCCAATTCTGGGTCTGAATATCAGCCCTTTCTCAATTAAAAAATGAGCAAAATCTTCCCAAAATGGTGAATAGTATATACCCAATTCCTTGGTTTTACCTTTTGGTGAAAATTTCATAAAAATTAGTAAAGCTACAGATGTTTACATTCATATCATGATACAAATCTTCATGAGCACTTATAAAAGCCAATGCAAAAGTTTGCAGCTTTACACTGAAGCTTGATACGGTAATAAATTAATTTAAAATGGAGATCCATTGGCCAAGGAGGCCCTAGAGGACCTGGAACAAAACTAAGGAGAATGAGGGCAAACTCATGACAGGGATTTTCCTAGGCCAATTCTGGGTCTGAATATCAGCCCTTTCTCAATTAAAAAATGAGCAAAATCTTCCCAAAATGGTGAATAGTATATTCCCAATTCCTTGGTTTTACCTTTTGGTGAAAATTTCATAAAAATTAGTAAAGCTACAGATGTTTACATTCATATCATGATACAAATCTTCATGAGCACTTATAAAAGCCAATGCAAAAGTTTGCAGCTTTACACTGAAGCTTGATACGGTAATAAATTAATTTAAAATGGAGATCCAATTCTATTTGTTCCTGAATCTAGTTTTCCTAATTTTGATGGATTAACAACTATTTTCTCAAATTCAACAGGCCCTGGCCAGACTTCAGAATAGTAGGAAAATCCCTGCATTAGAGTTGGCCCCAAGGAAAGAAAAACGGAGTGAGATCTGTTTTGCATGATGGATTGTGGTGCCCCTGAAATGTTAAGCAAGCCAGAAAAAAAATTGCTGGTCTATTTTATAACTTAATTGTCAAACCATATCAACACAATCATAACACATAATATGATCAAATCCATGTTTATGGGTCTATAAGCTTTGTATTCAAACAAAGATAAGCTAACTCCTAAGATAAACCAAACCCTAACACAAATGCAATGCCTGTTCGCCAAACGTTGAAGTACAAGAAATGTTCAGCTCGCATGGAAGCCTTCTAACTAAAGCAATGTATTCCAACAGGTCCATGATTAGACTGATCTGCATTAGAGGATGTGGCCACAGTAAGGTCAGGGTAGCTACCGGCAAAGCTTGAGTTCAAGAACATCGACACATTTTGAGAGAAAATAAGTTGTAAAAAATGTATTGCAGCTAGCACATCTCCCTCTTCTGAGATGTTTTTCTGTCAGTTGTCAGTCTGTGAATTGTCATGCATCATATATTCTTCTAACCCATTAAGGAAACTATGTGCACCTATAAGACCATGTGTACTTTTGTCCATAATTGAAAACATCCCATAATCATGCAGCCACTCAGAAAAGAGAGGATAAAATTCCTCTATAAAAGAGTATGGCAAGACCTGCAATGGCTCTTTCTCGAGATCTTATTGCCATATACAAAAGTCAGATTGGTAATCCGATTATCTCACTACAGCAAATCAGTCCCTTTATAAGGAATGGACCATATTATAAGTGAATCCTGTTTCAAAGAGACAATTTTACAAAGGAAGTATAGGAAATTTTATAAATCATTTGTAAAATTCCATGGTATTTTTTTTTAGGAGCAACAGCATGACCAAATCCATATTATAATGAGGTGTGTTATAAAGGGACTGCACTGTACCAATTGCAATATGTGGACCCAAGTACCTAACACCATGTGCACATTTATAATAAACAATCCAATGTGCATTGCCCAAACCATGTGCTTGACTCACATGATTTATTTTTGGCCTCTTTCAAGAGACCATTGTCATACATGGTTCCTCCACGAGTCAAAAATCCACCGACCTGGAATGAATAACCCAATAAAAATATACACCATACTTGTTCTCAAATTTAGAAGATGTTTCTGTGCTGCGAACAAAATGCATTTCATAAATCAAAGATCTCAACTTAATTTTACCTCTAGATCAGAACAGATCAGGCCTTGAGGTTATAAAACTTGAGTACAGTCTCAAACTCAAAATAAAGCGCAATGATTGGCTGCTTGTGGACATGTGTCCACAAGCAGCCAATCATTGCACTTTTTTTGAGTGTGTCCACAAGCAGCCAATCATTGCACTTTATTTTGAGTCTGAGAATGAACTCAAGTTTTATAACCTCGGGGCCTGATTTAACGGACATTTTTAAATTAGAGTTAAAAAATTAACACTTCCATTGAATTTATTAAATACATTTTAAGATATCTTCATAATTTCAAAGATCTCATAACTTAAACTATTAGCTCAAAACAATCTAATTTAAAGGATATATTTTAAACTCTTTCAATAAAGCATTCTTAACATATCTCTATGATTTCATTGACTTTCGAAATAATGTACATTGCAAATGCTTGTGCATGGATATCCATATTTATCATATGACATCACTATATTTTTCAGTAGATAACATCATTTTATAAAAATTAATATGACTAAATAAACTTTAAATAACCCTCTTTCAAGTGCTCTTCCCTATCAATGAAACCTTTAACAAAAAAAAAATCTTCTGAAAATTTTCATCTGATTAAGCAGCCAGCTGCATATTTTTGCTGACATTATTTGACAAATGTAAGTATAAGGACAATCAGTGTGGACCCACTACAATGTTTTCTTGTCCTTTGGGATCATGGGTTTCATCATGTAACTATGAAACTATTAGAGGGTCACTGATGAAGCCTAAATGGCAGAAACTAGCTAGTCTGGCCCAGAAAATATGCACACTCTGGTCTCAGTTCTATGGTGCATTCTTTGCTTCCAAAGGATACCCTTTTAAGAACATATTTCTCCAAAAGGCTTCTAATCATTTAAGTAGACAACAAAAGCAGACAGCATTTATTGTTTTTGTTGCCTTAAGTGTTAAAAGTTTAAGAATCCTGGTTATATACTAAACAGAATCTTATAACATTCTGTTTAGTATATAACCAGGATTCTTATACTTTTACCCTTAAAGCAACAAAATTCAATAAATGCTGTATTACACTTCTGGTTTAAAGCTTGTTTAAAAAATACATTATAATAATTGGCATGTACTACTAAAATGAAGGCGTATGTCGTCCGAAGAGATAAGATAGATCCCCTATTTATACACTGTTCTTATCAAAATGCACAGGAACTATGAGTAATTAATTCATGAAGAGGTTTCTTTGATGATAGCTGAAAAGAAACGCGGTGACAATCAAAGATTTGAAAGGAAGTATGGGTGCAAAGATCAGGAATCGATACAATCAAGTACCACACCTGAAGTTGTACAAGTAACTTTTCTGCGCTATTCAAATTTGAATGTAAATTTAAGCTGCAGCAGCTTGTGCGAAATGAATGAAAAATATGGTGTTTAATGTATAGTGCATGTGCAAATAATATAAAGATTGAAAAGGGTGCATTGATTTGCTTCTTACAATAGCTATTATCACTACTAGCTGTGCTTGTGAAAATACTGATGCACAAAAAGTAATAGAGATGAGAATCATAATGGTTTCAAAGTATTTAACTTGTGTTTTATTAGATGAGATTAAAATTAATCCTTATTATGCTAAATAGTTTTATGTACTACACTCCTCCTTCTAACCTGTATTTAAAACAGGGTTCATACAGGCAAGTTTGAATAAAATTCAAGGACTTTTCAAGGACACCTAAAGACTATCCTACAGTTTTCAAGGACTAAAAGTTTATGAAAAATCCTGACTTAAGTGTTAAAAGTCTACTTCAAAAATGCTAGACTGAGATAAAGGAGAAATTAGTAACAGAAAATTATTATAAATTGTTGTGTCTTTATTTGGTGCAGCATTTTCATTCTGGTTTAGATCTCTATCAACAGTGTTAAGTCCTGTTGAAAATAGAATTTAAGGACTTTTCAAGGCATTTGAGTGATTTTCAAGTACTTTTCAAGGCAAAACCTATTTTCAAGCCTTAGGACAAATTTTAAGAAAGCCCTCTAAATTCAAGCACTTTTCAAGCCTGTGCAAACCCTGTATAACCATGGTGGACAACAGTTTGGATCCTGATTGGAGATGGCTTTGTCAGAAGCTAGCTGACCTGGATCTATGAGTGCTTTCAAAAAAGCATACATTTAACATGACATTCTGTAGATTGTACTAAAACGTGTTTGTTTGGTGTTGTTGCTGTTTTTTTTTCAGTTTGAATCATTCAATTTTCATGTGAATCCTGAATACAACAATGAAAAGCCCTCTAAATTAATCATAAGAATACCAGTTTAATGTTACATATTTTCAACATTTATGCACTTATAGCTTTTTCCATTTTTAAACTGAAACAAACCAAAAAATCGAAACAAATTTAAAAACCTATATTTTTACACTTTTAAAGTGGTACCACTTACTAATTTGCTTATGACTCACCCTAGGTGCAATTCCAGGCAGATCAAAGACCTTATCATAACGAGATGATTATGAACTCCACGCAGGGCCCCCGGTAAATAAAGAAGTACCATAAAGGATGCAGTTATTTTCTGATAAAATATTGGTATTTATCTTGGTGAATTTTTTTTGTTGTATACAGGTTAGTCCCCTCTTGGAGCCCCTTTAGTTCAGTGAGATATTTAAAATTACTGAGACATGATTTAAGCCTGCCTGATTTTTCAATTGCATCATAAATGCTTGACATACAAGGGCCAACGTTTTCAGGCATATTCCTGAATCTAGGATTTTGAGGCTGACTGTCCACAGAAAGACATCTGCAAATTACTAGATTAGGTAACTTATAAAAGCTCTTTGAATTATTTTCAGTTTATCAAAAGACAATTACAGTGTGGTCCCTTTATAACACACCTCAATATAACACAGATTTGTTTATCATATGACGTTACTGTTATTCATTGGATAACGTCGTGTCATAAATAATGTTATGACCACACATTACATAAACAAGTAACTTCATGAATACGTCCATTACAACAATGCAAATTTTCATTGAAATAAACACACTTTGAAGGTGATAAAATCGCATTTTAAAGGTCATATTATAAACAGAATCTTACATTTGTGGTAATTTCAAATGAAAAGTATTTAAAATTCGCCGAAGGCTCGTTTAACAAATTTCATATGAAATGATGACTCGTGTATAGCATGGTCATATTGTTGATCCCAAACTTTTTTCCTCAAGGAATTATAGGAAAAAGGCACAAAGAAATGAAATTGAAATTCCTTTGTAAAATTCTACCTTTATAATGCTTAACACAGTCCATCCTTATGGGTTTTAAAGGGACTGTACTGTATTGACCATTAAACTTGAAATTCACAAATGAATTTGATGTCTGTTTTAAGGTCTATTTTCTGACTTTATTAATATTTGATAGGAACGAATTTCTTAGGTCAGGGTTTTGTAAATTTGAACTTTCACCCATGGACATATGTAACTCTTGCACAATGTTCATATTTTACATGTGTTATATGTTCATATAGAAGCAGTAGAAGTAAGAAAAATGTATTTAAGAAAAATTACAAAATTATAATGACTAAAATCTTTGTAAGAGTGCATGAATTGTGCAATAATGAAAATTTAATAAGAAAATTTTGGGTGTTTAACTCTTCGCATGCTGGGAAATTGTGCATGCTTTTTTGTAGTCTGCCGTTTTTTTCCCGAAAATTTGCTCAGGAAAAACGTCAGAGTGTCAATCAGTTTGGATCCGGATCAGAGCAGATATTTTGTCCATCCTGGTCCTGTTTCAAACTGTTTGCAAAGATTATCAGCAGACATCATTAGCAAACAGAAAAAGAGTTAATTTTGTTGTGGACATCTGATAAATCGCTACTTTGCTGTCATGCCACATGGCAATCAACCTCAGGGTGTCACAACTCAAACCTATGATTGAGAATTTTTTTAACCCTAAATACGCCAATCGCAACAATAGTCGTCTGTTTTTCTCTTCTGCTGAAATGTTTAAGAAGCCTCTATGGCAAACAGTGTGGACCCAGATCAGACTGCTCCTATAGGAGCAGTCTGTTCTGGGTCCAAGCTGTTTGCTTCTATACTTAATTCCTCAGTAATGCTAGGCAATTTTTTGCAGCAGATGACTTCAGCAGACGACATTTTCAGATGCATTTTTTTCCTTGGCGCTTTAAGGATTAAATGAGTAAATCTTATAATTTGATGTGCTGATATAATAAGTGTGATTTAATAAATGTACGTATGCTTTAAGTGTGCTGATGGCTTGAAGTTGCATCAATCTGCTGCATATATGTGATGGTGCTACCCAAATAGAAGCCTGTTGTTGGTGCTGGTTACCTTGCTGTATGGAGAGGGGCCATGATTGGTTTTAGGTTTGTTTTCTCCATTAGTGAATGTCTTGGAGCGGCTCAACTTTGAACCTGATCTACGGGGTGTGCCAGACATTGTGGTATTCTAATAACAAATGATAACACATTGTAATACAAAATTGCGTAACAGTTGCAAAATGTTCCATTTTATAAATTGACGTATAACTTAAAGCTGCATAGTCTGTAACTTTTGATCTTTTAATTTTAGAAATAAAGTTTCTATTTTTCAAGAATACAGTAAAGATACTCAAATTCAGGTAAACATTTTACCAATTTCACTAATTTTAACAAATTATATCTATCAAAACAACAGCATTTATGTTAAAAATCAACTGTCTAGAATTATTGGAGGGACGTAAATAATTCCTAACAAGAGAAAAATCACCTGTTTTTATAAGATGATTAACTATTCCATGCAGCTTTCAGCTTTACTGAACATATTTATTGTGAAAACATAAATACATTCTATTTTACAAATGATTTATAAGAAAATATTTTTTTTCCGAAAAATGTTCATAGTTACAGATCTAGTCTCTTTAACAGTTATTATTCCCAATCTGAGCATCTTATACTTTTAACACTGATTATCAATAAATAAGTATTCCAAAGGAAATTTATTTAAACATTAATCATTTTTTACCACTCTTAATATGTTTCCAATATTCGGCCACTTGGCCTTTGTCAAGAAAAAAAAATATTTTATTCACTAACTTATTAGTTAACCATCAATTTTACTGTTGTTCTGATACATAGTCAGGGGCAACATGACATCAAATGCTGTATGCCAAATAGCGTACTGTTATTAATGTCATATGCCCCTACCTATGTATCATAACATCAGTTTTTGTTAGATATAACCAAAATGCGTACTGGAAATGATGTTATGTAACCTGAGCTTTCACTGGCTGCTTACTTTTTTAATTTTTCTATTAGAAAAAAAAAAACGCAAAATCAGAAATTATAAAAAGGCTTTTATCATCAGAGAAGTTATGTTGCCCCTCAGACTATATATCATAATGTCTTGATTATTCACTCATTCAGTTTACTATTATTTCAAAAGTTGTTTAATCTTTTCTTGCAAAGGACTTAAGATTGGCTTTAAGATATAATTTCTATGCCCTGTGACTGCTTACACATACTGTAGGTACAGATAAGCCACATTTTTAGCATAAATTTCAAATAGTGTCTTATCCTACAGCTTAAACATGTGGTTTTGGTGCTGAAAATACCTGTCTCATTGAGACGGTTCTTTTGAGAACCGACACGTTTTGATTTAGAAATAAGAAAATAATTTTAAATTACTCCTCTCTGGAAGCCTGGCCTCTAGGTTACAAAAATATTTGCATGCTCAACTCAGCTAAGCATGAAATGTATCCTGCTCATCAATGTTAAAATGCCAACAATTGTTGGCATTTTAACATTTATTAGCAGGATAAATACGCCAATTAAGAGTTTTACAGCATGAAGGCTGATTATTTTTCAGCATTTTAGCTTTAATTAGCAGTTAAAATTTCATGCTCAGCTGAGTTGAGCATAACCTCAAGGCCTGGCGTGAATATGGGAGCGCAACAATTACCTGTCTGCTCATGATCCACCAGTCCTTGGGGAAATGTGAAATACTGTCAAGGAATTGTTGGTTGTCTTCCCATTCTCGCTGCCATTTCTGTGCGCTATATTCTGGCTTTCTTGCCATGATTCTAAGTAATATTGCCTGGTTTTCTTTTGTCACCCGTAACAATTCACGTTGTCGCTTCTCTCTGTTCAAACTGTGAAGGATAGGATGAAGAAGAAAAATTGAATTTTACATTATTTAAACTTAATCAACAAATAAGTATTGGTCTAGATAAACAAAACTTTTGCAACATTTTTAAAAGTAAAATCCAAACTGGGCATAATTTTTAACACATTACATATATGTTTTGGCTGCTAAAAGAGGTGGTTCTTCTTGAGTAACCACAACATATGTTATGGTTGATAAATAAAATTAAAAAAAATATATTACAAGCTCTTACTGAGAGGCTTATTCAAGGACTGGAAAAAGTACAAGGAACATTCATAATCTATGATAGCCCATAGGCATTCAACCCTTTGACTGCTAAATCCGGATTTATCCTTTTTTGAGAACACTGTAGATCCAGATCAGCTGGCTTCAGCCATCTGATCAGGATCAACACTATTTTCCACTCTGATTGAAAATACAAGCATCTGGAATGCTGTAGGTTAAGAGTATAAAAATTAGGGAGGCGTGTAGTGCATAATAATATTCAGCATGACTAGGGTTAAAGTTTTAAGGATTTTTCAAATTTAAATGACAACTAGAGGATCTTAAATGGGTGCTAATGTTTTATTGAATTTATTAAATGAGTTGAGGAAAAGCGATAAAATGTGAGGCTTGCCAAGCACTTTATCGCCTTTTCCCAACTTCAGTTTAATAAATTCAATAATACAGGAGTACGAATGTAAGATTCTATTTATCATATGACATTAAAATTATTCTGAAATCTCCTTTTTGGTGTGAAAACATTTGGGTTTTACCATACGCATGACGTAAATCGTGTCATTTCATAACGTGACCTTATGTGATAATAAGAGTTTTTGGCATATCTTGACAGATGAAAGATTCCATCTAGTTTGATGCAATTAAGCTTGATGAATGTGGATGGACCATTAAATTTTATGACAATAAGAGTTTTAGGCATATCTTGAGAAATGAAAGATTCCAACCAGTTTGATGCAATATTTAGTTTGATGCATGTGGATGAACCATTAAGCTTGATGAATGTGGATGGACCATTAAATTTTTATGACAATAAGAGTTTTAGGATATCTTGACAAACGAAAGATTCCATCCAGTTTGATGCAATTATTGGTCCATTAACTTTTTGGAGGAACTATTAATTGTCATGATTTTCAAATTTTTTCCATAAAGCAAATAACATAGGTGCTGATCAGACTGCCCTGATGCACAGGCTGGTCCTCGCCTTTGTTGTTCGCAAACACCAAAGACATGTTTTCTCGTGTCGAGGCCCATATCATGCAGGCATCGTATTTTCAGGCCGGGTTATTATATAAAAATACTGATTTTTTATCAAAATTAATTTTTCCAAAAAATATTTATCGGAATATTGTCAGAATGTCAAACAGTTTGGACATCACATAATGGCTACATAATAATATTTAGTACATATATATACCTTTTATATTCGTAATTATTTCTATTGTCTACTCTGCCTCTTGTTCTCATAATATAAGACATTTTCTCCAGGAGAATTCTGTTGTCTCTTTCTATAGTGGCTAATCTCTCTTCCTCTAACTGTAAGTAGAAGAAAATTAGAATATATTTACCCTTTTAAGACCAATGGAATTTTCCATTGAGCAGTGACATAAAATAAAGTCAGCATGGTCCATTGTATATAGTGAGGGGTCACAGGATACAGTAAAACCTGTGTAATTTTTACAGCCACTCTCAAAAATACCAAACATTGGTTTTCAAGACCAATTTTATCATTTAATGCAGGTCAAAAGTATTACAGAATGCTCCAACTTGGGAGAATTCTGCAATACTTTCCACCTTCATTAAGCTACCATTTGTCATTAAGATTATTGTTTTGTCTATTTTTGAGTGGCCGTTTTACACAGGTTTTACTGTATTGTATTTCTTTCCTTGAAGATTAATTTTGTCTTAGCAAACATTGCAGACCCTTATGAAATACCCCATGATGCGGCATTTTATCTGCATCTTGACAGTGTTTTAAGGGGTTCTCTGTCTTCAAATAATTAATGGCACATAATACAACACAAAATCTGTTTAACACTGAAAAGAAAAATATTTTTTTTTTTTGTTGTTGTTAAAATTTTGACATATTTTAAAATAAAAATTGAATAAAATAATGTCACATGATAACGCTTCTGGCAGTGATATAACACTATATATGTATAAAAATTGATAATTCCATTACATAGTGACCGGGCCGCGTAGCGCAGTCGGTAACGTGTCTGGCTACAGATGCGTGTCTGACTGCAGATCCAGGGGTCGCGAGTTCGATCCCGGCCCGGTACCATACTTTCGTGGAGATTGATCATGAAATAATTTCTACGGTCATTCTCCTCCTTCCGCTGATTTATTCAAGAAGGGTTGTTGTCAGTTACAAGCGAAAGTATGTGCACAAATTACTGGTTAACCGCTTGCTCAAGCCTGCCCAGGAAAAAGTGTGGTTAAGTGAACTGACCGTCCCGCAATGACCATAGCTGTTGACATGGGACGTTAAGCAACAAAAACAAACAAACATTACATAGTGGTTTAAATAATAAGTAATGGTATGTAATAACATCCATATTATGGCAGCTAGTGCATACAACATGACAAAATTTAAAAAATTTCATGCCAAAACATGTGATTTCATGTCGCATGATGAATAGAATCTAGCTAGCTTAAACATTCAAGCTCCTGTATTATTGAATTTATTAAACTGATTGTGTAAAAACGATAAAATGCTTGGCTGCCTGCCTTTTATGAGTGCTACATTGAGTTAAGCTTTAAAAAAAAGTTTTATAACCTTGGGGGCTGATTTATGAAAGTGTAGCAAGAATTGAATGAATCGAGGGTCCTAGTAGAGGTATAGCAAGAATGATCATTAGTTGATTCAGAAGACTACTTTGAAAGTAAAATGTGAAGAAAATCAGTGAAAATGCCAATTGATTCCAACTATATGTACATTGTATTAGCGGAAAATTGCTAACAACCAGTTATGGAACATGAAAGAATATTTGCCCTTTTTAATAGATCAAAAGATTTTTCAATCCATTTTTTTTTCAATATTGTTGAAGTATTTGTTCAAAATTTAAGCCCTATATCTAATGTACCAAATATTTGCCATTTAATTCATTCCTTTTGTGATCAGTATAAGTTGGCCTCACAGACATTGTGCTCATTCTTTTATGAAACCACTATAATACATAAGCCAACCTACAGTACCCGTATTTACCCTGGACATTCAGAGATTACCCAACATTTGAGTCTGCTTACTGTCATGCCAACCAAGAATGACAGTGACCTCATGTTTTGTTTACAAAATTATAAGGAGCTTAGAATAGATAGATCACTTGTGTATTAATCCTATCCACAGGATAGGATTGATACACAAGTGATCTATCAATTTGTGTAGCTCAAGTTAACAATTGTAAGCAAAGCACAACGTCACTGTCACTCTTGGCTGGCAGGACAGTAGCAGTAACTTTGTCATCTGCTGATAAACTTTGCTAACAGTTTGGACCCGAATCAAGACTGACATAATGTCTGTCCCGATCTGTATCCAATCCGCTTGACCCTCTGATAATGTACCTGAAGGAATTTTTCAAAGTCGTCTGCTTTTTTTGTCTGCTGAAATGTTTATGAAGCCTCTATGGCAAACAGTGTGGACCCAGATCAGACTGCTCCTATAGGAGCAGTCTGTTTTGGGTCCACGCTGTTTGCTTCTATACTTAATAAGTCAGTAATGTTAACAATTATTTGCAGCAGACAACTTCAGCAGACGGCATTCAAGTGTGGATCCAGAGGGGGGGGACAGGGGGTCCGGACCCCCCTGGAAAATCACAAGTTATATGGGTTTCTATAGGGAATAAGCAATTGGACCCCACCCTGGAAAAAGTTGGACCCCCCCTGGAAAATGTTGGACCCCCCTCTGGAACCTTGAAAAATGATAGATTTCTTTAAAATTGACCATTTGACTTCTGTAAAATAAGCTGAGGACTAAAAAAAAAAAAACAAAAAAAAAACGTTGTCAGTTGTCAGAGCTTTTTTTTATCAGACTGACCTGGACCCCACCTGGAGAAAATTCCTGGATCTGCGCATGGCATTTTCAGATGCATTTTTTCTTGGCGCTTTAAGGGTTAAGATGACAGAACGACAGCAATATAATCATCAGATAAGTCTAGTTATTCCCTAAATTTCAATCAGTGTTACAATAAAGTCGAATGTAGCAAATAAAAGGCTTATATAACTCTCAGGGTCAATAGAAGAATACCAAAATGTTTGATCTCATTTTATGCCTATGACCTACCTTCAATAAATAAATAAATAATTAGACAAGTGCAGTGAAGTTTTGTTCAAATCTATTTCAATGTATTAACCTATTTTAAAAATAGTAATTACTGTATCTATTGTTTCCACTGCTATTCAAAATACTCCAGTTAGAGCTTAAGTATTTTATAAATCAATAAAAACAATAACTCTGTTATAAGCCAAATTAAGAGAGTGCAGTGGTGGTAGAGTGCTTGACTTGAAATTGAGGGGTTGCCGGTTCGAACCTCTCCGGCTTCACTGCGCTGCATGTGTCCTTGAGCAAGAAACATTAATCCTTGCTAGGTTCTGGTTCAACCCAGGAAGACCCGTCTCGACATAACTGAAAAATTGTTGACTTGGTTCAAGTTTTTTTTAAACCTTTCGGGAATTATCATCAGAGTGTCAAACACTTTGCAGAGCATTTTCTGCCCTTCTCTAGGGGCCTAATTTCAGCCCCATTCCCAATTGAAAATAGCCACCTTTTTTCTCAATACCAATGTCTGTTTTTCCCAAAACAGAAAAGTAAAAAAAAAAAAAATACTATTTTTTAGAGCCCACTACTACTTATGAGAAACAATGACCTATATCAGAATGATACTTAAACACATGTGCTTAAATGGTATGGTTGGCATTATACAATTCTAAAATAATTTGATTTTGAGGATATGTTTTGCTACCCCTTGTTATGTTCTATGTCATTAATTTCACCCAATTTTGCTTTTAAGTCGATCATATTTTCCCAATTTAAGCCAGGGACCTTTTCCCAAAATTGCTGAAAAAAGCCCTGCTTTGTATCCTGTATTGGGACTGAAAAAACCTTTTATACTGGTAATCAGCAGAAACCAAGTGTTGAAATTTTTAAAACTACCTAAGATTGAGCAAAACTATATACTATTAAATTGATTAAACAGAATTAATACACTTTTAATAAACGTTAATACAACCGAATATCATAAAATTTTATCTTTCAATGAAAATACTTTAGCATCAATTTTAAAGCTGTCATTAGACTGTGCTCTTATGTTGTGATATTTGAGAAACTTCTTTTTTTTTCTTTTTTTTAAACTTCTTATATAGATAATATTCTGTTTGCTTCCAGAATTTTCTATTAAAAGAGTACTCAAAATGAAAAACACTGCCAACAACCTTTAAACAACAGAAATGGGGGGGCTGAAAATGGACTGGTCTTATTGATAAGAGTGGAACATTCTATTGGGCTTAAAGGGGAATGCTCTTTGATAATTAATTAATCTATATATCCCAGATTTTGATTTAATTAAGTGGATATTTTGTTTTATCATAGCTCGAGTTATCGATGGTTTTATTGTGAGTGGTAAACAAAAAATCCTCGATGCCTATCCATGCGCCTTACTTGTTTATATTTAGTGAAGTAAAAAAAGTTAACACTGATGTTTAAAGCTTGTATCTCTATCGAAAAAGTCATTTATATAACATACGCATAATTATTTCTTCATGGAACATTCCGTGGGGAACAGTTAATTAGGAAGCTACTTCTGGAAACGTGATGTCATTTAATTACAAGCCTTCATGCGCATCATCACACATATATGTCCATAGATCAAGTTTCATGAAATTCCATTCATTTATTATAAAGCTATGACTCAGGGCATATGTGCACACCTGAGAATGAGCAATAATGGACCAAAATAATATCTCATACACCATCAGTATGGCATCAAGAATAATTGGGAACTCAACAGTAGATGCACAGGAAGTCAAGCTACATTTACCCTGCAACGTTTTGGAGCTATCGTCATATCAGTACTCTCAGTGCTTTTATTTTTGGGACTGGAAAAAACCTTCTATACTGGTAGTCACCAGAAATGAAATTTTGAAATTAAGTAGTAGGAAAGAGTAACAGAGTTAGTTTAAGTACACTTTCAATGTACTGCTATTGACATTCTAAAAAAAAACTACTACCTAAGATTAAGCAAAATCTACTTATTGATTTGAAAGTTCATTTAAGTAAACAGAATAAATACACTATTCATTTTTAAGTGCAAAAAGGTTATGCAACCTGAAAATCATAAATATACCTTTCAATGAAAAAACTTTTGCATCAATTTTAAGTCATCAATGATAAATTTTAAAGCTGTCATTAGACTGTGCTCTTATGTTGATGTAATATTTCAGAAACTTGTTTCCTTTTTTTAATTTTTTTTAAACTTCTTATATTAAAATATTGTTTATTTAGTTCATCGCAGCTATTTAAAAATCAATGTTCTGGTGAAATTTTGTCCCTAAATCAGGCCCCCAGATAAGAGTGCATAACTGAAAATTATTTTTTCTTATATCTTAACCAAAATATATGTTGTGGGTACTCAAAAGAACCTTTTCATTGAAATGGTTCTTTTGAGCACCCAAAACACATGTTTAAACGGATAAGAAAATAATCTCACTTTTACGCTGAAAATATTTGCTTAACTGGCCTTATGCTAAATATGTGCAGCCTCTTCTTCATTGTCATTCATCGGACTGGGACATAATAGTATTTCTAACTTATAGTATTATATGACTTTTTGGGTACCTCATGAATGCTTCATTAGGACTGGTCAACCTTAGACATAGGTAAAAGCTGAAAATGAGACTGGCTTTAAAATTATTCAAAAGTAACTATATCATCTTGCACCTGATTACCTCAGTATAGACACAAAACACATTATTTAGTCCTTAAAATGCCCGAGCAAAATAACTGCATCTGAAAATGTCTATTTAACATAAGCATAGAGGCAAACATTGCGGACCCAGATCAGACTGCTCCTACAGCAGCAGTCTGATCTGGGTCCACACTGTTCCTCTATGATGCTTCAAATAGTTTAGTGGACGACAATAACATACATTTTGTGATTATGCACTTTAAGGATTAATAAATGTGAGTTGGTTAAGATTTTCATGAAATGCATGCACGTTTGTGCGGCCCAAACAACTTATTTATTCCTTACCAAATTATAAATAGAACCTGATTTCCCTTCTTTAACAGATGAAATAGCCGAAGCACACCCAGATATGAATATTAAAGTTGCCGCCTTTACAGTAAGCGAAAAGTCTACTAATACTGGTTTAACCCTTTTCTTTAGGCCAGTCATGACCAAATCTGGTCTATTATAAGTGCAGTTGATTATAAATGCAGCAGAGGTAAAAAGCAGAAAACATTTTCAGGGCAAAAAATATTTGCGAGATAAGGGTCAAATACTGATTAAATCACTTGCGAGAACAAAAATGTTTTATAAAGCCAGACTACTCTTTGGGGATGATTTGGCAATTTTTTCTGATTGCGCTCAACTTTGCAATGCCAATTTAATGCCAATCTGAACTGTCTCATATACCTTGACACTTTAGCAACTTGTTAGACGAAGTCTTATAATTTCATTTTTGGCGTGAAAAGGTGACTTGATCTCTGTATGGAAGAAAGTACATGCCATGAAATGGTTATTCATTTATCGCAGAGATTTAGTATTATGTTATGTTTATTTATTTATTTGCACTTTTTCATTAGTTTTAGATATGATTTTCACAATGACGCTGAAAGAATGATAGTGAAAACCCGAGAAATGTAAAAACATATCTGCGTTGATGGTTTGAAAAAAATAATGTATGCAAGATACCTCGTCCAGAGGGAAGAATTGCTGATATTTGTAGGTTACGGTCAACTAAACTAATATTTGTAGGTTAGGGTTAACTAAATTCTACTACTGTTTTAGATTTTTTGCACCAGGCATGTATGACACTAACTATTTAAATATGCAGCATTTGGGCACAGGGCATATTTTATTTCATTCTGACTCGATTTTTTCGCTATAGATTCCCACAATCCTGTACCAGTAGATTGCATCACTACAGATATTTAGGAATAGCATAGGTTCCTTAAGCCAAATGCTTTACGGAGCTCAGCTGACCGAAGACATAACAAAGTATAAACATCCCCCATTTTTTTCTTCTCAATTCTTTAAAAATTCTCATAATACTCATATCAAATATGTCTTCTGTCACTTCGTTATATAATCTTTTTTTAAAGGTATTTCTTGTAAATAATATTGTTATCTGAAAAGTGTGTTTTCACTTTCACGCAATTAAGGTTTTATTATTTCATTCAAGAATTATGAGCATGTTCAATGTAAATTGATTTTTTGTAGAGCTCTGTAAACAACAATGTGATAAAGTACTCAAACATTGCTACTGAAAATTTCAATATATTTATACAGACTTGAGACCCATTAATTTGAAGTACTGTATGTCACAGGGTTTCTAGGTTATTATTGGCCTTAAAATTTAGTTAAGAGTGCATACCAAAACATAAGTTTTCTTATTTCTGAACTAAAACATAACTAGAATGCGCAGTCGATGGGGCGCCATCACAAATCCCCATGCTAAAGTTTTTGACCCCCCTCCCACCCCCAGCAGTCTGATATGTTTTGTATCTTTCATTTGTGAGAATACACACAAAGTTTGGTATAAAAATCTTTGAAATTGACTTTGTAATTGAAATTAAATGATATTTGACCTTTTGACCCCTCTCCAGGGCCCCAGGGGGCAGGGCCAAAAAAAAATTGCTGTTGCACGCCCCATTCATGTGAGTAACTCACACACCAAATTTGGTTGAATTTCGCCCAATGGTTTAGGAGGAGATAGCATAACGGACACTCGGACGGACGGACGGAGGCGATTGCAATATCCCCTTCGCTTTTTTAAAAAGCGTGGGGATAATTATTTATGTGTACTACACACTCCTCCCAATTTTCATCCTGTAAACTTCAGCATTCCAGTTATAAACATATGTATTTTCAATCAGAGTGGAAGACAGTGAAATTAGCGCTCCTCAGAAGCCAGCCAATAAGGATCTACACTGTTTTCTTATGAGGATAAATCGGGGTTTAGCAGGACATGGGTTAAGTTCCATTAGAAAGGTTTTCTGGGGCGAACTTATTGATAAATACAAAGATATAAATGCGAATTCATAGACAGTATTCACAGACTACGCAATGCTCAAATTAGTACCCTATAGTCCCCATATGTTTCTAAAATTCTGTCAATCAAAGGTGGGCGTGGTTAAAAAATCTGTGGCGAAGTGTTTCATATAAAAACGATCATGAAGTGTTTCATATAAAATGATCATGTGAGGTGTTTATTTATAAGTATTTAATTTACAGTATTTCTTTCAGAAGTATTTGATATTTCCCATTGAATTCACATCTGGTGTTACACAAAATTGTGCATTTTTTAAATGAAGCGCCACCTAGGAGCCGATCCCGGAGCCGATTGAGACACTGAAAGGCTAAATTCTACTACCATAAATTGTTTTTAAAGTATAATTAATGGAGTATGAGTTATAAAAAAATGTCCGATATGAGGTTGAATTGTCGTTTTTAGTATTTAATAACTTGTCAGAGAAGATAATAAGCGAATTTTAAGACTGAAAATAGGTCAATCAAGGGAGACAAATAAAACCCAAATCTAGGTGGGAAGTATAAAAGCCAGGACCAATGTCAGTGATCCGGAACCAATTTTATTGGGGACCGGATTTCTTGTAGAACTTTCAGTAAATTCAATATATTTTTGATGAATAATAGTCTTTAGGATCTTTAAGACGACAAAATAATAAAAAATCGGATGTAAAACAGTTCTTTTTGGTAAAATTTGTTCGTCATTCCTGTGAAAACTGGTCTTGGGTTTAAATACACAGCATGGTCCGATATATATATGTGCTATAGTCCGTACAGAAATTCAGTGAACATCGTTTTTCTTTTTTAAAATGTCTTTAATGATAAAATTTTGGACCAGAATTTTGCACATACATATAATAAAACACTGCCTAATATGCAGTTGCCTTTTTGAATATTTATGATAGGAAAATAAGTCTGGAATCTCTTGTGAAAAAAAATAACTTAGTCATTTTCGATTTAGAAAAATCCTTATTTTCCCTCAGTGTATTTTATGTGTTATACAGTTCAATGAATACCATGTTTACTTTCGTATATGATAAAGAAAACGGTCACCAGCGGGATACATGTTACTATTGGTATGTCTATATATTCACTGAAAATGCTTTGAAGAGACTGCACAAGTTACAATTCTGTCTGAATTCTCATATTGCACGATAATCAAATTTCGCATCTTGTTTTCTTATATGTGCCATGGTTAAATGACACATATAACAATTCAACCGCGACTGAGAAAACAGTCTGGTGATTTGTAACAATAAAGGCCCAGATCAGCCTGCGCATCCACGCAGTCTCATCAGCAACTTTGTTGCCTGCTGTCTGAGAAGAATCATCCCTAGACTTGCCTCGTGTGAAATAATTTCAATTTTCTATCCAGCCTGTTTAGCCGAAGGGACTGGTTTGTCAGAAACCTAGAAGGCAGGTTTTCTCGCGTCGTGGCCTGTGTTGCTTGCTCGACTGCTCTAGGACAAATATTTCAAGCGTAACAGATAATAATATTAAAATAAATATAATGAGGAGGCTGTTCATCTGATATAACATAACATAACATAACATAACATAACATAACATAAATTTTATTAGACTTAAGCATATACAGCTCATCGTCATATAACATATATACAATGCGTGAGTTACATGCTCCCGTGAGAGTGACGTTTTATTTCTACTCTCAACCCCAAAGATACACAAACATGACAAAGGTTTCCGTTAGGTAATATAATACATGCACTCTGTAGGTGCTAATCTTATATATATTAACGGGAATCACATTATTTGATTGCGCTCTACATCGTCTAATACACAAGTCACTCGTAACTCCATGTACGGCCCACAGAGTGTGCCGGGGAACAGGGGGGGGGGGGGCTTTGATTTTCTGGCTACATGTCTCTGGTATGACCTTGTACTAATAGCGCATTTGTCCGACTTGTGCGTGGCTACAAATGACTGGTGCACATAATTTCTTTCGCTTTTATGCACCAGTCATTTGTGACCACCCCCAGCTCAGAGGAATGTCGAGGACTTTGACTTTGTGTCTGTAGTTCCCCATAGTAACCACCATACTGTTGGGGCAGCTAGCTGGCAAAACCATGACAGTTCTCCCCCACAGTCTGTTATTATACTACACAGCAATGTTTGTCTAGGTCTATCAAACCCCTACATTTCCTCCGCATTGTAAAAACACAGCACATTATATCCCCATCCTGCTCAGAGGCTTTGGTGAAGCAATGGTTACAAATGACTGGTGCATTATTTATAGCCTCTGATGCACTTCGCACGAACATTTAGTTCTCAGCCACCCAAAAACATATTGACCTTAAACACAAATATGACATCCACTGATATATTGTTTAACCTATTTCCAAGCACATTCCCTCCCCATTAGGGAGCACAGTGGCTCAGTGGTAGAGTGCTTCACTCGAGACCGAGGGGCCGCAGGCTCGAGCCTCACCGGCGTCACTGCGTTGTGGTCCTTGAGCAAGACACATTTAACCTAGCTTATTACTGGTTCAACCCAGGAAGACCCATCCCTGTTTAACTGAAAGATTGTTGATGGGACGTAAAGAATCAAATCGAACATTCCCACCCCATCACTAGTTTCTCTTTCCGACCTCAGCATTATTTTTATTGGATGAGTCTTTTTTTCACTTGAATATCACACCTGACGGGTGAGCCCTGTGATTATTTTATCTTATCACTTATAGTTGCCAAGAATGCATGTTTTGCATTGTCTGGTGTCAACAAATAAGTATTTGGAATAAACAAATAGAAAGTTCAATAGAAAGTTCAATTTATTTAATAAAACAAGTTTGATTTTTTAAAAAAAAATCTGATGATCAGAGAAGGAGCAGGGAACACAGAAAATCAAGATTTTAAATTGAGGAACAGGGGAACACAGAGATTCATTTCATAGGAACAAGGGGACGGGTACCCACTGGGAAGGCCTCAATATTTTCTCGTTTGCCAAAATTCTGTGCGCCAAAACTATATAATTTGCATTTGATTTTGATATGATAAGAATCCCTTCTCCTTACACGTTACTTCGTCTTATAAAACTGTATAATTATTCATCGATAGTAAACTAAAGGCAGTGATCCGTACTAGGGTGCATTTAGGGTAAATTAAAAAATGCAGATGCTCAAATGAGGACAAATTCCATAATATCACAGCCTATTTGACAATACATTTTGTAACGAAAACATATCACCAATTAGGCGGTTTATAGATGTATTAAATTCTGATGGTCATTGTGCGATCAGTCCACACATAACGAAATAAACGCGAAAAAGCGTTGTTCACTGAATTTCTGTACGCACAATAGTAATTAAAAGATCAAGAGTTAACATGCGCGAATCCAGAGGGGCGGGGATATGGGGGTTCAGACCCCTGGAAAATCACAAGGTTTCTATAGAAATCAGCGTTGACCCCCACTTCCCCTGGAAAAAAGTTGGACCCCCCTTTGGAAAATGTTGGACCCCAGCTGGAACCTCGGTCCGAGCTGGACCCTTTAAGAATTATAGTTTTCCTTAAAAAAACTCAGTATAATTGAAAATAAGTTGAGGACTAAAGTCAAATAGAAAATGATAAAAACGTTGTCAAAGAGTTTTTTTCTGTCGGCTGAGCCTGGACCCCCTTGACGAAAATTCCTTGATCCGTGCATATTTATAAAGCTACAAACAACAAAACATTTATTAATATATACATTTTAACTCGAAGCCAATATACTTGTATTTTCTTTCGAGATTTTAAGAAGGGAATCATGACAGTTCACCTACAAGACAGTTCACCGACATTCATTTTTATCCAGCAAATTCCACGAATATTCTAACTGTGTCTAACCTGTATCGTTACTTACTGTTGAACATCACGAATGGGTTGGAAATTACATACACGAATCATTATATTTTTCGCTTCTTGGTGATTTGTGGTCTGTGTGAAATAGGGTCATTAGGCAGAAACTCATTAAATTTTAGACCTAAGAATCGCTAGGCTATATACGCTAATCAATATAAAACATGGACACAATTGCTAAACCTCCATGCCACCTATATATAGGTCACTGATGCCATCAAACATGCGGTAGACACTATCTGGATTCTATCTTTAGTAAAAAGCCACATATACTAAATAAATATCTTCTGTCCTTTCATAATCTGGAAAAAGGCATTTTAAGAGATAACACAAAAACGCCCCAGTATAACATGATTATTTCATGTTATAGTTTTTCTTGTTCAAATATTAGTTAACTATATAGTCATATTTGCTTACTCTTATAATGCACACCATATAATCACGAAAATAGCCCGATCTGGCATTTTCAGAAAAATAATGCATATCTTTGCACTAGCAGCTATACCTGTAGATCATGTGAATTGGCTTGCCTGTCCACTGCAAGCATAATATTATGTCAGCCTGAGAATGCTTAAAAATGCAAGATTTGGGAGGATTGATAGTATCGTACACATGGAAATGGCACCATACACATGGAAAGGCACCTTTTCTAGCAGTGAGATTCAACCTCTATTCAACCAGACTAATAAGCTTATATCCATTCAGATTTTAATTCCAATATCTAAAATGCTCTGGGTGCATGAAATTGAAATTTGAATAATGCACATTATGTGGCTTTATGTTAACACTAATCTTGTCTCGTTGAATAAACATAATTATCATCAGTCCTCACTCATATCCAGCCAGTCTGTCAGAGTAGTAGAGGCATGCATGTATTCAATGACTGAAAAAAAAAATGTAGATCCTGATCAGCTGGCTTCTTTAGAAGCCAACTGATCTGGAAGTACACTGTTTGCAAATGGGCCTCAGATGACGCTAGAAAACCTGTCTTCGGGTTTTGTGAACAACAAAGGCGCAGACCAGCCTGCGCATCCATGCAGACTGATCAGCACATTTATTATTCACTTTTTGGAAAGTATCACATCTAAAAAAATTTCAATTTTCTAGCTAGTCTCTGTAGCTGAGCAGACCGGTTTGAATCTCACTTTGTCGGAAACCCCGAAGACAGGTTTTCTCGTGTTGCGGCCCAAATATATCTAGGCATACAGAGTTGCAGAAGTTAAAGTCTTATCCAGTGATGATGATGCTCTCACTTTGGTGTCTAAAGAATCACTGAGATATTAAAGGCACCAATATAGACAAGGAAGTATAATTGTCATTGAAAGTAAACAGTTCAGCTCTACATGATTATCATTGTCTGTATTATATAGCTATTCGGTCACTGTATCGTCATGTGGTATGCAATGTCCCGGTCTCTTGTAAAGCTAATGGAGCTAGGAACCAGTTGTGGGCATGGTTAAGACACTGACCCATAAGCTGATTAATAGAGGGGTCAAATGTGCAGGATTATATATATGATTACATTACTGTGATTCCCAAATTTTAAGCAAAATGCAGCTAAAATTCATGGTATCCTACTATAACGAATAACTATGTTCAATATTGAATCTTCAAAAATAATTTCAGGTTAGATTATGGGCGCATTATCATAGCTCTGATTATCTGTGTATTGATCTTTATAGCAATTTTCTGTCTTTTTATATTGACAAAACATTAAATACCTCTTTTACGGACTATATTTGTCCTCTTAAATGAGCCAATGCATGACATTTCCAACAATGTGGTATGTGCGACCAGCGAAGCCTCAGATCAGCCTGCGCATACGCGCAGTCTGATCAGAGCCTTTGCTGGTCGCTTGAATATTCTATGAGTGTTAAGCTACTGACCGAACATCTTTTGGAGTTTCTAAGCTTAAAAGGAGGCTGCACAGGCTCGTCTGAGTCTACACTTGTCAAAATGTCAAATTGTTGGAAATTTCATGCCACAGCTCAAATCATATTGATTAAGGTCTCACATTTTAATGTCTGTTCGATACCACCAGGGACAGTTGTTATTGCTCTAACTAAAAGGATAGGTATATTGGCTATAAATTAAACTCCTTTTAATGTCACTGCAATTAAGGCAATATTTTGAGTTATAAAGAAGCAGGCATATTTTAAAAACCATCACTATGACTGTTGACAATGACCATATATTTTGGCCACTGAACTATATGTAATAGTTGTACCATGGGTTGTCCGCCTGTACGTGGAGATAATCCATGAGCTTTAGCGAGTGGATTATCTTACGTACAGGTGGACAATCCATGGTATAACTATTTTATACCACCTACATCAGTGTAGACCTTGCACATCACAAGATATTTCGTGCTAAAGTTGGTAAGGGTGGTATAAAACCTAATAAACATTTGACATTATTGTAAATATAATCATTACTTTTATGTTGAAGGTACAAAAAAAAATCCATTTATAGTGCTAAAAGAAAGCTATATTCATTTTTGTTTAAATGTCACCGACATTTCAACAAAAATGAATAGCGTTTCCTTTAAGAATTCAAACTGGATTTCTGATGGTTTTAACAATTACTCCTTTTCATTCTAATGACAGTAGACCGGGTTTTATCAGGCATGCATGTTGATAAATTTGGGCAATTCCAAACTTATTCTTAGAATTATACGGAAAATGACTGCGGGTGGCGGACACATCTCGACCCAATTTCAGCTTGATAAGCAAATTCCGAATAGTGCATTTAAATGCCTGTGGCATTGGGTTAGTCCTGTCTCCTTCTGCACATGTTGGCAGTGGAAACCATGGTGATATGGTGCTGATCCACTATGGTAAGAGACATGATGCTTATGCTTTTATACTGGAGACGCTCATGCCGTTTTCTGGGGTTCCTCGGTATTTCTTATTACTTACTTCAGGCGTAGGCAGTTTAAACAGGGCTGCACGGCCTAGTCCATGATAGAAATAACTAAATTATGATGCATTTCTGCCATAAAGATTTTGTTTTTGTCTTTACAAACAGACCCTCATGATGTTATGCCACAATAATTAATTAATATTATTCCTTGGATATAAAAAAAACAAACAGATAGCTTCTACTGAATAATCAGTTTTATTCATCAAATATATATGTAATTTTGAAAAACAAATGTAATGCATAAAACCGTTTGGCACATTAATGACTAAATTAGGCATGAGAATAAGCAAACTTATGAAAAATTAATGTACTGTACTTCCAAACTATTGTGATAGGCTTGAATTGAGCACAGCAAATCAGGTAATCCAACATACTGAGAGAATATTTTGCATATCACATACTGAACCATTCTGGGTGGGTGGAGACCACAAATGCACCAATAGGATTCTGGCTATTAAAACTGCATTTACAATTGCCAAACACATCATTTTTGATCATCAAAATGATAATCATACTGCACATTGTCAATTATAAATAACATTAACAACCATTGCCAATATTTGTATTTTTGCAATTGAAAAAAATGTTTTGGCAATTGGAATGCAGTTCTGTTTAAAAACTGGCCTCAAGGTTATAAAACTTGAGTACAGTCTCAAACTCAAAATAAAGTGTAACGATTGGCTGCTTGCGGACACGTGTCTGCAAGCAGCCAATCATTGCTCTATATTTTGAGTCTGAGAATGAACTCAAGTTTAATAACCTAGAGGCCTGGTTTCAGGGTCGCCACCTACCCGGTGTGAAAGATGGCAGCTCATATGTCTAATATAATTGGTTGTTGAATGTGGTTTGTAATGTTCCAGCTTCTCCTGTTAGTAATTTACTTGTTACAGCTTGTTTTGGAATATGTCATTTATAATATGGGCCTCGTCGCAAGAAAACCTGTCTTTGGGTGTTTGTGAACAACACAGGGGCAGACCAGCCTGGGCATCCGCACAGTCTGATCAACGCCTTTGTTATTCGCTTATTGGACAGTATCATATCTAAGCTTGCTACAAGCGATATTTCAGTTTTCTAGCTAGTCACTGTCGCTGAGGAGACTGGTTTGAGTCTCGCTTTTTCAGAAACCCCAAAGACAGGTTTTGTCACGTCGAGGCCCATATCAAACACATTTATGAGGTGCAGAGCATTGGAGTACACCAGTTGTTAAAAATTTAAAGCCTCTAGGTTTCTGATGAGATTCATGGCCTTCTCTATCTACAAAAACAAAGAAATCAAATCTCATTTCTTGTAGTAAACCTTTCTTGATGGATGGATCCCCCCATCTCTGTTTATACAGCACTTGAGCTTGGATGTTAAATCATATATTTTATGGAGTCACAGGTAGGAATTTCAATATAGAGATTGATTAAACACAATACTTTTTAGGGACTAAGTGATTTTTAAAGCTTAACATTTAAGGACTTATAGATCAATGAATTATGACATATACCGGTACTACTTTTTATGAAAATGGCTACATTTAAGGCCTACAGTTTTAATGAATAACTATTTTCAATACACCTATCCAGACCCAGTTTTATGGAAATTCAGCTTCAAAACCTGGAATTCAATTATAATCACAAAAGCTTTCATGCATATCAAGGGCAGCTCAGATCAAGGTGTCACAAGCTAGAATATCCAAATTATGATGTATTACTGCCCCTGAAGATTGTTAATACATGTATGCATAATAAGGGCCAGTTAAGCAAAATTTTTCGGCGTAAAATTGTGATTATTTACTTATCCATCAGTTTAATTAAACATGTGTTTACGGTGCTCAAAAGAACTGTCTCATTGAGACGGTTCTTTTGAGTACCCACAACATATGTTTTGGTTGAGAAATAAAAATAATAATTTTCTGTTACGCACTCTTATCTGGGGGTCTGGTATGTAATGTGTCAACCTGATAAAATTCTGCATTAATTCTGTCATTTTATTTTTGGTCTTCAGTCAGTGCTTGCAAAACAAACAACTTCTATCCCATAAAATATCTGACACTGTAAGTAGATAGGATGTATGGGGGATTATCTATGATCAGACTGTTCAGAAGCGAAATCAGAATCAATAAAACAGCCCCTTTACAATGCTATGTTTAGAGTCCATACAGGAATGTACTGTGTTATACGTGAGTTGTGTTATAAAGGAACTATTTTACAAAGAAATTATAGGAAAATTACCATTTGAGCCGCGACATGTGATTTCCAACAATGTGGCATTTTGACAAGTGTAAACTCAGACAAGCCTTTGCAGTCTCCTTTTAAACTTAGAAACTTCAAATGCTGTTCAGTCAGTAGCTCAAGTCATAGAACATTCAAGCGACTAGCAAAGGCTCTGATCAGACTGCGCATATGCGCAGGCTGATCTGAGGCTTTGCTGGTCACACATACCACATTGTTGGAAATCTCATGTCACTGCTCATTTTTCCTTGTAATTCCTTTGTAAAATTCCATGGTCAAAAATTTGGGAGCCACAATTAACATGACCATATTTTTCCAACACCTTGCAATAACAAGGTGTGTTATAAAGGGACTGAATTATACTTCATCCAAAACCGGGCCTTGAGGTTATAAAACTTTTTTCATGTTCAACTGAACTGAGAATGAAATTTAACCTGCTCATATTTAATGTTAAAATGTCAACAATAATTTTTTGGCATTTTAACATTTATTAACAGGTTAAGTACAACATCTGAGAATTTTAAAGCAAGATATTTATTTATAAAACTTTTTCATGTTCAACTGAACCGAGTATTAAATATGTCCTGCTCAAAAATGTTAAAATGCCAACAATAACTTTTTGGCATTTTTAACATTTATTAACAGGATAAATACGTCATCTGAGAGTTTTAAATCAAGATACAGAATGGTTCGAAGATCCATAATAATAGGATTATACTATTTTCATAGAAAGTGGTAAATTACGGCATATATTATACTGCAGTAAATGATATATACCTGTATAAAGAACCCATTACCTGGATTAGTTTATAATTTTTGTTTACAACGATTCTCATGTGTCTTTGAATCCACAGTACATATGATATTTTTCATCACTGAAGTTTTTATGAGCAATTAAAATCTCATGCTCAGTTTAGTTGAGCATGAAAAAGTTTTATAACCTCGTGGCCAGGCCTTGAGTTAGTGTGTAACAGAAAAATAAATCTCTTATTTCTCAACCAAGACATATGTTGTGGGTACTCAAAAGAACCGTCTCAATGAGACGGTTCTTTTGAGCACCCAAAACATATGTTAGAGGTTATGGGTAAAGAAATATTCACAATTTTTGTTTATCTAAAAACCTGTGCAACACCTTTTCATTTGATGTTGAATTTATCTGTTATTGTCCTGATCTAGTCAGATAATCCAATTACGCTAAACCACAGGAGCCCAATACAGTAAACATCACAGTTTATTTGATTTTTTCCCTGTTCCATTATCATTGAGGCCAAAAATCAATGTTATTTTATCAATTATTGATTAATTAATAATGTTACAATTGTCAGACTTAATTAAGCCAGATGAAAAAAGTCAGTGATCAGCAAGAATTACCATTTGAGTAGCAATTAATTGGAATAAAGTTGAGGCAGCACGTGAGCTTTTAGTACTAATATCATCCCATTGAAAAGCATGCTGCCAAGGCTTTGACAAGCCTGCATAGTGCGAATCCGTGCGCCTTTGCCAGAGCTCAGTTGTGGCCTCCCAGATACCCATAAGTATGGATGTAGATAAAAAGAAGCAAAGATAAACAACCCGCCCTATGGACGGAGACAGAGTGGGGGACAGGGCTTCCTGACCCCACACTCCTGGAGTTTTTAACAACAAGTGACTATAGAATTCAGAACTAATACTGGTATGAATGGCTCTCACCAATCGCTTCTCAAGGGGTCGAATTTCAAAAAGTTATTTCATAAATTTCATAAAAGTATCAAACAGTAATGGATCCAGATTAGGCCGGACAATTTGTGGGGCCTGATTAGGGTCCTAATTTATTTGCAAACCTAGGTTGCGAGTATCAGTAATGACACCAGACTTTTACAATATAATTCACCTTAGAATATGGAAAATGAGAATAAATAAATTACCAGGAAATAATTAAGTCTTTTGGTGTAAGTCTGCTTTTAATTGGCTCCAATTTTGTATGGCATTGCCTAAACAAAACTTGAAAGAGATGACATGACGGTGCATGTTCATATAAAATGAATAAATCAAAAATGAAATCAGAATTTAGGGATTTTGTGAAGCTGTGTGTTGCACAGGTCTATATATATTAATACAAAAAACCCAGTGCCATGCACAGCTTATGCCCCCCTTCACCAAATAAAATCTGGGGTTTTCAAGAAAATACATTAAGCCACTCTGGTGTACAATGCACAGTATATGCCGCCAGGGCCTGAGAAATTCATCAAATAAAATCTGGGGTTTTCAAGAAAAATGCATTAATTAAGCCTGTGTAGTGTACTTTATCAAATAGAATCTGGGGTTTTCATAAAACTAGTGCCATGCACAGCTTATGCCCCCCTTAACCAAAACAAATCTGGGGTTTTCAAGAAATTAAATAATGATTAAACCTGTGTTGTACATGATAATGACGAAAACTGTCTCTTTGGTATGGAACTTTTAGACATGTTTATTAAATGTTAGTGACAAAAGGTGATATTCAATCCATATTTAACCATTTTTGACCAATGGAATTTTCAAAAGCTTCATACAAAAAGCCAGGATGGTCCATAGAATATATTTAGGGGTAACTGAGGTTATTTTTTCAAATAATATTGTATTTCTGTACAAATAATATGTTGTTTTTATTTTGCCAAGCAATGCAGACTCTGATGAAATGCCACCTTCTGTGGCATTTTATCTGGGTCTTCACTGCATATTTGCAAAGTACCCGTTCAGGGGTAGGGGGTTTCAAATAAAGATACTTAAAGGCAAATTCCATGTTTCAAAAAAATCTTAATTTCATTTTTTTCATATTTCAAAATATATGCAAGCACATGTAGTTAAGTAAATGGAGGCTCCATGTATTCATGTGCAGTACAGTCCCTATATAACACACCTCATTATAACACAGATTTGGATATAACAAGGTCATGCTGTACGGCTCCCAATTTTTGACCAAGAAATTTTACAAAGGAATCATAGGAAAATGACCATTAAATGGTCATTTTCCATTAATTCAATTATAAAATTGTCCCATAATAACATGATTCACTAATCCTATGGACTCAAAACATAGCGTTATAAATGCAGACTCTTATAAATGGACTCCATTTATAACCCTATGTTTTGAGTCCATGGGACTGCACAGTATGTTTTTTTTTATTTAATTCTTTAGGTCCAATCAACAATCTTTCAGTTATATAGGGACAGGTCTTCTTGGGTTGAACCGCAATACTATAAAGCTAGGACAAATGTGTTTTGCTCAAGGACCACAACGCAGTGATGCTGGTGAGGCTCGAACCTGCGGCCCTTTAGTCTCGAGTCAAGCACTCTACCACTGAGCCACTATATATGTACTACTAACATAATATGTAATACACATTACTATGATAGAAACTTGATCTGGCCTTCTGTAGCACATGGAGTGGATGAGGTTATACCATTGGATCACCAGAGATGCAGAAAACAGACAGTTCAAAAGTTGTATCATTTATAGTTATATATACCAGACAAAAAAAGAAACGCACCACTTGGAACTGTTCAACTCTCAGGAAGATCACACGTGATAGGCTAGTTTAGTTTATGTCAGTGCAAAGGTATGTCATATATGATTGCGTCACACGTCTTTTGCAGTCTGGCGTCGAACTTGTGTGAAAGAAAATTGGTCATGAACAAAGTGTGGGTCAAATTGTATAGTCACAGGAAATAAGCGTTTTAATAATGCTCTCTTGCTTGATAAGTTCAAGCAACTGGATTCAAATCAGTAGACCAAATTATACCCAGACACTTATTCTTTGCAAATTCTATCTTTAAATTCATCATACGCGAAAATTGAACGCTTGGTACCCCATGTATTATGACTACCATTTGGATAGTGATTCCACACTGGAGATAAACCTTACAAAACATTAAAAGATTTCAAATTTGTTTTCATCAATCTAAACGGTCCTAACTGATGAAAATGGATTTTGGAATTACAAAAAAGCATCAATAAACACATTGGTTATCTCACATAACAACAACATATCGTTTTCATACTTTGCAAATGTAAAACATACTTGGAATTCCATGCAGACAGTAGCGCTGAATTAACGCTTCCAAAACTCGCTTACCATTCGCCTTGATGTGTTTTGTGCCTACACATAAAAAGTACAGATACTCATCTAAGTCACACTTAAGTTTTAGTAAGATTTGATCAGAAATGAATATTTTATGACAATTTACATTTTCGTATTAAAAGGAGATCTTAATGGGGAAAATCGTAGTGGTGCGTTTCTTTTTTTGTCGGGTATAGGTATAAATAAATGTCACCAACCTGTAATTTCTTCAACTTGAGATGAAGATGCATGTATGTTGCAGGAGCCTTGGTGTCTACCATAGGAGCAGCCTCCCTCACCTGTGTAAAGAAATACAATAAGGCAAATCATTAACTGACTTTTATTTACATATGTGCCGGCACTAGATAAACACAATTTTTGAGCATATTGTAAATAATTTCTTATGCATCACTTTAAGCATGTGTTTTGGGTGCTCAAAAAAAATCGTCTCATTGAGACAATTCTTTTGAGTACCCACAACATATGTTTTGGTTGAGAAATAAGAAAATTAAATTTTATGTTCACACTTTTAACTAAAGGCCTGATATCGGTATTTTTTCGTGCTTTTGTTGTCATCTGCTAACTTTTTCAAAATTAACAGTAACTTTATATAACTGTTTCAAAAACATCTTGCAGGAACACTTATAATCAGAGTGTCAAATGGTTTGGAATCCAGTCATTTTAGCTAGTGTCTTTGGCTTAATTATTAAATTTTAAACAGCTAGCAACATTTTCTCTTTTAAAAAAAAACATTAATTTTGCGTGATAAGTGCACAATGATCAAAACAGCAACATAACAATGCACCTTGTAGAGACAATTTCAATGAGTAACGCAACAATGATACTTTCTCTTTGCAGTCTGAAATAACCTTTAAGGCCCTAATATCACAACAAAAGTTATCTGCTTTTGTCATCTGCTGAATTGTTTCAGAAGCCTTTACGATACAATGTAGCCCCAGATCAGATGCTGCTATAATAGGAGCAGTCTGATCTGGGTCCACACCATTTGTCGATCTCTAATCTCTATACTTACTTTAAATTAAATTATTTTAGCAAAAACATTATGCAGCAGACAACTAATGCTGATAACATTTTCAGACGATTTTTTGCAGGTGTATTTTAGGGTTAATATAAATTAATGATCCTGATCACCCTGTTACATGTACCTATAATTTAATTATTATATGTTTAAGCTTTTGTTGTATGCTTATAAATCAAATGTTCAAAAATAACTTAGATTTTTGTCGATGAAATATGTTTCAAGGTTAACCCAAATGTGCATCTAGGTGATACATATGCATTAAGATAATTGGATTGATGCAGGCAGAAGCAGTTATACAATCTCTTATCTCATCCAGATTCATCAAATTTCACAGTAATTCACAGAATTGTTTGAAAACTTACAAAACACTGCCAAGTTATTTAAAATTATACGATTGAGGACATAATTAGGGAAGCACAGAATAATCTTACTGGAGCACTGATTGAATTCATTAGATTTAATTTAATTATCTACACCTACAGCTGTTACATTTTTGTTTGGTTAGATTTTTTACATCCCAGTCAACAATTTTTCAGTCATATCTGGACAGGTCTTACTAGGTTGAACCAGTACTAAGTAGCGGATAGTGACTTACTCAAGGCCATGAACACTATATTAAACACGGTGAGTAACTCGGCCGGTGGTGAGGCTAAAGAACCAGCAGCCTTCAATCCTCCGCAGTCTAATGCTCTACCAATTGAGCCATCATACTCTGTACATGTTATATGTATATATAAAACACATTAAATTTAGAAAGGTTCCACAGATTACACAGCACAGAGAGTCTATGGGTGAAAGTTCAAAATTTCAGACATCCTGAACTTTAGAAATTCAAAACTTAAAACTTGCCCTGTAATAAAACAGTAAATTATTCAAGTTTAAATGGCCAAATATCTTTAAACAAACTGAAAATAAATCAGAGAAGCTATTATAATCTTACTAATTCAGTAATTTGAGGCTGACTTTCTATGGAAAGTCAGCCTCAAAATCCTGAATTCAGGATTAATCCTGAGAACTTTCACCCATGCATGATATTGCCATAAACAGATCATCAACAACAACAACAACAACAACAGCCTCTGATTAACCTTGTCAGGATTTGACTCTAGAAAGTATAATTAATAGCTAAACTTTTTACAAGTAGAATTTTGATATTCATCTCTGTAGCTGAGATGATGGTTTAAGCCTCATATACACGGTCACAATTTAAATACACAGAAGAAAGTTTCTTAAGATTAGGCCCATATTATGACCAGCTTAACAGTGCTCGACCAACTTTGTTCTGTTGGAGACCCACTAGAGGTGCAGTCAAATTTGGGAAGTATATGTATGATCCATTAAGTTATATCAAACTCACAAAACAAACTTATAAGAAGTTATAAATCCACATAAGATTTTACAAGTTATCTTTGTCGGTATTAAAGTAACTTAGTGTGGTTGTTATAAATCATTTAGCACATTCACGGTAGCAATGGTCTGATAAGGCTAAGTAGCCATGTTTTACTTACCAGTCGACGGTGTTCTTTGTAGTAAGTTTGATCCCAGCGCATCTGGAGCAGTTTATTGTGGGTCGGCAATATCGACTGATATGACCGAAACATTTTTGTATTTCCCTGGCTATGCATTTTTGTTTATTTTATTTCAACACTGAACCTAAAAACTTAGATTGATTTCTCTTATTATACCTGTGTGACAGGTAATTTGATCACATGACCAAGCGGGAAAATCTCCATAACGACACCTATGGCTGGTTACCTGTTCGTAGTACTGTATAGAAGAAGTATGAGAACCGAGCTCGAAAACCAATATTCTTTATTATCAGCAATGTCCTAATGAAAAGAAAAACGTCGATGAATGGACCTTATGGGATCAGTCAAACGCATAAATTAAAGGATAGTATTATCTACTCCCATTTTAATAATCAGGTTAAAACCTGGGTTAATAGCACATTAGAATTTGATATTATTGGTGAAGCATTAATATGCAATGTCAAAAAAAATAAGTAAATGGATAAACACAGGAAACGTATGTGGTGAAAACCTGCACCCTATTACAGATCTTGCCAACTTATGATATTAACCCCTGAGAAAACACTCAGGCCAGCCTCTGCACAGCACACTGCATTAGTATGGACCTCGTTGCGATAAAACCCGAATTTGGTGTATGCTAACACACCAAACTTTGAAAGACGCTCAGTCTGACCAGAGCCTTTGTTATTCGCTCTCCGGACAGTAATTACTTCCAAATTTCAATATCCTAGCTAGTATAGTAAAGGATAGTATTATCTACTCCCATTTTAATAATCAGGTTAAAACCTGGGTTAATAGCACATTAGAATTTGATATTATTGGTGAAGCATTAATATGCAATGTCAAAAAAAATAAGTAAATGGATAAACACAGGAAACGTATGTGGTGAAAACCTGCACCCTATTACAGATCTTGCCAACTTATGATATTAACCCCTGAGAAAACACTCAGGCCAGCCTCTGCACAGCACACTGCATTAGTATGGACCTCGTTGCGATAAAACCCGAATTTGGTGTATGCTAACACACCAAACTTTGAAAGACGCTCAGTCTGACCAGAGCCTTTGTTATTCGCTCTCCGGACAGTAATTACTTCCAAATTTCAATATCCTAGCTAGTCCCTGTAGCTGAGCAGGCTGGCTTGATGCTTACCTGGTCGCATACCCCGATGCCCATAATAATGCCTATCAGTTCACTGCTTTCTTCGTCAGGGCCACCGTACGAATAAACTTACGACAGCGTTTAGTTTTGCATCTGAGAGTTATGACATGTAATTTACAGCACTTCAAATTATTATAGCAAATACTTTTCAGATTAGCGTATGATTTTTCATCGGAACTAGCATGTTAAATTACCTCTAAAACTAAGGGTAAAGGACTACCTACCGGTAGACAGTTTGACCTACAGGATGATGCCCAATGTATACTTAGGGGTTGGAGAAATGGGATTCATATTTAGTGATTTGCCCTTTTCTTTATTACCATTCTTCGGGGATGAACATTCGACGAATTTGCCTTGTTTATTATGCCCCTGTTTGAAATACTCAGATTTATTTGTTGTCTATATAGGCCTACGTATACGCAGCCATACCCTTATAAGTGCATTACAAAGTATAACGTCGTGCGTAAAATGTGTTCAGTAGAACTCTATAATCTTGGTCATACCCTAATAAGTGTATTACAAATTATTGCCTCGTGCGTAAAGTTCGTTTGGTAGAGCTCTATGGACTAAGACGGGGATAATCTAGTCCGAAACCTCAACTTTAAAAACAGCCGAACCTCAAATAAGTACAAATTAATGCTTCATGCGTATATATTGAGCCGTGACATGTGATTTCCAACAACGTGGCATTTTTGACAAGTGTAGACTAAGACGATTTTAAGCTTAGAAACTCCAAATGTGGTTCAGTCAGTAGCTTAACAGTCACAGACTATGCAAGCGACTAGCAAAGGCTCTGATCAGACTGCGCGTGTGCACAGGCTGATCTGAGGCTTTGCTGGTCGCACATACCACATTGTTGGAATCTAATGTCGCGGCTCGTATATATGCTACGTGTTTTACAAAGAATGGCATGAGACGGTTCTTTCAAAGCATACTTTTGTAAACCTTTAAAGTTCGAGTACTAAGAGTTCGTGTCTAGCATTTTAAGACAGATCGATGTCATCAAAGATGTACTGTACTGTCTGTCGTTTTTTTTTTTACTTTTAACATACCTCCAGATAAAATTACGTTATTTTTTTGAACCAAAACACATGTTTGGGTGCTCAAAAGAACCGTCTCGATGAGACGGTTTATTGAGTACCCAAAACTAATGTTTATACTGATGGATATTAAAGAAAATATCCATAAATTTACGCTCAAATATTTTGTTTATTCAGAAATGCGTAAGCAAAACACGTTAGATGGGAATATCTGGTATGCCTTTCTTTCTCTTTTGAAAGCAGTGGATTATAACGTTACAAGAGCAGCTTGATAAAGATTCCCAGCTGACTAGGATCTACACTGAATGGCAATCACTCAAAATTGTTGAAGACAATAGTGTTTTTTTTAATTTAGAATGAACGTATTGCAAAAAAGATTAACTCATGGGCGAATCCATAGTGGGCGGTGGAGGTTTAGGTGCAAGATGTTGTTTGTTTGTTGTTTTGTTTGTTGTTTTGTTTTTTGTTTTTTTGTTTTTTTGCAAGATGCCCGGACCCCGTCTCCTCCACCATGGAAAGTCACAAGTGGCTATAGGTTTCCTTAGAAATACATGTTCGGACCCCCTCGAGAAGCAATAATAGTTTCTTCAGGGAGGTTTGTACAGCCCTCTGTGAAATGCGATGATGACTAAAACAAAAACGTTGTCAGGACAACCCCCACCTCCGATTGAAAGTTCTGGATCCGTCCATGTAACCCCCAACTTCACTAAGGCCAGAATTCTACTTAGTTGATCTACGGGAATTTTTTTTCAGATTTAGGTCGGGGGACGAAAAAAAGCTCTGAAAATAACCAGTTGACTGGTCATTTTCAGAGCGTGAAAACTAGACCAATTCCTATGCTTTAGTGCTTTTAAATACTTTTTAAGCTAGATTTGCACGGATACCCCCCCCCCCCCCCCCTGTTAAAAAATATCGCATATTCTGACAAGAAAAAGTCAGATATAGCATTTTTTTAAACAAAGGACAATAACTCTTGCAGCCCTTGGATGTTATGGATCATTTTGGAACTTGAGCAAGACGTTTTGGTGCTAAGCATTGTGTCCAAGTTTCTTTGAGATTACTTGAGTTAGAGTCACAGAATTGGCAAAATTTCACGAATGAAGGTAATAAGTCCGGTAGGAATATTGTGATATTATATTGTTTTTTTTTAACTCGAGAAAGACATTTTGGTACATTTTTGTGACCAAGCTTGGTAAAATTCTGATCAAAATTTCTCGATTTAGAGACTGGACATCATTAAAATGGTCATTTTTTCATAAACAAAGGGCAATAAGTCATGATGGCATAAACAGCGATATACACGATTATCTAACCCGAGAAAGGCATTTTCAAACATTGTGACCAAGTTTTATAAAGCTATGATTAAAATTACAAGACTTAAGAGACCAAAGCACGTCAAAACTGGTGTCTTTTCATGAACAAAGAGCACTAACTCCGGAAGACATGGTGCGAACTGGCCACTTACCTAATTTGAGGAGGACCAATGTAACCAAGTTTCATAAAACTCTGTTCAAAACCATTCGACTTGAGAGCGGACGTCGGTCGTTAGACGTATGTACGGACGGACAGGGATGACTGGGACATAAATCAAACAGGTGTGTTAGTCATAGACATAAATCTACCGCTATTGATCATGTTAGTGGCAAATGCTTTTAAACATGTTTAATTAATTGAACTTGAAAATAAAACAGAGGAAGCAACGTGTGTTGTTTGATTTCCGAACACGTTTTGGAATTTAGGCGGCATCATTTTAGAACACAGGGATTTTTCTAGGCCTGGTTAAGGGCCTAAAATCGGCCCTTTCCCAATTCAAAACTGAGCAAAAACTTCCAAAAATGGTGTATGTCATTCCCAATTTCTTAGTTCTACATTTTGGTGAAAATTTCATGAAAATCCGAACAAAAATACCAAATTAACAGATGCATGAAAATTTGCATAAATGTGAATGAAAACATGTTTCCATTCACATTTTTATGCAAATTTTCGTGAGTTTTTATGGTGGGCAATTAAAGCAACAAATATGTTACAGCTTTACACTGCTAATTTCTTATATGTGTTTTAATCCATTTAAAATGGCGTCCAGTCCTTTTAGACTGCATCAAGTTTTTCCAAATTTTGATGGTCCAAATATTTTGTTCCCAAAATTCAATAGGCCCCTGGCCAAGACTTCAGAAAGGTAGGAAAATCCTGGAACATATCATGATGTCCCAGCAGGAAGACACAGAAGGCAGGGACACGACCAGGACACAAAGTTCCCGTCAATGGTGGATTGTTTTTAAATTGGTTCAGAGGAAATACTAAATAATGAAGTAAAGCCAAATTAATGAGTACGAAGAGGTAGAGATACAGGAATAGAAACTTTCCTTTAAATTAGGCATTAAAAACTATAGTCTCTAATGTGCTGGCAGCATGGGGTGTGCATTCTGTTCTGTATATTTTCAGATTATTTATAGCCCCCCTCTCTTCGATATTTTCCTTGAAACAAATTCAAGGCGCATTTTAAAGAGTCCAAGGCATACCTATATCTAGCTGCCACAGGGTGCAACAAAATCACAACCGCCCATGCCAGGAGGGAATCAAATCCGGGTTGCTGCTTCTATGCTACTGGGGATATATAATTTAATGATAAGTCTTAAAGTCGTAGATTATATCAAATTTTGAAAATAATTATGGAATTTATTTTAATGAATAAACTAAAAATGTCCATCGTGTGGCAGTAAACAGAGAAAGAAATATACATTTAACAGGACAGCAGTCTGAAGGACAGTCATATCCCCCAACGCAGAAGTCCGTGACCTTAAAGTGTGACCTTGACTTTGAGTTTGCAAAGCTGAGTCATGGGTTCTGCACAACAAATCACTGAGAGGAACATTTGAGTGAAGTTTAATGAAACTCGTTTAAAGGGCTCAGGAGATATGGAGCAGACACAAAATTCAAGGGTAAATCCCATGACATTAAACTGTAACCTTGACACTGAGTTTGCATAGCTGAGTCATGGGTTCTGCGCATTGTCTCATTGGGATTAACATGCAGTTTAATGTAAATCGTTCAAAGGGCTCAGGAGATATGGAGCGGACTCCAAATTCAAGGATTAACCCATGACATGGACCTGTGACAGCTGAGTCATAGGTTCTACACAACAAGTCACTGAGAGGAGCATTTGACTGATGTTTAATGAAAATCTAACAAATGGTTGAGCAGACATGAAATTCAACGGTAAATCTCCTGATCTGGACCTGTGACATTGAGTCCAGGTAGCTGGGTCATGTGCTCTGCACTACGTCGGACTAAGAGGAACATTTGAATGAAGTTTAATTAAAATCTTTCAAAGGGTTTAGGAGATATGGAGCAGACACGAATTGAAGAGTAAGTCATATGACCTTGAAGCAGGGCTTTTTCCAGCAATTTTGGGAAAAGGCCGCTGGCCAAAATTGGGAGAAAATGATCGAATTAACAACAAAATTGGGAGAAATTAACGACATAGAACATAACAATGGTAGCAAAATATATCCTCCAAATTAAGTTATTTTAGATTGTATTATGCCAACCAAACCACTTAAGCACAACTGTTTTAGCAGCAACAATTTCTTCTGTTAAGTTGTTCCAATGATCTACTACTCGATAACAAAAACTTTTCTGTCGCAATGATGTTAATGTTCTATGTTTAACCAATTTTTGCTGTGACCTCTTGTATTGTGTGTTCCGTTAGTATCAAGTGTGAAAAAAGTCTTCCCAGTTTATGTCATAATGTCCATTCAATATCTTGAACACGTGAATTAGTTCACCACTTTTTCTTCTGTATTTCAAAGTGGACAAGTTAAAGTCTGTCAGTGTAATTTATGTTTACTAATTTTTGGACCAGTTTTGTTTCTCTCCTCTGGATGTTTTCAATCATTTGAGTATGCTTCGTTAGACTTGGATTCCACACAGAATCTCCATAATCAATTATAGGCCTTATGATTGATTTATATATTATTAAGAATGTTCTTTTAACTAGGCCGAATAGTCTGTTGGCTTTATTAACAATATTGTTTTATATGAATATCAAATTTCATGTCATGTTGAAATGTTATTCCCAAGTCTTTCTCAGAAGTGACCGTTGTTAGCTCATATATGTTTTCATTCTTATCCTTCAGCTGGATTTCCTTTTCCAATATGTATGACCTTACACTTTTGAATATTAAAAAAAGCAACCATTTTGAGGCCCAAACACATAGTTCATACAAGTCATCTAGTATTTCTTCAAAATCCTTTAATTGTTTTAATTCTTTGAACAGTTTAGCATTATCGGCAAAACAAACACAGTGGGATTTAACTTTTTGTTGTTAATCATTTATATATAATATAAATAGCACAGGGCCTAAGACAGACCCTTGTGGCACGCCCGAGGTCACTGAAGACTATATGGAACGTAACTTGTGCTTTCTGTTCGTTAAAATGTCTTTGATCCATTTGTGAATGTTGCCACCAATTCCCAAGCATTTAATCTTTTTAATGAGCCTCTAGTGAGGCACAGGATCGAAAGCTTTTTGTATATCTAGATATATCATATCAACTGGATTACCGTTTTCTAATGAAGTGACTTATTTATCTAATACAGTTAACAACTGCAAAACACAACCTCTTTTCTCTCTAAAACCATATTGTTGGTTGATAATAATGTCATTTGTTTAAATATGCTGGACAGTAACTTCTCCAACAATAGTTTCTAATAGTCTACACAATATTGGGGTAACACTGATCGGTCTATAATGTTTTGGTGATGACTTGTCACCACTTTTGTATATGGGTGTAACGTTTCCTTTTTTAAATATATCTTCAGGCTCTGATTTCAAGGTAAACTACTACTACTGGACGAAAACAAAAATATAAAGAAAATTTCGTCATGTTATACTTCTCTTGTGAGGGAAAGGTTTAGGCTTACATACTTATGATCATTTGTAGATTTAACCATTCATTCAGCTGTCTAGAAAACATTTGAGAGAGAAAAAGAGAGAACTCAAGATTTACACGTATATATCCGCAACAGCATTATTAGACTTACGAGTGGTAGCTTATCCTGAGCACGCGAAAGCAACCTAAAGTTTCGCTCTTGATTTGAAGCTGTAAAAAGTAAATGACCACTCTCATCACTCTATAATAAGTTTGACTTTTTGAATTTGTCCAATACATTCTAGATAATTTTGACATTGATATGAAACAATAAAAAAAGACATTTGAACAGGATCTGCAAATTTGCATATTCTAAATTTGGTTGTTCCGTGTATTCGTCTGCAATTTAGCCTACATTTGTCCCCCTAAATTTTATTAAATGGATGTCCAGATTGCTTCGCTAAATTTAGATTCATGTAATGTATATAGGGGATATTTGCTTTTTTGAGGTGAATACTAAATAGATCAATATTTCATCGATTGTGTTGAAAGCATCAGAATTTTCACGAGTGCGCAGCACGAGTGATAATTCTGTTTTCAACTCACGAGATGAAATATATTTGGTATTTACCAAATAAAAAGTAAATTTTCTTTTTATATTATACTTTTTATAGTCTACATGCAATGTCTCACCCAATGAAGGTTGCTCAAGCACTCCAACACCTCTTCATCAATGATTTCGGAATTTGTCTTGAAAACATTTAAGAGAGAAAAAGAGAGAACTCACGATTTACACGTATATATCCGCAACAGCATTAAGACTTATCCTGAGCACGCGCAAGCAACCTAAAGTTTAGCTCTTGATTTGAAACTGTAAAAAAGTAAATGACCACTCTCAAAACTCTATTAGTTTGACTTTTTGAATGTGTCCACTGCATTCTAGATAATTTTGACATCGATCTGAAATTAAAAAGACATTTGAACACGATAGGCCAGATATTCCGCCATTTTGTGTGATTTTACGCATAATACATATACATTTGCCCAATGCAGACCGCTTTTGCTCTTATCTGCATTTTTGACAGCATTATATCCTGTTAGTATGTACTTAGCAAGAGACCCGAAGTATTCATGATTCCATGAATATTCCAAAGATTGAATTTATTTCTTAATTATATTCAGCGTATTTCATCCTTGTGTAGTGACGTTCAGTGATCGGATTTTCTGTCTATAATATACAAAATGTATTTGCTACTTATAATAATATAACATGCCATTTTTTACACGTCCATAACTTTTATTCTTTTAGAGATATGAATCTGAAATTTGCAGACAGAACTTTTCTTTGATATTGTAACATTATGACACTAACACTTTCCATGTCTTAGCGTTTTGTAAACACCATAATAGTATAGAATAGGGACAGTTTTAGGGGTAGGTGTGCATTTACCATGCCTGGTCGTTTACCTCAATGATAATGTGATCAAAATTAGCTGTAAATTGTCACCAATTTATCTATTCTAATAAATAAAACAAGAAAATATTCATGACTGGAACGCTTTTTTCGTTTTTCAAGGAAACTACTGAGGCGATGCTTAACTTATGTCTGACTGTATATACAAAAATATACTAATTATTAGAGGGAGGGATCGAAAGAGGGAGAGAAGGGGGAAGCATAAGCATACGGCTGTAATTAGTATGGTAGTTTAATTAAATGCGGTGAACTGATGATAACAATGTTAGTGTCATCACCACCACCATCGTCATCCTGTGACTTGTGCACTAGCAGGGTTCATACGCGTCAGGGAAATGTCAGGGAAATTTAATTTTTTTTTCAAGGTCAGGGATTTGTCAGGGAATTTTATGTTGTGTCAGGGAAAAATGAATGTTTTCTAAAATGTCAGGGAAATGTCAGGGAATTTTAAAAATTCCAGTTTGTATCAAATGATGAGAAAAAGAAAATGACTTGGGCAGTGTCTCTAACATTTTGGATATAAGCTAAATCATTTTGATAGCTTCTTGATTACTTTAAACACAAGAAGATGGGAGGATTTGGTTCCCCTTGCCTCCTCAACTTCCTTTTTAGCTCACCTGAGACAAAGGCTCATTATAGTGAGGTATTAGCATGGCAATAGTTCGGCATCCCTAATTCATCAGTCCGTCCATTGGCTATCGATTCACATTCCCTACATAAATCATATCAATCAAGCCCCTGGGGTCAAAACTGGCCACATCCTGTGGTCCAATAGCTTCCATAGACTCATTTTAGGAGAAACTTTATAAATCTTCTTCTCTGAAACCATTTTAGTATGTACATGTAGTAACATCTAGTGCTCCATAATATAGATCCTGCCAATCAAGCTCCTGGAATCCAAACTGGCCACACGATGTGGAATAATAACTCCCATAGACTTTAATACATTTGTATAATGGGAAAAACATAAAACTATCTTCTCTGAACCATGAGCTTATATATTTAGTATGTCTAGTGGTCCCATACATACATCCTGCCAATCAAGCCCCTTGGGTGAAACTCTCCATGCACATGGGGATCAATAGCTCCAATAGACTTATAATTGGAAAAAAACTTTAAAAATCTTCTATACCATAACCATATGGCCCACAGCTTATATACTTAGTATATAGCAATGGTGGTCCCCTACATATATCATGCCAACCATGTCCCTGGGTTCTAAATTGGCCAAATGCTCAGGGTCTTAGCTTCCATAAACTTACCGTATAATGGGGAATAACTTTTGAAAAAATCTTTTGAAACCATGAACCTACAGCCTCTATATGTAGTATGTAGCAATACATAGTGGTTAACAACGTAAATCCTGCCAACCATGCCCCTGGGACCACAAGTTAAAATTGGCCTACACCACACCCGAGGGTCATTTGCTGCCATAGACTCATAAAAAAAGATAATCTAAAAATCTTCAGAAACCATAAAATCAGCGGTTTAGGCTCATTTAAAGCCTCTTGTTAGCTCACCTGAGCAATTTGTGCTCAAAGTGAGTTGTTCTGAAGAACTAAAGTCCGTCATGTGTTGTCTGCTGTCAACAATTTCCTTATTCCTATCTTTAGTGGAATATTATCAAAAACCTTTTCTGGATTTACAATGAAATATTCCACATTCAGCTAAATAGCTTTCCTCTATATAATGGTTGCATTATGGGTGGCTGTAGAGGAGATTAAATTTAGAGGTCAACATCCAAATTTTTGATTTTTTTTTGTGGCAATCTGTAAATTTCTTTGTTGAAAATTCATTTACTTAATACACATGCTGAAAAGCTTGAATAAAAACTTTGCAAAGTTTAAAATAATCACTCAAAATTGAAAAAGAGCTGTACACTGTAGCAATAGACAAAGGTTTGAATAAAATCAAGTTTCTTCGGCGAGTACGGTTATGTCGGGGACATTTGGATTGGCGTCAGGGAAATGTCAGGGAATTTGTTTTGCCAAGTCTGTATGAACCCTGACTAGAACACACTGGAATTGCATCTTACGGCAGGTGCAACGCAAATGCTATGGGCTGCATTTCCTTTAGACACTAATTACATCATTAAGAATATTGTTGCTGTTTTGCCTTTTCCTCACGATATCTAAAATATAAACAAATATATATATATATATATATATATATATATATATATATATATATATATATATATATATATATATATATATATATATATATATATATATATATATATATATATATATATATATATATATATATATATATATATATATATATATATATTAGGGCAATTGTCTCATCAGTTCGATCATATGCATGATCATTCTCATATCCTCATAAGTATTATCATATTATCACATTTTCAAAGTAAGCCTTAAATGAATCTTTAGAAGGCATTATATGATTGACAGCTGTCAAATTCACTTGCCCGTGCAATACTCTTCGAACATCGAAAATCATTCGCCAGAAGTAACACCGATGTTGTGATTGACAGCGAGCCACACCTGATTCGCACGTGCAAACAGGCCTCTTTTTTGCTCCATGGGCTGGCTGTTCCGCCTTTCCGTTTTACAATCCAACAAAACCGCCACTACGATTACATATTACATACAAAACTGTTTTGTTTCCTAAATAATAGATAATTTCTATATACATGTATAAGATATTTATGATAAAACGTAAATATAAGTAATAAATTGAACTGTTGGTCCATTCATGAATACTTCGGATCTCATGCAAAGTTAACGTGAAGCCATTATGAATACTTCGGGTCTCTCACAACATTAACTTAAAGCCATGCCGTTAGTCTTAGGGCTTCACGTTTACTTTGCAAGATACCCGAAGTATTCATGATTCAATGTAAGGGTTCCACATTAAATTTGCAAGAGACCCGAAGTATTCATGATTCAATGAAAATTCCAAAAAATCGACTTAATTGCTTAATTAAAAAGGGGGAACAACAGTGTGGTACAAGTGTTGTGTTATGGCAAACCCAGAAGAGGGAAACCAGCCACCAAGCAGTTTCAAATCAACCAATTTGAAGATAGCTTGTGCACGGGAAACAGGAAGAGAGAGCGGCAGCTACAAGCGAGAACATCGTCCGTCTCACGGGAACTAACTATCTAGAGAAGGTAAGATTTATATTACTTATTACGATGTAGTGTAATTGTATACCATAAACGGTGGCCATCCATGGTCCAATTTAAGCAGATGTTTTACATCATGGTACATATGATCACTCTGTATGATCAAGTTTATTGAAAAGACATTCTGTGTTTTGTCGCTTCTTGATGTATCTCAATTATTTTGAAGCATTTCATTCTACGTATACAATTTCCATTAGATTTGTATATGATAAAAAGGCGATTTTGGCATTCATTTTAGCTGACCTGAGCCCTCTGATCATTCAATGTCGTGCAGCGTCGTGTTTCGTCCGTTGTCAACAATTGCACTGAAGGACATCTCCTAAACTACTGACTAGATTGTGACAGAGCCTAGCAGAATGATCCTTATATGGCTCTCTTTAATAATTGTTCATAAATAGTTCCAGTCATTTATATATCTAAGTCACATGGGCTAAAATGTTTTTCGAAATACTAACTTTAAAACTTTTCTTTTCTGAAACCACAACTTCTAGAGCCTCGATAGTTTGCAATGTAGCATTATCTAGTGGACTGCCAAGAGTGTTCAAATAATGCACCACATCCTGAGGGTCACACATTTTTCATAGGCCAATACTATATATTAGTGAAAACATAAAAAATTGTTCTTGTCTGAACCTAGAGCCTTGACATTTGCTTTTTAGCATCATCTAGTAGTCCTCTACCAAATTTGTTAAAATTATAACGCTGGGGCCAAAATGGCACCGCCTTGGGGCTCTCGGAATGAAAACATAAAAATATTGTCTTGTCTGGAACCACGAGACCTATAGCCTTGATATTTGGTATCTAGCACCATCTAGTGAATCTCTTCCAAGTTTGTTCAAATTATACCCCTGGGGACCAAAGAAGGCCCCACCCAGGTGCCACATGCTTTTCATAGGTTCAAAGGGAAATCTAAACTGAAAGCACAGGGCGTAGAGCCTTTATATTTAAAATATTTAGGTCCTGGGGCCCAAAGTGGCACCACCCTGGGGGTCACATGTTATACATTGGCGTAAACAGTGAAACATTATTTTGCTACTATAATGTAGCATGATCTAATGGTCCTCCTTTAAATTTGCTTAATTATGTCTCTTGGGCCAAATAATATCCCCGGCCTGGGATTCAATAGGGGCATCGCGAGCTTCCAATTGATACCCTTGTTGCATAAGGTGAGTTGTTTAATCAAGTAGATCTGAAAATCAGAGACAGTGGTATGATTTCAATGACACACTGAGATACACTTTGTATAGCTTTATTCGAAAACAGATTACAAGCTGATAAGCGACATATACAAATGGTACATCAGGCCCCAAGATAGGGGCATAGGGGCATGTCCAGTCTTTACATTATGCCACATAGTAATTATTTAATATAGAGAATTTTAGAGTGCGAATGTTTGATTGAATTTATTAAACGAGTTGGAAAAAAGCGATAAAATGCCAGGCTTGCCGAGCATTTTATCGTTTTTTCGCAACGAGTTTGATAAATTCAATAATACAGTAGCACGAATGTTAGATACTATTTATCATATGTCATGTTTGAAATCTCATTTCTGGCGTAAAAAAGTTAAGATTTTGCCATTATGTACGCAACGTTGTTGTGGACGTCATGAGGTTTCCCGAAAATCTGTAAACCACTAGTGGTTTATCGATTTTATTGCATGGCGATATTTCACTCCCAGACGCGACATCATATGATAAAGTCTGTTTCAATATAATAAGTCGAGATGGTATATTGTTAAGCCGGACTGACCCCTGTGGATAAAAGTGCGTGATCAAAAATTATTTTTCTTATTTCTCAACCAAAACATATGTTGTTGGTACTCTAAAGAACCGTCTCAATGAGACGGTTCTTTTGAACACACAAAACGTATGTTTAAACTGACGGATAAGAAAATAATCCCAAAATTTAACGCACCAAAATTGTTAATCTGGACAATGGTACATGAAAACGTCATAACCAAGTGCACTTATTTTGTGAAAGCCTTCCTACATACGTTTAGGTTCAGATTGTCTAATACTAATAAATCAACAAACTTAACCCATAAAGCGCCGTCTATAATTTTCAGCAGACGACAATTTCAAAATTTTCAACTTTTCATAAATAACAAGTAAGGCATGATATTTCAAGAGAATCGCCTGCTGGCAGACGATTCTCATGAATTATCATACCTTATTTTTTTCTCGAAAATTAGGAAAAAAAAGTCACAAAATTTGTCGTCTGCTGCAGTCGTGATTGTCGCTTTTTGGGTTAACGAGCAAGAACTAGCACAAAGAAACAGAATCATCCGAAACCATAGAACGGATATTTTATTTCCAAATAAATATAAACATAGAAACTAGGGCAGAAATGAAAAAGAAACACATTTCTCATTTAAACGACTTATGTTATGTGTTTACAAACAGCTCATGCTATTTGTTGTTTTGATTTTGGTTCTAATTTTCCTGTTTATTTTTCTATTCTTATAAATGCAAGAAAGAAAATGCCCCTTCCCTTGTAACTTCTTGGCCATAAGATTGCTTGGTCAATAAATCGGCCATATAAGGGCTTTGTGTATTTTGCGAATTGGCTCCACCTGTCGTAGGCTCACCAGAGCATTCACTCCCAAACATAATATTTTTGATTATATTCATATATACTGACGGACTTTAATTACGCAACACTAACTTCCTCTTATATCTTCCAAAGGAGTGTTGAATGTAAACTTCCTGTGCTTCGATAATGTCATCATGAGATGGCTTCTTCAGAAAACACTTTAGTTTTAATTGTACAACTAAATTGGACGACGTTATTTGCTCCGTATGAATTTAGCCATTTAAACATTTCTTAAGTAGAGGAGCTTTTAAGCTATTGAATGAAAAGGGTACACCCAGATAAACGTCATATACGCAAATAAGCTGTATCGCAGACCTGCCAATCAATATGAGAGTGATTTCTCGATGGCTAACGAAGTCCATGACACATATTTGATGCTTCTAGTGTTTCTTGATTTAAAGAAGTGGGGAATCTTTCATTCATAACATTTGGTCACATGAAACAGTTGACCCCTATCTCAAAAAGAGTACATTTTAATGCATTAAGTTCATCTTGGTTGGCCAAGTTTTCCATGTTTTACTTAAAAGTGAATTCTCTTCAACATACAATCAAAATTAGTGTTCTGCCTCCTTTTTCGAGACATAAATTAAAGCTGTTATCCAAGTGTTGCGTTTTTAAAGTCCGTCAGTATATGTTATTTTATTATCTGAAGCATGTCAAGTCAGGTCATCAGTTTACACCCTGTACACTCTGTTCTGCTCAAATTACAAGGATCAATTTGATCTCCATGTTACGCTCTTTTAGGTATTTAATGGTGTAAGCCTTTTATAACGTTTAATGCTTATAAAATAGGAAAGGCCTGTCCTTAATGCGAATGACGCTATATACGATTTTAATTACATTTCATAAATAAAATAATGATCTTTTTTATAAAGGAATCATTAATTAGCATGATTAGCAAATGAAATATTGGAAAATGACCACCTAAAAAAGAGATTATTGGAAAATAACCAATGCTATGGCGATTTTCCAATGACTTCTTGACAAAATTCTTAATTTTTGGAGCCAAACATATACATTTCGAAACAAATGCACGTTGGCCATATAAATGGATACGCAGAGGAAGTGTAGGTTGGCAACAGCACTTTTAGATTGCTTTTTAAGCACGTTACCAAGCAGATGTGTCATTTTTTTTTTTGAATACTCAATAATTGAAAGAAATAAACATAATCAATTTAGTCTTCACATTGTGACAAAGAAACAAGAGCATTTCCAACATGAAACTGCACTTGAGCAATATTGAAGCATTGGGCTGAACAACGCATTTAATGGGCTGACTCAAAACACCGCCGTGGGCCCACACTCTAAAAACAGCGTCACATCAACGTCGATGCGACTCCATCTTGATTAATAATTATAATAAAAATAATAAAAACGTGTTGGCGTTGTGACGTCTTCGCATTGACGCATGGCTTTAAGAGTAATAATGATTATGATTTGCATGCGAACTGAACACAAAAACACAATTTATCAGCATCAGTGGTCCCCATTTTAGTACTTTTGTGGTGTTTTTACAGCATGTGCTGTTACAATTGATTTTATCCAAATTTTGCACGCGGTTGAAGAGGCGTATCGAAATATTTTCTGTACATACCTAATACCATACCTGATGACTTTTGTCAGGTACTGAAATGTTCAGAAGGATGCGTGGATCCAGAAAAATTCGTTAGGGGAGGTTTTTAAAAACGTTGTCAAAACTTTTGACCTGGAGCCCACTCCAGGTCGAAAGTTTTGACAATGTTTTAGTAGTATTTTACAGAGGGGAGAGTGGGTCTGCACCAGTATTCCCCTGAAAAACTACACAAGGCAAACAAAGTGGACCACCATCGGCCCACCAACGAAACACCATACAAATGGCATTTTGGCTGGCGGGCCATCATTCGGACATCAGGTTAACTCAGACACACATTTGCAAACAGTGTAAATCCAGATGAGATGACTCCTTATTAGACCGTCTCATCAGGATTTTCACTGTTTGCAAAGTTATTTTTTTTATTCCAATATTTGAACTATGAAACAAACAAGGTCGCTATTTAAATTAAGCTGTCTGTCCGAATATTACCGACTTTACCTTATAGTTTTGTGATTTCCAGGGGAGTAAGTCTGGACCCCTGGCTACCCTGCCCCCATCTGGATCCACGCATAGAGGGTACATAGAGGGTACAGGGATTCAGTTAGCGTCAGAATAAAGCAAAACCCAAATGGTTTCCAGTAGCTGTTTTAATGTACAGCAGTATAAGTTAGTGTTAATTCTATCTGTAAGGTGTACGAATGGTTTTGTATTTTCAGCATTAACCAAAGCAAAAGAAAACTGGTACCCCACCACGAATGGACAAAACGCACTTATTGGTATGAGCAAGAATTCTTTGACTTGGCAGAGAACCTTTAAACCCATCAGACACATGATACAGAATGCGTGGATTTCCGCGTCACATGCATGATGGGATTTAATGGTGGCACTGGGGACTGGCGACTTGTGAGCTGGGAAACAGCACAAACAACAAAATTAATAATGTGAACACCCCGAGAGATGTTGACCAAACCGGTATGCAAACTTTGTTTTGGTTTTTGTTGGTGACTGGAAACCATCTATTCAACAACATGTAAGTCCAATTGTGCAAAATATATCTGATCCATCATTTAATTTTTTATCATGTTTATTCATGTTCAATCTTCACATGCCCCTCCTTGAGGGCCATGACTGTTAATTAATCTTCAAATACGGTAAAGTAAGGAGGTAAATTCGGCCATACATTTGCAAACAGCGGAAATCTAGATGAGATGGCTCTTAATCAGGATTTTCCCTATTTGCTTAGTTTATTATTTTTATTTCAATAATTAAAATATGAAACAAACAAGGTCACTATCCAAATCAAGCTGACTGTCCGAATTTACCCGACTTTACCCTACAACAGCTAATCTAAATAGTAATAGGGCCCACAAGTCAATACAAGTTTTGCCAAGTCCCAGCTCAAGTAAAATTTGAGCCACGGCATGTGATTTCCAACAATGTGGCATTTTGCCAAGTATAGACTTATTAAGAGCCTGTGAAACCTCCTTTTAACCTTAAAAACTCCAAATCATGAACAGTCAGTAGCTGTCATGCAATATTCAAGTGACTTGGAAAGGCTCTGATCAGGCTGCGCATATGCACAAGCTTATCTGAGCCTTTGTTGGTCGCATGTAGTACCTTGTAGGAAATCACACGTTGATGCTCATTTGTAATTTTAAGCGTATATAAATAAAGTTTTTCTTAAAATGGTCAAAATATAGAAAACATATATCAAAAGCAGTAAAAGAATATCATTAAAATAGCATATATATTACAAAATTCTGTACAAAATGAAAAATATGCAAGATGAAAATTACACCGAACAGTCTATTATTTAATTTCAGAAATATTTTTTTGTTCTGAAAACACCAGGTTTTACTGAATGTCTAAATTAATGTCAGGAATAGGTTTTGTTGAACCATATTAAGTTGCCAGCATAGCCACTGTGACAAAACGTATGACAGGAATAAATTTTGCTGACAAAACGTATGCATGCCAAGAATATGTTATGTAAAACCATATCAAGTGTCCAACATAGTGATTATGAACAAAACATATGCCACGAATAGGTTTGGTTGACAAAATGTATGCAGAGAATAGGTTATGTTGAGCATAGAGGGCCAAATGTCCATTTGTTTGGTCAAATAGAAAACATGGTGTTTTCCCAACAAAAAAAGTAATTTCGGAAATTAAATAGTAGACTGTTACTACCAAATGAATACACAAACACGATGGAAGAGTCTGTTAACCTGTAGAAGGTATTATCCTGTTTTGTTTTGGTTGATGCTTTACGTCCAGTCAGCAATTTTTCAGCCATTTTGACGCGTTGTGCTATCATCCTGGCGTCTTGACCCCAAGTTTAACACTCTATCACATCCAGGAAAGTCTGCCACAATTCGAGAATTGAATCATGGCTTGGGTGTATGTAAGGAGCATTATGCGTAGTACTATATACCAAAATACTCCATTTTGCTAGCCGGAACAGGCGTAAGAAAAAATAGCACTGTAGTATCTGGGTCCAGTTATATTCAAATCCATTATTTTGATTACCCCAAACATTTTATCAACATAATAAATGAAATTTATGATTTTGAATAAAATATCGCTATAGCAGCGATACTTTACTGAAAAAATATAAACTTCATTTTTAACTGTTTTGCTGCAATCACACTTGTTATTGTGTTATCATGGTTTCTATGACGTCAGCGTCACGTTACATTACGTCAGCGTCACGTTATCACCCCTGTTATCAAAGTAGATCCTCGATGTACATCCGTTGTCTGATTTACCGGAATTTCGCGGAATTGGCCAAGGCAGTTCTGATTGACTCTATCACTGAACCACTGCGTTCATCTCTATAACCTTCAGTAATCAATCGAATGTAAATTTCCACACTTCCCGAAAATATAAATGAGGCATCATATGTGGTGTTGGCACATAGTGATGGCTCCGAGATTATAAAACCATTTAAGCTCAACTCAACTGAGCATGCATTTTCAACTGCTCATAAAAAACTTACATACTGAGAAATAAAGATTGTGCTTGATTTAAAACACTCAGACATTGCTTTATCCTGGTATTTAATGCTAAAATTCCAACAATTGATGACAGTTTTAACATATATGAGCAAGAAAAAATTCATGGCCAGTTGAGTATGAAAAAAGTTTTATAACCTCGAGGTCAGCTTACTGAATCTTAGTGCTCTCATAAGTTATTGCAAATTCAAAAAGCAATAAGGGTCAGGCTCTATACTACATTAGTAGTATATGCGTCTCTTTTGAGTAAACAAACACCATTAGAAACACAAACCCGTTTTATGGACATGTACTAACAGGAATGGTTCAGTTTGCACTTGATTGCTACTTATTCTAATTGACTTTTTGCATGCTGGGTAATATTTTCATGTTTATGTACTCTGCTGATTTTTCACTATCAACTTTTTCAAACAGTCCTTTAATGAATACGATCAGCTTGTTGAATGGTTTGGATCCAGTCAGACCTAACATTGTCAGGCCAAGTTTGATCTGGTTCCAAGCTGCTTCAAAAAGTTAGCGACAGATGACACTAGGGGGGAAAGTGTTATGACATGACAAGGGTGAACCAACTTGTTCACACTTTCCTTGTGTGACAATAGACTTTTAAGGCCAGGCATAAATTCTTTACACAGACATTAACTCCTGGCATTCCTCAAAAATATATTTTGAAAAAAAAGTCAATTGTGAATAATAGCTCAGCATGCAACAAAAACACAACCTGCATGCAAATAGTTAATCCATTCCAATGACAGTGTTAGTAAATAATAATACTGAGATTTATAAAAACAAAGCCCATCGTTCTTAGAGGGGTTTAAAACCTCCTAAATAGCTTTCATGAGATGGTAAATGATCTATACCAAATAGAAAATACAATTTTTAGGAAAATTCTACTCTGATAATTTGCTAAAACCAGTCTTAATATGAGGCCATAATGCAGAATATATGAATATGAAACGTCAGGCTTTCACTGATACTTGACAAAGTCAATACTGTCTGAGTGACCAGCATGGATTAAATCTTCACATTTCGTATTGATATTCTCCAAAAAAGGGTTAGATATGCTGATGCTTACTTTGTCACATTGTGACATATTTCATTAGTTTGTGGTCTATATACCATACTCAGGAATTAAAATAAATTATATATTTCATTTTTTTCAATCCAATATAACTAGCATTTTAACTCTGTTTGCATGCTGTGTATTTTTTGATACTTTTGTTGTGGTTTGCTGACTTTTTTCAAAAATAACTTATTCAGAAAATTCTGTCAGGAACACTTTCAGGCTGTCAAACGGTTTGAATCCAGAGATGGACCTACATTTTGTTCGTCCTGATCTGGGTCTAAGCTGTATCAGCAGACAACAAAAGTCGTTGCTAGCACAAGGAGCAAGTTTAATAGTGATTGCTGAGTAAAACGACAAATTAATTTCATTTGCAAAATGCCTGATGTTAGAGTTGTAAGTTGGTATACTTAAAATTTTACCAGGACTTTGATGACGTTTGGTAAACTTTGTAATTTATTTCAAGCATTAACATGAAATTAGTCATAGTATTATACAAAACAGACCAATTTAAGAAAACGACATCTGGCTTTGCCCACACTACACGCATAAACATGTAATTCAAAATTTAGACATTACTTTGGTAATTTTACAACACGAGAAATATAAGAACAACAAAGTGTAATAATTAATAGTTAATTATGAGCCAACAAATGCGAGTTTGATACTCATCATACAAGTTAACATCTGTATGACAAATAACATTATCACATTGATTGACCAGGGTTTAGACTGATTATTGTCTTCTATGGCAAGTAACAGTTTAGCAGAGTCACAATTACTTATTTACATGCACTAGAACCATGCATTCTATGAAGCTGTACGTATTGAACAAAACATCACGTTACATGACAAATAACATCATTATAGAATATTTCAAGGTATAATAGGGCACTATATTATAATTATGCTAGCACATTAATTCTGTTTTACTTTTCATAAAATTGAATTCTGTTCAAATTAACAGAATATTTTACCTTCTATAGTTTTAAAACAAAACTTATACCAAACGTGGATATGCATGTCATCTACTGTACTGCCAGCCAAGAGTGACAGTGACGTCATATGTCAATTACAAAGTTATCAGGGACTTAGAATCGATAGATTATTTGAATATTAATCCTATCCGCAGGATAGGATTATTTGCGGGTTCGAGCGCCACTGCGTTGTGGTCCTTGAGCAAGACACATTTATCCTAGCTTAGTACTGGTTCAACCCAGGAAGATCCGTCCCTATATAATTGAAAGATTGTTGATGGGACGTAAAAAAATCAAATCAAACAAATCAATCAAACAAGGATAGGATTAATACAAAAGTGATCTGTCGATTCAGGCTAGCTCAAGTGGTGTACAAGTTTATGTTTTACTTAACAATTGTAAACAAAATGTAACTCCACTGTCACTCTTGGTTGCATGACAGTAGTGAGTTTAGATGTCTAGCCTCGGTACATATGTTTCCTTATTCTACAGGCGCTGAGCTCTCTAACTGAAGTAAATCTGAGTACCAAATGATGATAAAAATGCCATTAGCAGGAACACAGTTAATGAGTAATTGGATATAAAAAGGAAAAAACAGGTTAAGTTATTGTTTTGCTTCCGATGAGAAAATCCCCTTCTTATATCCAAAGATATACTAAATTGCTAATGATGCGCTTAAGACTGCGCTACCGGTGTCAAGATTAATGAAAGGTAGTGAAAATTGCTGATGAAAAAAGTGTAAGTATGCACATAGGCAAATATATTGAGCTTTCAAAGTGATTTAAAAAATAATGCATTATCTTAAACTATTGGGGACAAATATATTTCAATATTGCACTTGTCCTGTAGTACTGCAAACACATGCACTTGTCCTTAAAAAGCGTGTGCAATAAAGACCATAAGGGAGTAATATGTAATATGACTTATAAAAATCCTGCTAAAATGATATTTACCCAGTCAGTTTCATAACTGCATCCCATACACTAACAACAAAATTTCACAGTCAATACTCAGAAAATGCTAGTTTCATCCTCCGATTTATTACCTTCACCCTCGAGTAATTCATCTCAAAGCACTCGTCCAGTGCTTTTGGAAGAATTACTAGTACTTTCTAGATTTCACTCGTAATTACGAGCTGATGAGTGGAATTTTTGTCCTCTGAACTCTATTATTTCTTTACTTGCCAGCCACATCTTTTGTCAGTTGCTGATAAACTTTTCAAACAGTTTGCACCTGGTCCAAACAGCGAACTCATTTGCCAGTGTAGACAATGCTGCTGTGATTGAAGAAAGCCCAAATCTGGTTCACAATTTATGATGGTTAGCCGCTTGGGTCCGCTGTTCCATTTTACACTCCAACAAAACCATTATTGCGATCAAACATTAGATAATAAATTGTTATGCAGCCTAAATTATAAATACATTCTTTTTAAGAATAAGAGATGAAATTTCATTTTCTGAGGTACACGAAAGTATCTTGTATGAATGTCATGGGTTCAGTTCTAAGTTAACCTGACACCATTTAGATGTTGCTTAATATCAACTGAACCCATGACATTGATACTTCCATAAACCTCCCAAAATGCAGTTAATTTCTTAAATGAACTGGCTCATATATTTGTTGTTCACACGTGTTGTTGGAGGGAGGATGCACCCGCAATGTATTAGCTGTTTCTTACAATAATAAATACCTATATTGCAAATATGTTACAATTTTACAAAATTTGGTAGCTCTTTGTTAAGAAAAAAATGAGATACAATACAATAAAATTAAACATTGGTAAATGAAACATATTGTTACTATAATGTACACTTAATACTTATGAAGATATAACGAGAGTGCATGTTACAATGTTTTCTATGCTTTTAAATAATATTGCTGTGAGAATGGAGAGCTATGGTTTCGCAAACACACTGGTCACGGAAACGTTAATCTGCACTTGTATAGAAAATCACAACAATGCAAGAATGTAATAGATTTGTTCAACTAGAATTAAGATGCCATTTCATGCTGTATTTGTCAAATCAACCATTCAATTGTTCACGTTCGGATTTGAGTAACATACCATTTGGTTAAATTAAGCTAATTGCTCTCTAACCTACTGTAACTTTTGTATGTATCCCTAAAAATAAGCATTTTCATGCGACACATATATAATCACATAAACATTTAATATAATTTATATCAGTATTGATATGAATACAGATAGAAGCAAAACATTCTAAACTATAAACAAGAGAAACGTATTTAGTCATAGTTTGCAAGTTTTAAAAACAATACATATTTTCTTTTTTTTGGGGGGGGGGGGGGGTGCTAAACAAAATGTTAAATTTCTGATATCATCAATACCTTAAAGGTGTACATACATGTGAAATTATGATATATATTACTTTTTGCACTTGTTTGATAGTGTGCACATTTCTTATGGCTATTATATTACATGCATTTTGTTCATTCTATCATCAAGTATGAACTTATTAGTAAAGGGTACCTGGTATTCCATTGTGCTTTGGTGAGTGCTCAAATGACCCACATAGCAGTGATAAAGGATTTGTTTTACTTGATGTAGATGAAATTCTCAAATTTAGCGGGAAATGTAATCTGCGATTTTTATATTTTTTACATTATTTGCAGCATAGATTCAAAGGACAAATCTCCATTTTGGTACCAACTGTTAATAAATCTAATATATCCCTAAGAAAAAAAATATACATGGGAAGATCCAGAGGGGTGCGGGAACAGGGGTTCCAGACCACCCCTGGAAAATCTAAGTGGCTGTATGTTTCCTTAGAAAAACTGGTACGGACCCCACTTCAGAAGCAATTGGACCCTTAGGTCTGGAGGTCCCTACGACCCTGTGTGAAATACATTGACTGCTAACAAAATTCAGATGGAATTTTCTGGAACCCAGCATGTTATATGTTGTTTTGTTAGAAGCAATATGTTCACATTTTACATCTTTAGTTAATGATTACTTTATTATTAATTATGTCACATGCGTTTGTTCGTCTCAGATGAAAATGCTTATTTGTAACGGATACAGTGACCTTAACATCACATTTATAAACATTAACATTGTATCATGCACTGTTAATGACACAAATGGGCTGCATTGTACATTGCATGTATACCACCTACCATGTGGTTTACATAATATCACACTTTCAGCATCTATATGCACTGTCCCTCCCTACATGAAGTGTAACGTATTGTGTTTTTGCAGTCATTTTTTTTAAATTCTTAAATAAATACAAAATGCAAGGATTTTGGCGTATATGAGTTAGGCAAAATTTCAGGACTGCGTTGCTATGTTACTGTAAATTTTCTAAAATTTTGAACACTTTACTCTTTCTGTTCTCAAGCAAAAAGTTGGTTTACAGGACTCGACATCACAAAATGCTTGTCAAGAAAGGAAACTTGGTAGACCCTGATCAGACTGCTTCTATTGAAGCAGTCTGATCTCCAGGTCTGCACTGTTTGTCTTGGCTGGCTTGGCAGACATCTTACATTTAAACCTTTAAAACATTTACCTGACATCATTTTGAAATCCCATCTGAAATATGAATGATGCCAAGAAAATTTCAAATTGTAGTTTCGCTGACATCACTTATTTTCAACTATTATATCCTTATGCTGTTACCTCTTATCAAAGGCCAAATGAGCCGCCACATGAGATTTCCAACAATGTGTCATATTGACAAGTGTAGACTCAAACTAGCCTGTGCAGCCTCATTTTAAGCTTAGAAACTCCAAATTGTGTTCAGTCTGTAGTAGCTTAACAGTCACAGAATAGTCAAGTGACAAGCAAAGGCTCTGATCAGACTGCGCATATGCGCAGGCTGATCTGAGGCTTTGCTGGTCACACATACCACATTGTTGGAAATATCATGTCGGGGCTCAAAATAGTCTTCAAATCAAAATATGACACCATCCATTCAAATAAGTCATATATGAAAATTAGAATAAATGACCACTAAAGCACATTACCTTACGTCCCATGTCTTGACAAATATGCAGAGCTATATGAATGACAGTGACTACGTTTCAAACATATCAATAATAAACAAATGCATTTACCTTTACATTTACATGTATGACACAACTTATGGTAAACATAATTTATAATGTCTGGTTATCTTTTTATACGATTAAAGCTACAATTTAACACTAAACAATGACGTCATGTGATGTTTCAAAGCGTGAATTCTGACTCAAATATAAGCAAACCTAAATACACGTAGAACATGTCGAATTTTTCATTTGATGCAATCGACCAGTCATATATTTCATTAACCTTTTGTATACTGGAAACCTCTTAAGGGGTGTATTGGCAAACAGTGAAAATGCAAAATGCACTTTTTGCCAACATAAATACTGAAGTTTATAATAATATGGTACTTTCTACCTTTGACCCCTTACAACATATAATGGGCAATGCCTTCTTTATTGTATTCATATATATGGAAAAATCTACCAGAATACAAAGGGTTAATGAGCAAGCTAATTCGATTTTAATTCTCAATCACATAGGCTCATAATTGACAAATAACCTTTTTCGTACGGGTTGACCTATTGGTATTATCAGCAGTTCAACGATGTTATCTTACAACAAACTGTTACAAGTTATTGCTTCTAATTTCTATCCAAGGCTATTAGTGAATCGTACTCATGCTATAATTAGTTTTGATCGTGCTGCTTATGGATATTTATACCTTAAATGGCACATTCGCGCTGTTTCCTTTTGCATAAGCATCGTATCAGCCAGCAGTGCACATCATTGTAAGACTGACATGAAGATTGCACTATAACAAGGTATAAACTTCTGTAATGTTCTCAGCTTTGTAAACATGACGAGAAAAGGCAACATATCCAGTGATACACATGCTGTCACAACAATGAACTTGCAGAAAGTGCAAACTGAATCGCTGGGACACTGTGTGGCCAATGGATTACAATGATCATATGAATTTGGTCATCATGAGAAAACCCATCTCCTTGGTATGGGACCAGGTAATGCAAATTCAGCTTGCTGAGCTAATGAGATTATCTTTAATATTGATTATACAGTTAAACCTGTAAAGAAACGACCATTCTGCAATAGTCAATTTTTGGTCTTTTTGAGAGTGGCTGCTTAAGACAGGTTTTACTGTAGCTTTAATATTGATTTTATTCATGAAAGAAAATTATTTCTTCCAGAGAGTGAATCACAAAAACGCTGATCCAACTGCGCCGATGCACGGGATGATCTGTGTTTTTGTTTTTCACATGCAACAAAGGCAGGTTTTCTCGCGATAAGACCCAATTAGTATGTTATAATTTGACTTAGAATATTCCAATCATATTGGGATGCTTAATCAAAACTAACATAAACGAGAAACATCTACATGATGACTGTACAACTTGAAGAAGGTATGTTTAATGTTATTTATAATCTCAGTTACCTTCTTCTTTAAATGTCATAAATTATCCTAAACAGTTCCTAAATTAAAGCTATTTCTATTCCGCCTTTTCTTCCGTTTTCTCTTCTGTTGTTTCTTTCTGTTCTTCTTTGGCATCTTCTTTTACTTCTTCCTTAACTTCCTCCTTGGTTTCCTCTTTCTGTTCTTCTTCCTTTACTTCCTCCTTATTGTCTTTCTCACTTTCATCAACTTGTTTCTCCTCTTTCTTCAAGTCATCTTCAATTTTTTCGTCCTCTTTTTCCTTTTCCTTCTCTTCCTTATCTGCCTCTTTCACTTCCCCATTTTCCTTCGCCTTTTCTTCCTCACCCTCTTTCTTTTCTTCCTCTGCTTTTGGCTCCTCAGTCTTGGTGGGCTCAGGTAACTCTTCTCCCTGTGCCCTGTACTTCTTACTTTTCTTTATAAATCCTCCTTCAATCATGCTGTAAGCCATATCAATTAGTGTGTCTTTGGCTTCACGTGGTGTAATTTCTAGGACTTCCTTCATCTGAAATACAGTGACAGATTAATGAGTGAACTTTATCAGGACATGAGACCAATGGCCATAAATTCAATATACACCTTAAGTATATAAGTATACATATCAAATGATTAAGGAACTAGAATTTCTTTTTAGATTAACTGTTCTAATAAAGAAATGAGGGCACTATACTGGTTAGATAATTTGTGAAATTGTTTACAGGATTTGTTGAGCACACAAAATTTCGTTACTTATCGCATATCGCAAAACCTTCACATTAACGAACATGCTGATTTTATCTGATGATGGCTTTTGTCTTAGTCAACAGCGTAGACCCTGATGTAATGTTGCATTATAAATGCAACATTGTATAGTAGTATTCAGTGTTTGCCAAATTACCCATTTAGGAGTCACCAGTAAAGAAAGGGTTGCCCTCCAATAAAATATTTTACTGACCGTTCCAAGGCGGTACTTCTTTTGTGGATATTTTATGTTTTTTCTGGCTTGTGTCTGCTATGCGTTTTATGCGTCTGTTTATATGTGCCTTGTGGTTACCTGCTGGGAAAGGGCTGACCTCTTGGCTCTCGATTGTGGTGTCTAGCTGTGAGTTTGTTACTTTCCCATTGGTATCCTGGGTCAGGTGTGGTACTTGATTGTATCGATTCCTGATCTTTGCACCCTTTCTTACTTTGAACTCATATTATTATAATTTTAAGCGACCTTTCTTACATGGACTAAAAGTGGTAGGCACAGACTCTAATACATTGTCTGGAAAATCTGTTTTTCATGCAGTAATTGTAAAGCAAATCTGTTTTTGTCTCAGGTTCAATCGAATCACATTGATTTGAAATCCTCTGGACCAGAGCTATTACCATGAATTGTCAGTAGTTTGACTGAAAAGGAGTTTGCCATTGAATACTATATAGCCCCAAAAATGATTATTCGTGGAGATACTTCAAAAGCTTTCACAACACTCAGCATATAATTTGATTGGAAATTATTTAAACAATTCATAAATACACTCTTTGTCTATGAATCCAATTTATTCCAAATTCAATTCCGAATAGCGGGTATTTCAAACTATTAAGGGTTTTAATCATTGAGTCTTTACAGTTACAGTAACATATCTTGCTTCCTGAAAATTATAGTTTATTATGTGAATAGATTTATGCATTAATGAGGAAAAGCCAAGAACATTTACTTACCTTGGAGTTATCGAACTTGCAGACTTTTCCACACTGGGGGATGATAGCCTTCACTCCTTTATTAATTATCCCGATCATATGCAGCATTGCATTAGGGCAGTTGGTAGTTGGAATGCTGTATCCTATGAAAATAAAACATTTTACAGGTCATGCTTGAAAAATATATGTTTTTCCATTTCCTAAAGGTAGGCTTTGGAGATAAAGTGCAAGATAATCTACCGGTTGTTCACCAAAACTTGACGATCATTCATTAGGAAATGAGTAGGTAGGTAGATTTTTATGTTTGATTTCGATTGCATATTCATGATGATAATGACTTGGATACTCAGAAACAAGCCTGTCTGAATATTTATTAGCCACATAATGTCAGAAAAAAGTTAAAGCAATTTCACAAGTGTTAGAGATAAAATGTAAGACATACTATGATTTTTCCTACTCAAAACATTTAAAGTACCAAAGAAGGCAAATATCAGGAATCGATACATTCAAAACTAACTACCACATGAAAGCCTTATGATGAGATTTATGGCTGTCTATTGAGCAGAATACATGTTGGTCATTATGTAGTTACTGTAAATTCGCAAATTTTCGCGAGAATTTTATTTTTGCGAATAGCGTTAAAAGACATATTTGCCACGTAAAAATCGCGACTAGGGCATGATTTATCTACGTCAGTAAACACTATTGATTTCACCATTTCTCGAGGGTTTTACTTTCTGGAAACTTGGCAAAAGCCAAGTTTCACGAAAATAAGACACTCGCGAAAATTTCCTAATTTACAGTATGAAAAATATAAAATCTCATTTTGAGGATATAATTATGTTTATGATTATGTTTTTGTTCTCTTATTAGAAAGTAACAGGCGATTGAAATTCTGAAGTGGACTCAAGGAGAAACTTTTTTCAAAATGGTGGTCTGCAAATTCTTTCAGCAGGGACAGCTGTTTATAACTACTCAGGTTAAAGTTAGACGTATCACCATCCGCTTTGGTAGCATTTTTCCTTAAATTTGTGAAATCAGTTCAAGCAGAATGCATGTACTATACAGTTTATAGAATCGTTCCGTAAGAAGTTCAAGCAGAATACAGTACGTAAGTAAGTACGTTTTTGTTTATTAACGTGTGACATCTTATCAAAGCAAATAAAACCTACATTTTATAAAACTAGATCCATTTTGATAACATCCAGCCAATATGACTTATGAGACACACATTAAAATACACACTATTTTAAAACATAAAACTTGCTATATATGCACAAAAGTTGCTATAAACTCAGAAACTTTTGATAGAAACTTAATATGTACTTTTAAAGTTGTGGTATGTTCAAGTTACATGTAATGCACCGTTTATTAAATTGTACCATTTAAATTTGTGAGAGGTGGAAAAGCAGATAAAGAGACTTTTTTTATCGGATTTTCTATCTTCCTGAGTTTACAAAAAATCCATAGCTTATATGGAACGATTAGGAAACTATATGTATTCAATTCCATAAATTACTAGTTGTTTTCATATTAAGTTACATTCTGAAATGACGTCCATAACAACGTTGCATACATACTGAATGATGAAATCTTAACATTTTCATGCCAAAAAGTGATGTCATTTTAATGTTATATGATAGAAAGAATCTAACATTTGTGCTCCTGTATTATTAAAGTTAGTTAACAAGTTGAGGAAAAGTGGTATTTCCTCATCTAAGCGATAGTTATCTGTTATCTTCAACTCGTTTAATAACTTCAATATTACATGAGCATTCATGTTAGATTCTCTATGCACATGCTAGGTACGAGTCCCTATGGTGTACTAGTATCAGTTTGAAGTTGAACTCACCTCGGCTCTTGAATTCTTTAGAGAGTACTTGGGCAATCTCTTTCATCCACATATTCTCATTGACAAGTAAGAACCTCTTTCCTGCAAAATAAAATAGCAACTTTAACGCTTTTCAGAACAATGAAAATGTTCATAAACAATCTGGAAAAACTGCTACAAACAATCACAATAGGGTAGCCAGAAAGCTGAAAAAGTTACGCACATCAAAGGGAGACTACTGGATCAAGCAGTGATTCTCTTCAATTGTGTCACTTTTTGAAATGGGAACTTCTCTTAAAGTATTGCTCCCTTTGGGAGCGAATTCTTTCCTTTACGAGCAGTTCCTTAATGTATGAAAATCAATTTTACCACATTAGGCGACCTCCCTTGAATGTTTCTATTTTTATTACTCACATGAGTTACTACATAATGGGAGCTACACCAATGAATCTTTCTTTCTTTGTTTCTTTTTTTTTGAATACAGGCACGATCAAATTATGATCATTATGCCAGAGAGTGCGATTTTGGAATTTTGAAGAAAAAACAAAAACAAAACAAAAAAACAACAAAAAAACCCAAAAAGTCTTTCGGCTGTGTTTTTAACTAAATGAGGAGTACCCTAAACTCCTCAGCAGTCTGGGAATTGACCACCGAAGGAGAAAGACTATTCCACTGTGGAATAGTCCGGGGGAAAAAAGAGTTCTTCAGGGTACCACTATATGTCTGGTATCTATAATATTGGGCACTGTGTGATGACCTGGTAGATTTCAAACTGCGAGCAGGGGCCAGGTACTTGTCTTTTTCTATAGACACAGCACCAGAATGTATCTTATGAAAGAGAAGCAGGCAGGACCGATCCCTACGGGCCTCAAGAGATGGCTACTCCAGCTCAGCAAGAATCTCACCGACACTACTTGTGTTACGCCATCTCCTGCAGGTCCAACGGGCTGCTGTCCTCTGAACTTTCTCTACCTGATTAATCTGAAGTTTTGAGTAAGGGCTCCAAATGGGTGCTGCATACTCTAGTTTAGGCTGAACCAAACTTTTGTATGCAACTTCCTTAGTACTACGAGGTGCAAAAGCCAAATTCCTGCGAAGGAAACCAAGTGTCTTAGTTGCTTTGGAAGAAATTTCTGAAATGTGTTGACCCCAATCCATATTATCAGAGATGGTAATGCCAAGGTATTTTGCTGACTGAACGCTTTCCAAAGTTTGGTTGTGAAGGGAGTAATCAAAGAGAATCTGTTTGTGATGCTGATGCCAAGTCACTCTCATAGAGTGACATTTGGCCACATTGAACTTCATTTGCCAATCGGCTTCCCATTGTCCTAAGCTAGTGAGGTCTTCCTGCAGTATGAAACAGTCCTGAATCCAATTCGGAAATCATATCAAGTTAGGACAGTCCATTGTATAGATTGAGGGTCACAAGGCTGTAGGAGGAAGAGAGAGTGAGTTGCTTAACTTTTAAAATTCTATTCTCCCTTTTATGTGCCTTGGTCCGTTCCTAATTGGTTTATCTTAGAGCAGTGTGTATGACGTGTTCTAGTCATACGCATTCGTTTTTATTTTATACACAATTAGCATGAGTGAAAGCTGAACATTCCACAATCCTGAGATCTAGAGATACTAACTCAAAACTTGAAGTATGCCAACAGACAATAAATATATTAAATAATTAAAGGTTAATTGGCATATGATAAACTAAAATAAATCTGAGAAATTATAAATGTATGCTTAATTCAATATTTCAAGGTATTTTACAGAACGTCAGTAAATAAGTGAGTATGACCAAAAAAAAGTAAGTGAGTATGACCATGAAATGACATAATCACATATTGCAGACCAAACCTCCGCATCTTGAGAAAGAGACAATGAACACGGACAAAGTAAAGCAATCTGCTTTCTCTTTCTTAGCCAGGTGATTGATAAACTAGACAGCGCACTTAAAACCACAACTCAAAACAAGGATAGAACACACACACACACACACACACACACACACACACACACACACACACACACACACACACACACACACACACACACACACACACACACACACACATATATATATATAATGGGAGCAACAGCAAACAAAAAACAACAACACAAGCATCGCCTTAGAACTGACTGCAGCCTAGGCCATTGGGGGCTATGAGGCAGCTAAAATACATTTTACCGTCCAAATGGTCTTCCTAGGTAATAACATCATAACAAAGTAGATGGCAAAAATTGAATATTAACTGAATATAATATTATTGAATATTGAACGTGAATGGAAATACATATAGTAGAGATTTATCTATTTTTCTTTCTGCCAATAAATGTTTTCATTTAGTTTTAATCCTGAAATGCAGTCTGCCACGTGATTTCCGCGTTATTTTAAATTGCTGAAACACTTTTTTAATTTAGAATCACCAAATTAATTGTGTTTTTGCAGCACCAAGGGCACGAATGCACCATTGGTCTGGAGACAGACAGATATTAAAATGTAGAGAGGTACATGAAGTATACACGAAGTATGGCTAAAGAGTGAGATATACCTACCTGACATGAGAGTGGCCTAAGGCCTGGTGTATGATCATGACCTAATATCTGCAGAGGGGAGAGATCGCCTTTTATGTGGTAGAGAGAGAGAGAGAGAGAGAGAGAGAGAGAGAGAGACCATATATGATCATCATCACCTTAATTTTGGGCAACAGGGAAGTCAAGAGATCATATTTTGTGTGACCTAGATGAAATTGAGCGACGGATAGATACACATAATTGGAGCAAGTATACAAGATTTTGAGTGAGCTACCCAGGCTCAGATGAGCCTCTTATGTCGCTTACACAATGCATGAAAACATAAATGTTTAGACCTTTATTTAGACCTCTAGCTTTACTAGTTAGATACATAACCATGTTTTAAATATGGCTTTACACACATACAATAGGTTGTACCAACATCGCATGAGCTACACTGCTATACAATGGCGTAGCCAGAACGCTGAAAAAGTTACGCATATCAAAGGAAGACTAGTGTATCAAGCAATGATTCTCTACAATTGTGTCCTTTTTCAAAATGGGAACTTCTCTTAATGGAAAGAATTTGCTCCAAGAGGGAGTGAATTTTTTCCTTTAAGAGCAGTTCTTTAATGTATGGAAAATTCCTTTTACCAAATTAGGTGAGTTCCCTTGAGTGTTACTATTTTAATAAGACACGTGCTCATACTGCGTAATGGGCGTAATGCCAAATCACAAGCATGTTTTAAATATAGCTTTACGCACATACAAAAGGTGGTACCAAAATCGCTTGAGCTGTCCTGCTATAGAGAGTTCCTTACCTGAGGCCTCTTGTGTGGTCATAGCTTTAATGTGGGCAGCAGCCACGTCTCTGACATCAACTACGGCAAAATTCAGCTTTGGCAGAAACATCATGCTTCTCTCCAATAACCGCTTAATTACCTACAGGAAAACGATAATAGGGTAATTAGAGAGCCTGAATGAATACATCAGTTGTATTAATAATATTACCTGAGGTCAGGCAATACATTTTAAGAAAACTGGTGTCCGATTGAAATACTTCAATAATGGTTGCATTGTTGCTAGCAGCGCAATTGTACTGGAAAATAACTGTCTACTCTTTAGTCAGTTTCTGCATGTTGCTATTGTCTCCCTTGTTAAATTAGTACTACGCTAAATCATAAAACGGGAAGTAGCGTCTACCATAAATTCCTTTTAGGTCGCAATGCGAGGTACTAGTTGATCCACAATTAAGTGTAAACCATCGTTTTAATTACAAGTAAACAATAGTATGACACATAGACAATATCAACAAGCATTTTACATGACAAGATACTAGATGCGCTGATGTCCTTACTGGAGTTAAGCTTTATTAAACCTCAGATTTAGATCATCTTAGTCAAAGGCTTATGGGTTACCTGAGCCAAAACCCCATTTCGAGCTAATAGTATACCAATTACTCTGTCGTCTGTCATACGTCGTCCGTACGTCAACATTTTCAAATATATTCTCTGAAACCACTGGGTTAAAACTCATGCAATCGAACTCAAATTTCATAAGGAGGCGCCTAAGTATATGTTAAAACAGATATCCTGCTTTTTCTTACATGTAATGATGGCTATACCCGAACTACAGGTATATCTTTTGATTTCACCCTATATACAGAATCATTTGGTTAATAGGCTGAGAATGGCACCTAAAGTAGATGTTCAGTTTTCATGATTAACAGGCTTGATGGGTCTTTTTAAACTTACCTCCATGCTAACACAGTGAGAGCCGCTTCAAACTGGTCCCATAACATAGGCGGGGTTGATAAGGGATAACGGGTCATTTTGGGCTCTGGTACCTACCTCCATGCTAACACAGTGAGAGCCACTTAAAACTGGTCCCATAACATAGGCGGGGTTGATAAGGGATAACGGGTCATTTTGGGCTCAGGTACCTACCTCCATGCTAACACAGTGAGAGCCACTTAAAACTGGTCCCATAACATAGGCGGGGTTGATAAGGGATAACGGGTCATTTTGGGCTCTGGTACCTACCTCCATGCTAACACAGTGAGAGCCACTTAAAACTGGTCCCATAACATAGGTGGGGTTGATAACGGATAACGGGTCATTTTGGGCTCAGGGACCTACCTCCATGCTAACACAGTGAGAGCCACTTAAAACTGGTCCCATAACATAGGCGGGGTTGATAAGGGATAACGGGTCATTTTGGGCTCTGGTACCTACCTCCATGCTAACACAGTGAGAGCCACTTAAAACTGGTCCCATAACATAGGCGGGGTTGATAAGGGATAACGGGTCATTTTGGGCTCAGGTACCTACCTCCATGCTAACACAGTGAGAGCCGCTTAAAACTGATCCCATAACATAGGCGGGGTTGATAAGGGATAACGGGTCATTTTGGGCTCAGGTACCTACCTCCATGCTAACACAGTGAGAGCAACTTAAAACTGGTCCCATAACATAGGCGGGGTTGATAACGGATAACGGGTCATTTTGGGCTCAGGGACCTACCTCCATGCTAACACAGTGAGAGCCGCTTAAAACTGATCCCATAACATAGGCGGGGTTGATAACGGATAACGGGTCATTTTGGGCTCAGGTACCTACCTCCATGCTAACACAGTGAGAGCCACTTAAAACTGTTCCCATAACATAGGCGGGGTTGATAACGGATAACGGGTCATTTTGGGCTCTGGTACCTATACCTACCTCCATGCTCACACAGTGAGAGCCACTTAAAACTGGTCTCATAAAATAGGCAGGGTTGATAACGGATAACGGGTCATTATGGGCTCTGGTACCTACCTCCATGCTAACACAGTGAGAGCCGCTTAAAACTGGTCCCATAACATAGGCAGGGTTGATAACGGATAACAGGTCAATTTGGGCTCTGGTACCTACCTCCATGCTCACACAGTGAGAGCCACTTAAAACTGGTCCCATAACATAGGCAGGGTTGATAACAGATAACGGGTCATTTTGGGCTCTGGTACCTACCTCCATGCTAACACAGTGAGAGCCACTTAAAACTGGTCCCATAACATAGGCGGGGTTGATAACGGATAACTCAATCTTGTCCTCATCTGAAACGAGACATTTTCATGTAAATATGAGCCAGGCATATGAGGATCCAGAAAGTTTTGTCAGAGGGGGTCCAACTTCGACAACTTTTCTTTAGTTGATGAGGGGATTGATGATCCAAATACCTCTATTAGTGGGCCATCATCAGCATGCCAGCAAAACGCCATTTAAATGGCGTTTCACTGGCGTGACGGTGATGGCCAAACATTGAATCCTGGCTTGGTTGCTTTGTGATTTTCAGGGGATTCAGACCAGTATTGCTAAGAACTTCTATATTGTGATTTTTCATGGGGGTCCAGACCCCCTGTATCCCCTCTTGATCCGCGCATGTGCTAGGTCATGAAATTTGGGTGCACATCACGTATGGGTAAAGTCACTGTGCAGCTATCTAGTGAAGATAAGGACATACATTTGGGCTAGAACCCTTATATATGCCCCTGCTTTGTGTGTGACAGAGGAGACGGCTCTCTGCTCGCATACGCGATAAACACCCAGATAACAACGAAATTCTCAGCATTTCCATTACATCAGACATCATCCTCATCACATAATAATAAAATAGCGACTGAAACAGCATCAAGCAGTGGAAAACGAACAACGTGCGTACACAACGACATTGATTTTGATTTTTATTATTTTGATTAATAAAAAGATAGTATGTGTTTTATCAAATTAGCTTGCTTCAAATGTTATCAAATTATATCAAGAAATAAAAAAAAACTACATGTTTATGCATTTGAAGTTTCCATTATTTCTCTAATAGAAAGGGTCATTGAATAATAAATTGTGTGGTATTATGCTAAAATAGAGATTTAATCATCTTATCATATATTCAAAATGGCGGTGATAAAAGTTGCGAACTGGTTTACTATAAACGGATCCATTAAAGCGATTTTAACAATTAAATGGAAAACAATGTCTACTTAATGTCACGTCTTGATTTGTGCATTTTACTTAATGAATTCAGCAAACTTAAGGCCAATAAAATGCATCTTGAAATTGATTTTTCAAGTTTTCATCCCTGTAGAGTTCAAAACTTATTTGAAGACTTTTGTTTTGATATTGATTTTCCTTGCTTTTATATTGTAACATCTTATTTAGGCCCAGAGAAAATGAGCAATTCATTTAGTATAATAACGTATCTATTTTTGTTCAGTATAGACCTATTATAAAGCTGAGCACTATAATCATGATGATAAAGGAAGAGAGGTGGTACCTGGCAACTCCTTGACGTATTCCCATGCAGCCTTCTCTGCCATTGTCTTAGATTTCCCGTAAGCATTCAGTGCCTCTAGTTCCATCCAGTCTTCTTCGTTGTACGCCTTGTTCGCCTCACCCTGTCCGTCTGTACGTCAAAAAGGAGAGAGACAAAAACAAATGAATGTTTTTCGCAAACAATAAAGTCAGGCTTTCTCGCAACAATGCCCATGTAACCCTTTGTATTTGGGAAACCCCATAACGAGTACTTTTGTTAAAAGTAAATACCCAGATGAAATGCAGCGTTTTGCTGGCGGGCCAATGATGGCCCGCTATTTGTGGTATTTGGACCCTCTCCCCTCATGAACTAAAAAACGTTGTCAAAACTGGACCCCCTCTGATAAAACTTTCTGGAAGCCAGCGCGTCTAAACGGTTCACTAAAACGACATACTATTCAGCTTTACAACATTGCGTTTTGCTTAAAATACTAGAAATTCTGATCAGGTAATGCTAATATACAGACTGGTCGGCATCCTCATTTTTAACGTCTATAAAAGTTTTCACATGACGAATATCAATTTACGAATTCATTTGTTTTAAACTGCTCTATATACGCCAGTGACACATTTTGTCGACTGATGCTAACCTTAGCAAATTGTTTGTATCCAGATATCATGCTTGACAAAAAGCTTGGTCTTATCTAGATCTAAACTTTATGACACTCTGGAGTAGTCTGACATGGGACTGTGTGTTAACTCTCCTCATGTATCAAAAGGGTAACCCATACCATCAACTTTATGATTCTATTTTTGAAATAAAAAAACATTTTTCATACCAGTGGCGACTTAAGTCGTCTGCAAATGCAAACACTTCATTCCAGGTCCGATACCATGATAATTTTGTTGAAATATTAGCTTGGCCAAATAGCAGACGACAAAAGGGTTATGCAAATAACGCACCACTTAACGAGTTAATCTGATAAAAATGTTATAAAAATAGTTAGGTGAAAATTCAGGTGACGAATACCACACTGCCTGAACATTGCTGTTTTATTTCCCTTACGCAATATGTGGTCAGGGTAGATCAACGATATGCATTCAAGATACCATGATCACAGTAATAAATCTTGCACTGCATCAGTTGCGATAGGTGCATTTGCATTTTATTCCAATAAAATGCTAATAAACGCAAAAATACCTTTAGAAGATACTCGAGATAAACTCAAATCTGTTCCTCTTTCTACGCCCTGGGATATATGATGCATTGAATAAAAATGATATAATTATAGTAGGCCAAAAAAGAAACGCTGCACATCTAATATTTATAGGAAATGATAAAATAAGCCTCACAGCTTACTGTCAGATCCTACTTTATGATGTTGTACTTATGTAATAGCGATTGATCAAATAAAATACTAATTAAAACCAAAATTGAAGAACATTGCGTGCTAAATGAGAGTTACAAAATTTAATCTGCTATCTATAATTTGCTATTCTTTCTACAGCACACTCGTCCCATTGTTTTACTGTGCTTTGTCAACCCAAGCCAATGTACTGAGCAATTGTTTTTAGTTTCTAGTTTTTCACATGCATATATACGTAATGTTTTAATCTGCGGTATTTCTCTTTTGGCCTACAGTGAGGTTGCGAAAGCCATGTGCATGTGTGGTTAACGTCCTACTATCAGCAATGATACATTGGGAAGGGGCCACGGGTTATAGCCGAGAGGTCGGAAGATTGAACCTGAGTGGTAAAAGGTTTTACTGTACTTACAATGTACAGCGACACTGGAACTAGTCATGACCACCTTCTTGACAGACTTGGCCTGTACGCAGGCTTTAAGTATAGCCTGAGTCCCTTCAACGGCTGGGGTTATAACCTCATTCTCGTCCTTTGGTTGAACCAGTGGGAATGGACTCGCTATGTGGATCACATATGTGATATCTTTCACTGCCCTGTAATGGGATTAAAACACAGCTTAAATAATCAATCTAGGACATAGAGCGCTAATCACTGCAGGTTGAAGTAGTCTCCCTTTGATATCAAAGGGAGACTACAACAACCTGCAGTGATTCTCATTAATTAACCTCATTCTCGTCCTTTGGTTGAACCAGTGGGAATGGACTCGCTATGTGGATCACATACGTGATATCTTTCACTGCCCTGTAATGGGATTAAAACACAGCTTAAATAATCAATCAAGGATATAGAGCACTAATCACTGCATGTTGAAGTAGTCTCCCTTTGACATCAAAGGGAGACTTCTACAACCTGCAGTGATTCTCATTAATTAACCTCATTCTCGTCCTTAGGTTGAACCAGTGGAAATGGACTCGCTATGTGGATCACATACGTGATATCTTTCACTGCCCTGTAATGGGATTAAAACACAGCTTAAATAATCAATCTAGGACATAGAGCGCTTATCACTGCAGGTTGAAGTAGTCTCCCTTTGACATCAAAGGGAGACTACTACAACCTGCAGTGATTCTCATTAATTAACCTCATTCTCGTCCTTTGGTTGAACCAGTGGAAATGGACTGGCTATGTGGATCACATACGTGATATCTTTCACTGCCCTGTAATGGGATTAAAACACAGCTTAAATAATCAATCTAGGACATAGAGCGCTAATCACTGCAGGTTGAAGTAGTCTCCCTTTGATATCAAAGGGAGACTACTACAACCTGCAGTGATTCTCATTAATTAACCTCATTCTCGTCCTTTGGTTGAACCAGTGGAAATTGACTCACTATGTGGATCACATACGTGATATCTTTCACTGCCCTGTAATGGGATTAAAACATAGCTTAAAGAATCAATCTAGGACATAGAGCGCTAATCACTGCAGGTTGAAGTAGTCTCCCTTTGATATCAAAGGGAGACTACTACAACCTGCAGTGATTCTCATTAATTAAACTCATTCTCGTCCTTTGGTTGCACCAGTGGAAATGGGCTCGCTATGTGGATCACATATGTGATATCTTTCACTGCCCTGTAATGGGATTGAAACACAGCTTAAATAACCAATCAAGGACATAGAGCGCTAATCACTGCAGGTTGAAATAGTCTCCCTTTGATATCAAAGGGAGACTACTACAACCTGCAGTGATTCTCATTAATTAACCTCATTCTCGTCCTTTGGTTGAACCAGTGGAAATGGACTCGCTATGTGGATCACATACGTGATATCTTTCACTGCCCTGTAATGGGAATAAAACACAGCATCAATAATCAATCAAAACCATAGAGCGCTAATCACTGCAGATTGTAGTAGTCTCCCTTTGACATCAAAGGGAGACTACTACAACCTGCAGTGATTCTCATTAATTAACCTCATTCTCGTCCTTTGGTTGAACCAGTGGAAATGGACTCGCTATGTGGATCACATACGTGATATCTTTCACTGCCCTGTAATGGGATAAGAATCAATCAATGACATAGAGCGCTAATCACTGCAGATTGTAGTAGTCTCCCTTTGATATTAAAGGGAGACTACTACAACCTGCAGTGATTCTCATCCTTTGGTTGAACCAGTGGAAATGGACTCGCTATGTGGATCACATACGTGATATCTTTCACTGCCCTGTAATGGGATTAAAACACAGCTTAAATAATCAATCTAGGACATAGAGCGCTAATCACTGCAGGTTGAAGTAGTCTCCCTTTGACATCAAAGGGAGACTACTACAACCTGCAGTGATTCTCATTAATTAACCTCAATCTCGTCCTTTGGTTGTACGAGTTGAAATGGACTCGCTATGTGGATCACATACGTGATATCTTTCACTGCCCTGTAATGGGATTAAAACACAGCTTAAATAATCAATCAAGGACATAGAGCGCTAATCACTGCAGATTGTAGTAGTCTCCCTTTGACATCAAAGGGAGACTACTACAACCTGCAGTGATTCTCATTAATTAACTGGGGACTTGATGGAACGAATTCTTTCCTTTATGGTCTGCTGGAAAAAATACATTATTTCACATTAGGTGATTTCCCTTGAAGTGTACAAGGACCTCGGACAGTCTCCTATTCAATCTGCCCAAATTTTGACAGCATGTTGCTAGGATAATGCATATTTGACAACTATGTTTTTGTGCTTAAATAAAACCGTGACATTTAGTGTACCTAGCAAAATAAAAATATTTTGAAAATGTTGCATGATTATGCCAGGACATTAGGGTTTAGGGGGTGGGGGTATTTTTTGTGACCAAATTTTATTTCACAGAAAGTCAAAGTTTCACCGGGTATTCACCTAAATACATTGAAATATAATGTTTGGGGCATAAAACTTGCTATGAAAGTGATGCGTTTGCATAAAATTCAGGTTGAGAAGATTTCATAGCTTCTTTTAAATAAGTGTGCTGTCCATTACTTTATTTTTATACCTGTTGTGTATGAGTTCAGCCAGTTTGACATGTTCACTGAGGTGTATCATATCTGTACACTGTATAAGTTATAGTCTAGATGAGCAAAATTTTTGAGCTTTAAATAATAAATATTATTTTAATCATCAGATTTAACCTATAATTTGGTGCTTAAAAGAAGCGTCTCATTGTGACGGTTCTTTTGAGTACCCACAACATAAGTTTGGTTGAGAAATTAGACAATTAATTACTTGGTACGCAATCATAACTAAAGCCCTGATACATGCCATTGTAAATTGATAGTTACCTACATGTTTGTACAAAATAAGTTCCCGATAAGTTTTTTTGAGCATTTTGACATCGTTCCCCCCCCCTCCGTGACCAATCATGCCGTTTTTATATGATGTGTGAAATGTAAAACTACAACAGTATGCAAAAGGATTAGTTTGGTCACCGGGGGTGGGGGGGGGGGGAAAGCACCTCAACAAAACTTTTTCTATTTTCTATATGTTGAATAGCAAAAACTGGGGTTTCAACCCATATTTTTAAGCAGGTACTTGTCCAATGAGAAAAACGCTTTTGCGGATAATTCGAGAGTTGACTCTACTATCTTTTTGATGGAAAAAATATCGTCTTCTTTGAAACTTTTTTTCTGGTCATTTTTATGGGCAACCCTTCATTAAGACTGTCCGAGGTCCTTTTCATTTCGCACGTGTATGTCAATAGTCGGTAATTTATAGATCAGTGACACAGAGTCCCAAACGCTTTTTATAGGGGAATGTATTCCTTACCAATAATGCACTCCAAGTGTAAAAAATCTTTGAAAGACGCATAGTAGTGCAGATTTTACTAAAAAAATGAATTATAATTTCAAGAAATCATATGTAACATGACTTTAGTAACTTTATACAACACTAATTAAATGTACCTATACGTTGCCACTTGTAAAATGAGCATTTTTCAACTTGCTGATGCATTGTCAGTCATTACTTGTGACAAGTAGCTACTGCTTGTGATCATTACTTAGGAAATTGATGGTTAAAGTTAGAAATATATAATAAACAACCCTTTAGTCATATTTTGTTAAAAACCTAGCATATTGGTGTTCAGTTTTAGATTTTAATGAATTACTGAAGTAAATAGCAAGAAGGGATATAACTCTGTAGGAAAAATGAAGATTGGTTTTCTGTGCTAACAAAGATAAGACATAAAATTGAAGAAGAATCATTAAGGCACACTAGTATTTAGGAACTGCCTGAAAAGGTGGTTTTGAAAAAAAAAACTTGACAGATCACCAAAGCATGCAATATCATCAAGCATGTAAAGAATTAAGGGCCCGAATTAAAGCAACCACTTACGGTTCCCATGATTCTGCTTTTGTAAGGTCTGCTTCTACAAGTTCAAGTTTGTGTGCTGCCTCTGGACAGAGTTCGTGTAGTCTTTTAACCTTTTCCTCATCCTCCAGTGACCTCAGTGTCCCTCGGACTTTGTACCCTTCTTCTTGGAGCTGTTTGATGACATGGGATGCTATGAAACCCCCGGCGCCGGTAACCAATACAGCTAAAATAGAAAAATGGCGACATTAAAAAAAATGAATACGTACATTTCAATGGATTTATAGACTGTTTGCAAATGAATTTACATTTACCGTATTTGTACTATTGGTGATATAAGCAAAAATAGTCAAAATAAAAAAAACGTGAAATAGTTTCGCATTCAGTGTTTCTATGAAAAAAAAATAAAATTAAAAAATGGACACTCGTCCACGTTTTTTGCTTACTGTATCAATTTAGCATCTTTTGAGCAGTGGTGCCCATGCATTTCTGTAGAATGAAACCTTCATTAAAAGGGACTTCTCTTAGAAGAAAGAATTTGCCCCTAAAGGGGAGCAGATTCTATCCTTTTATAGTAACCCTTATAAGATCATAGAACTACATTAAAGGTCCTCAGACTAAGAGACAGCCAAACTAAACTGTATGTCACTTTTGAAATAGGCTACTTTTGACAGAGGGGACAGGGGGTAATATCACAAAAATAAAGGGTTTCCCAGCAATATTGGTCCGGATCCCCTAAAATCACAAAGCTACCAAGCCAGGTTAAAATGTTGGGCCATCATCAGCACGCCAGCGAAACGCCATATGAATGATTTAAATGGCGTTTAACTGGAGGGCCAATGATGGCCCGCTTGTAGTGTTATTTGGATTCTCCCGCCCCTAATAAACTAAAAAGAAAAAAACCGTGGTTGTCAAAGTTGAAATCCCTCTGACAAACTTTCTGGATCCGCGCATGTTTGATGTAGTTAATATAACATGTTTTACAGTTCTGACGTCAGCAGACAAACTACGAGGGTCCCAGGGTACATATTAAAGCAAAGGTTGTCAATCAAACTGTAATGGCAGCGCAGATACAGACCAACATGATATCAACGCAATACACACTGAAGGCCCATTCCTTTCTCTGAGTCTTGTGTAATCTTGTCGGATGTATTTGCCGTCTTATTGCTTTTTAAAATAAACATTTAAAAGAAAATCCTTCAAAAATACCACCGGAGTGTAAAAAAATCTTGGATCCTGGGTCCATCTTTTTGCAAAGGCACATGCAGGTAAAGAGTTTTAAACGAAATCGGCATGGTTTTACTTTGCGAATTTGCATATATGGAATACTAAACGAAAGCACTTTTGAAACAGAGTCGAAACTTCCGATTTTAAAATGCACTTAACACACCATTTAGAATTCAATTGCAGTTTTAAACGATTGATGAATCGCCTGTTGTTGCAGCATAGCTACTGGCGTCAGAAATCGCTAAAATGGAGTGAAGGATTTCGAAGATAAGCCTATTCAGCTTGTAAAGTGTTTTGGGTTATGCAATGCCTTGTACAAAAATATCCAAGACTAATTTTTCACGAATGATATTAATTTCAATATTTCCTTGGCAGTTTAGTGACTAAATAAAGAAAGATTTAACAAGCCGATGGCTATGTATATAGAATAAATTCCTTTTTGTTATATTATAAAATAGCACTTGGTATCGCCAAAATATAATCATTAATAAGTATGTTAATAGTTGTACAAAAATCAGATACTCCGTATAGCACCGACAGAGAGAATGGCATTAATTCATTTGGTTGTTATGCTTGTACACCACGAAGTTTTGTCTTTTTAATTTGGGCTTTTGGTACGGACAGAGTGGTAAAGTCCTACACGCAAATACCCAACCCTGCTTTCGAAAACAGAAAAGCAGAAAACAACAAATCAACACAATACCAAAAGCATCAGCATCGAAACCCCATAATATAATAACAGATTTCGCTACGACTGTTACACACCAGTACATGTTATTATATTATGTAAACAAACATACGTGGAAAACTCATTTTTGTAATAAACACCATTAAACTAAATATAATTAGACTGTACTGAAGGAAAACGCATCAGATTAACTCGAAGGAATAGGAAATGATTATTCTGAACCGAAATCCCACAAAAACCAAAAACACGGCTTTGGCGTATATCAAGTGGCTGAAAAACGAACTTTAAGGGAAGCAGACCTGAGTGTAGCAAATATACTTTTAGTATTTTAATTTAAGAAATAGATTCGCGCTTGCAGTGATTTGTTGCTTAATATATCACTGGCTGGAGGTCAGTCGTTAAAAGTGGATAAATCACAAGCGTGAATCACATGTTGTGAGTATTGTTTATTCTATGCATGATAATCACGTTACACACATATAGAAATTCAATGGTTTGACTTGCATTTCGATAATCCACTCGCTAAAGCTCGCGGATTATCTTCCCGTACATACGCACAAACCATATAATAACTTACACTTAATTGCACGTCGGTGTTCATGTAATAACCCGGTTGCAAGAAACCGATCTATCACACCTATCACACAATAGAGAGTGTGGTAAGATGCTGCAAGATGTGACGTATGCTCAGGATCAACAGTACTGGACAGTCTTGATAATGCATCCTATGCCAAATCGAAATCAGTATCATAAACTCTTTACCAGACAGCACCGACATTTTAACCGATCTGACTAAACGGACCAAAATGTTTGGCACTCTGATAAAAGAAAACATTTTTGAAAGAGTAAATTTTGAAAAACAATCAGCAGACAGCAAAAGCATGCAGTATAACCCAGCATTCAAAGAGTTAAAGTAGGCTATTTCCGGATATAATTAAGCTTATATATCAGATGATAGTTTTGCCATTTGAACTATATGCGATATTATTTTTTTTTCTCTCTGTTTCAATCATTCCAGCGCTACATGACTCTGACATTTAGATAATAATAATCCAGACACGACATGAGAAAATATAGTTATAGCATCTTATTTTAACAGTAACAGCAAACCATTGTATATAGCTCTATTTGGGCTTGGCATCAATTAAAGTTAAAGCGTTGCTTATTTTTAACCAGACTTTCGATTTCTACAACAACATTGATGGGGTTACGGCAAACGGAGAACGGTACCCATATAACCAAAAAGGTGATTTTATCCAAATTTAAGACAGTCTGTCAATGTTTATGGTAAACAATATAATCTCTGCTAAATCATAAAATTCTGGAATAGCCGCCTTAATTTAGAATGGGGGCTCTTCTTATAGAATCTGGTAGGTCTCAAGCTAGCATGTCCAGCTACAAAATATGCAACATTATTCATGCAGAAGTAAGATTAAGCATGCTTAGCTAACGGTGGGTGCACAGACAAATTTGTGCCTATGTTTTAGCATAAAGCCCCGAGGTTATAAATTTTATCATGCTCAAGTGACATTTCAACTGAGCATGAAATTTTCAACTCTTTATAAAAACCTACGCGCTGAAAAATAAAGACTTTTCTTGATAGTGTATTTACACGCCAATGTCCTAATAAATGTTAAAGTTGTTGGCATTTTATTGTTGACGTTTTAACATTTATAAGCATGATAAATGTCATGCTCAGTTGAGTTGAACATGAAAAAAGTTGTATTACCTTGAGGTCAGGTCTCGAGGTCATAAAACTTGAGTACAGCCTCAAACTCAAAATAAAGCGCAATGATTGGTTGCTAGCGGACACATGTCCGCAAGCAGCCAATCATTGCGCTTTATTTTGAGTTTGAGAATGAACTCAAGTTTTATAACCTCAAGGCCTGGTTTATCAGTTTTTCACATGAATGTGCTCAATATATTCAGCTCATATTTTCTTGGCTGGTTCCTATTCAAAAATATCTCTAATGGGATGTGTCTGGCATCGATTAATCGATACTCTGTGATAATGTTGCATAATAATTCTGGTTCCCCGAAAGCCTATCAAATTCTGATGCAAACCATCAAAGGAGATAGTCATCGGGAAAGCAATCATGTCAAGCGTCAAAAATGATGCCTATTTCGTATGTCGATTAACTCTTCGCCCACTGGTGTCGTCACCTTTGTAAACAGTTTGGAACCAGATCAGGCCCGACAAAAAGTCGGACCTGATCTGTATTCAAACGGTTTGACACCCAAAAGGTCCGAACGAATTTTAAAAAATGTTTTGAAAATAATCGACAGACGACAAAAAGCTCCAGACAATACAAAGTTTTTTTCTTATAATTGTAGTTTATATTTTTGCGGAAATCAATTTTTATACGTCATTATTTTTTAAGCTGCAGGACTCTTGTAGGTCTATATAGATGCTATATGCAGTATTTCCCTTGGTTAGCTGACCACGGGTTGCGGGCACTTCAGAAGTGATTTGTTGAAAAGGTAAAAATAAAAATAAAATGCTATTATAAGAGCTATGCAATACAATGCAGTCTGAGAGAATGGGACGTCATGCAGAGGTCATGCTCCGCTGGACACCAGGAATAACCTATGTACACTGTATGCACAGCAGGGTATACATTGTAGTACCAGAGGCGCTCGTTGTACTGATGCCAGGCTTTACACATTGCGAAGAAACAACGGGCGCCCTCGAGCTCTTGCATGTGGTATTATGTAGAAGATATAGGGGAAATAACATGAATGTCTAAATGGGGTTCTGACTAGATATCATTTCAGATAATGCCCCTTTGCTGATTGAAGGAAAAGGCTCTGTCGTTCCTGCACGCCCGTGCAGTGTCACCACAACCATCGTTCTTCTCGCACGCCAAGCACAGAAGTCGATATAGTCTCAAATCATTTATTATATGAGCCAGTGCATGAGATTTCCAACAATGTGGTATGTGCGACCAGCAAAGCCTCAGATCAGCCTGCGCATATGGGCAATCTGATCAGAGCCTTTGCAAGTCGCTTGAGTATTCTATGATTGTTAAGCTACTGACTGAACACCATTTGGAGTTTCTAAGCTTAAAAGGAGGCTGCAGAGGCTCGTCCCAGTCTACACATGTCAAAATGTCACATTGTTTGAAATCTCATGCCACGGCTCAAATTTATTATGTTTTGAGTACAGTAAATCTCTTTTGAGTTCGATTCTGAGATACATGTACTTCAGCTGGTATCCCAAATGCACTTTGCCTGTGTATTCAGGAATAACAAGAAATATCTTTAAAAAAGATATTCGGCGGCTCTCAAATACTTACAATTTTAACACAACTAAGTGACGAAATCCCCTTATACTCCCTGTCTTTGCATGCTGGAAAAGGATGTTCCGTCTAAAACCAGCGAATTTGGAAGTTGTGCTATGTTTCTGTTCTCTCTTTTGCTTGGTGCTCTTTTCGCTGAGCGATATGCTTCTGAATCGTTCCAAATTTTAGGCACTTCACCAGCAAAGGCTAGGGAACAATGTTATTACTCCTAATGTTTTTAAGAAAACGGGAGATTTTGACGATAAATGTATGTACTGAAACAAACTGAAAACCCGGAAAAAACATGCCATATTGTTGTTGTTGTTGTCACATAGGCTAGATTCTGCCAGTCTCAGATCTCAACTTGGAGTAGTTTTCAAGTCTTAAATGGTTAACACTTTCACCACTCTATTTACATATTATGAATGTCTCTATTTACAGAAAAATGCTGATATACCAAATCGCTTTTGTGTGGGACTAACTCCTATAACCTTTCTATTTCCTGTGGCACCTCGCCATAGCCGGGGTCGGGGAATAAATACATGTAGACTCAAAAACTGATCGACTAGCTCCAAGTAAGCATGTAAAATCCGGCTACTCTCGGCCCGCCAGAAAAACACCACCCGAAAAGCATTTTGCTGGCGGGCCCATAGTGGCCCGAGATTTGGTGCTGGCTGTTTGCAAGTTAGCCCAGGATAGTTGGCCTTATATGATACATGTTCGTCTGACATAAATGTAGTTAAAGATACTGGAGCTTGTGCTTGTCATCTTCCTAAAGGAAATAGCAAAATACGCTGATACATGTACAGCTGCGGAGGTTGATCTGAGTCTAAGTGTAGGATTGTGGGTTGCGGGCACATTCAAATTGTAGGAAATTATGTGCCATTATATACATTAAATATCCATCCCCATTATAACCTCTTTTTTTAAGATACATCTTTTTTCACAAAGATGTATCTTGTTAAGCGCTATTAATAGACATTATAACGTGGGTTTTTTTTTGCTGTCTATTTATAACGCACCATGTTGTCTGATTAAAGAGAGACTCTGTCGATAGCTACACCGTCGTTGTAAGAACATGCATTTGCCGGTCAGAGCAAGCTTTGCACGTATTTACTCGCCTGAACCCCGAGGTTACTCTCTAATTCGCGATGAATTTTACGCCCTTGTATATAATGTAATGCATTAAATACACTTGTTATATTTGTTTTAGAAATAGACTAGACCTAATTCAGTGATTTTTTTACAAATTGGTTTCTATGAGTCCCGGGACTCACTGGGCCAAAATTCTTTGCATCCCAAACTCGAAGTTCTGCATCCCATACGGGGTCCACTTTAAATTATAAATTTTGTGTATCGATACGAATTTGGCCATTCATAGAAGCCAATTTGGGAAGCAAAACACTGGCATACTTATTTATACTATAATAACGATCAAACTTAATTTACTTTGTTAAGTAAAATAATAAAGATATAAAAACCTACCTGACTTTCTTATTAATAAAAATTTCAGTTCCAGACAGTATATTTCCTTAATTTAATCATATTATCATCTTTTGCCAAGAGTCAGACTTTTGTCTCGCAGTTTTCATATATTTTTAGAGCCCAGGTCATTAGCCCGTGTTCATCTAACTCTGCATGCCTACAAGTGTAGTGCTGGAAGTTACTGCATTTGAGCCTTTGGACATACCATATTAATTTTTCTTTTATCATCTGTGCACAGTACAGTCTCCATACTTCATGAGCCTGTAGTAATACTTTAACCATTCTATTGGTATTTGCTCGAAGCTTGCGGGTAAATCGCATTATACAAATGTTTCATTTCGGGTTGGTAGTATTGGATCGGTACTGGTTTATCGGCACTGGTTTTTACCAGTAGTTCGGTACTGGCTTTTACCGGTAAACTCCCCTACAGCGGGTCATATCTGAAAACACGTGTTTCCCAAGGGAAGTAATGATCGCTATACTGTTGTGGAGTTTTTTCAGTACCGGTTTTTACCAATATTATTCAAGATACGGTGCGCAAGTTAAAAAAAAATACACTCAAAACGAAAGTTGCAAATACTAAATGCAGACTTTTCGCCACAATTTTAATGCATCCTGCGGGACTCTAATGGTTTAAAATCATGCGTCCTTTGTGAGAAGCATGCGTCTGAGACCCAGGACGCGCAGGTAAAAAAAATCACTGCATATTGTCGAAATTTATGAAACAGACTATAATCGTGTAACGCATTTGATACGGGAAACCATTTTGGCTTGAATAAAAAATACAAAGATTTACTTTATATAATGCTGTTAAAGTCCTTTAGGATTTAGTGAGTTATCTTATATTGCACTTATTTACTATGTGCAATTAAGCAAGGCATGCAAAGAATGGTAGTAAAGCAAATTAGAAATGCTGTACAGCGGGAGTTGACCTATATTCAAGATCAATGACTAGTGCACAGACTGGTTCTCGGCCATTTACATGGAAATTTTCAAGTTAAATTGCATCTATAATAAGATCGCGTGGTCAGTCTATTATTAACCAATGAGGGCATTGTTTTCTAGCTGGTGTGATGAATATTACAATTTAAGAATACTTCTGATTGGCGAAAATTTACATAAAATTTAGGTTCAAAATGATAATAGAGCGTCGGCGAAGCCGCCGCAAAAAATCGAGAAGCTATTGCATTCTAACTGTGGCTCTGGCGATTTAAATGTCATGCTTTGAATCAGATGACATTTTAGGTCGTCGTCTGTTCTGCAACTGTCTTTGTTAGAAATCTCCAGGATAAATTTATACGAGTCGATAAATCAATATGCAGTTGGAAAGTCTTGTTGAAATTCCGCGATTGCATAAATCCTGAACATTCTGCAATTACAATGACCTAAACAAGGCGGTATCTGTAAAATTGGTAGTGTGGCGGTATTTAAGCGTCTCTCTGTGCCACAATACACGAATATGGCATTCTTATTTTTTTACATTTTATGGTCCTATTGGACTGCTGTTCATATGCAAATGAAAAGAAGAATATCGCTTAAAACAATTATAGGGGTGGTGATGGATTTTGCTTGAGCTATTGCCTCAAATGACTGAGGGCAAATCAAGCCGAATTAATTGAATATTTGAGCCATCACTCTTTTAACATACATACACAACTATCTAGTAGGGCTAGGAATGAATTTACAAAAAGTGTCAGTAGACAATTACCAGGCTCGGAGGTTATATAAAACTTTTTCATGCTCAACTCAATTGAGCACGAAATTTCATCTACTCATAAAAACTAAAATACCGACAAATAAGGACATTTATTGCTTTAAGTCTCTCAAATGTTGTATTTATCCTGCTTATAAATGTTTCATCTGCGCATAAAAACTAAAATACCGACAAATAAAGAGATTTATTGCTTTCAGTCTCTCAAATGTTGTAATTCTCTTTATAAATGTTAAGATGCCAAAAATTGTTGGCATTTTTTTAACATTTTTGAGCAGGATAAATTTCGTGCTCAGCTGATTTTAGCATGAAAAAAGTTTCATAACCTCGGGGCCTGACTTTCACGAACTGGCTCGAGTACGTAACCCATTTATGCCTAATCAATTTGGATGAATCAATTGCGAATCTAGGAGCTGTTGGGTAGAAATTTTCAATTTCATTCACATTTTAAAAGTACATTTTTTAAGCAAACAGTCCAGAACCTGATAAGACGACGCATTCTGCGGCGTCTGATCTGGTTCTGCGCTGATTGCCTACGTCTAATAAAAAGGAAGCTTTTTAAATGGATTATTTCTCAAAATATCATAACGAATCAAAAAAGTAAGCCATTGTACAATTTGATCTATCAACTTATTTTTCTGAACTAGGAAGTACATCCTCGTATAAACAAGGAACACAGAAATGAACACAAAAAACTTGATATGACAATAGAAATGTCACACGTGTTTGCATACGTATGTTTGGAAAAAAAACCTACGAAGGTGTGATCAAATTAGTTGTTGTTTTAATACATACATAAACACTCTACTTATGAATCAGACGAATCAGAGAGCAAAACGAAGCGTGTTCAAATGTTAGGAAATGGGTTGTTTGTGACACTCCACAGTGTTTCACAAGTTTTGCATCTATCTACTTTCATATATATTTATGAAAACTCCAAGATGCGGTACGACGTGTTTACCAAATACATTTTTTCCAGAAACCGTTACAATGAGACAGTTGTCTACAATGCCAATTTCATTTTGTTTTCATATACTGAACAAAAGTGAAAATGCTACACTACAATATTTTATATTTTGTGAAAAGTATTGGACAAAAATATTTACTAAAGCTTATTAATGTTTCCCAGACATCCAGCAAACGTTTCGTCGAAACCCCACTAATTTGTCTCTTTTGATGTCTGAGTTATCTTCCTTTTTGTGTTTTAAGCTTTGTTCACTGAATTTTGCAATTGCGCATGCGCAAAAAGATTGTTATGCTTATCAGAATTGGTCATACTTGTGTTGCATTAACACACAAGAAAACTGACGTTTCACTTGAAACAAGCTAAGAAATTAATTTCGAATTTATCAAATTTGTAAAAAAATGTAAATAGTCTCCCTTTGGCAAAATAAATAGGGAATATTAAATGCTTGGTTATCTTCGATTTATAACTTTCTTTTGTCAATCAGTAGATTGGTTCCCCACGTTCATAAAGCTCCACTTCCGTTACGCAAATAATGCTGACAAGCTATTAAAGGGAGACCAATCTTACCTATCAGCACATTGTTCCTACCATTTCTCGACTAGTAATGTTCTCAGACTGAGCTGCAACAACACATTGATTTCACTGATAAAATTTCAAGCTTGGCCAATTTGATGAAAACCCCGCTTTTTAAGATTGCTTTTCTAAACGATAAAACACACTTGTGATAAGTCGTTCACATTTCTGGTTGTCACATTTCTAGACTATCATTTCGTTTAGTCGGATCAGGTTGGTAGTGGATTTCTAAACTTAAAAGACCTAAACATGTGAGATTTCTGTTCAAATTTGTAACCTGAAAAATTGGACCCCTGTCACATTTAAATGGCTTTCGTTTGTTTCTTCGTGACAACATCCGCAAAACTTTTAATGTCATGCATAACCAAGTCCTTAAACATTCAGATATACCTTTATTTGCTTTACTGGCTTGCATCAATTAGTATATAAATGGCAAACATTTCAGGTATAGTGTTTTCACTATTGTTCAGTTTATAATGTAGTACAAATCACCTCTACTTTTCATTCCTCTTTGATAGCACTGGCATTAGGTTAGGTCTAGAGCCTCTTTTCAGGGTAAATAAGTCCTTTTCTTCAGCATTAGAGAACTAAAAGTCCATGGACATGATGAAGTCAAAATATATTTCATAAATATTAAAAAAACAATGTAAGAAGGAGACAAGTCTATCAGACACGGTATGGCGAGCTATTTGAACCAGGTAATATGCGTTACGATGAGGCATTTGTACCGAGCTCAGATTCATAATAATGCAATACTTATAACTGCAGAATACAATTTTCTAATTTTATTCCACAACACTCAGATGTTAAGCGCACCATAGAAAATGGCAATTTTGGGCAAACATGGGAAGCACAATTTAGATAAGCATGTGCAGTTCGTAGGCCTAGCTTGGTCTTCGCTGCTTCCTTACAAACTTGAAAGGTGAGATGTTTAAAGATAATGGATGACATAGGCGAGGCTGGTTGGACATGCAAAAATGAATGAGCCGCGAATAAAATTTCAAACCATGTGGTATTTGCGACCAGCAAAGCCTCAGATCAGCCTGCGCATACGCGCGGTCTGACCAGAGCCTTTGCTGGTCGCTTGAATATTCTATGAGTGTTAAGCTACTGACTGAACACCATTTGGAGTTTGTAAGCTTAAAAGGAGGCTTCACAGGCTCGTCTGAGTCTACACATGTCAAAATGCCACATTGTTGGAAATCACATGTCGCGGCTCAAATGTAGAATTGCTACAGAAATTTGCTTCTGGAACGTTTTTCATTGTTAAGAAATCCGTTATTGCAGCCGCTGTCTCATTCGATTACGTATATGCGGGACACGTGAAACGGTTAACATTTTCGCCTTACATTCATTCAAACCTTTCTTGGAATGTCTGACCAGCACGTGAATTCAAAACATTTTCTAGCTAGTTTGTTTCTATTCAGTACGTTTCGTAGAGTTCACACTTGCAACAGCGAAAACCTATAAATTTGGCTTAAAGAAGTGCAAGCTGTTCTTAACTTTGCAAAATGCATCTGTTTTCAATAAGGATTTCAACAAAGATGCATCAGAATTGCATTGCAAAGTCTCGTGCCTGGATACTTTTGAGAATTAGCCGGGCTGCTTAGAAACCGCAACGTACCAAAATAAACACAGACGGCAATAAATAGAAGAATTCTATCGAAAAATGACATAAAAATGTAAATCATCCTTGATAAGATAGAAACTTTAGAATTTAATGTGATGCTGCACATTTCAGATGCATTTAAGCGATAAGCAAAAACACTTTCATTTATGATTTAAAAATAACGTATGACGGCTTCAAATCCGGTATTGAACATCAGTTTCGATGTGTGTTACATGTACATTCTTGCTCAGAAAGAAAAGGAAAGCGAAGCCCAGCGACCTTTTGGCAATACGCTACAATATACCCGCGACCATTCAAACACCGGTAGTTCGAAGAATTTGTTACTAATAGTAAGAATTAAATATGGGATACGTTAGATTTACATGTATATATAGTATGTCGTATTTATGTACTATTTTTTCTGTGTGTGCTAAAAGGAAACGTTGATTAGAACTATTTATAAATTAAATACTTAAAGGTATTTTTACATTACTAAGTTAAACTTTCGTTTTTTAAGATGATCTACCGATAAAATGCAGTGAAAATCCTAGTTGACTGCAGATATGCTAGAAAAAGCAGTGTAGCTGCATGAGCGATAGAAGAATATGCAACAATTTTCACGCACCCTCGTATCGACAAAAGCAAAAGAGCTCAAATGTTCCAAAACACGATACATGATGAATATAAACCGTGTTGAAACTAAGACAAAAACATAAGGACGTAAGTTTAAACGACCTTGTTTTCTACGTCATGTGCGAACAGAACACATGCATGTAAAATTTCTATGTATGCTATTTTCTGTACAAATTCTTTGGAGGGCGATCGGTCCATGTGAAATAATTGATATTGCTATATAAGACCTCTGATTGGCAGAAATAAGCTTTCCCTGGTTGTGACATATCTTGATGTCCAACAGTGATGAGCTAAATCTAGCCCAGAACAGGTAGACATCAGGATTCTTGAGTGCTGTCCAACAGCTAAAATAGACCGAACTAAATTTAGCCCAGGACAGGTTAACATGGTTTCCTGACAGCTAAAAAAGATATTGAAACACTGACTAATTTCTTATGTATATTTCAAAGGTCAAATGTTTTGAATTCAGAATTCGTTCATTTTATAAGAACAGTAATCTAAAAAATGCAATTATTTGCACAACTCATAAGAGTTTCAGAAATTTGAGAAGTAATTGTTGAAATAATCTTGTATTCAGTGCACTAGGAACATCTGACTTAAGTATTAATAAATATGAAAAGACTTTGTATAAAGAGCTCTAGGAAAAGAGAGAGAGAGAGTGTCATATAACAAAACAATATGTGCATTCTTTTACGGTTAACATCAGGATTAGTCAACCCTCGAAAGTGATGTTCACCTCGGCTTCAACAACTGTGAACATCACTGTTCTTGGGTTGACAAATCCTGATGTTAATCTTAAAAGAATGCATCAATTGTATAATGTTGCATATATATAAACAAAGAAAATGTGCAACTGTTTATACCTGCAAGGAGTAATAGGAGTATAGAACACATGACTGGAATTTGAATAGTTGAACAGCATGCTCTTGATGACTCTGTTTAATCAGGCGTGTGTGTGTGTGGTCTACAGGAGCAATGGATGATGCCACCTTTTTTCTTTAAAGAATGCATCCTTACCTATAAGTTAGTGTGTATGCAACCACGGCCGGCACTAAGAACAGATGCAATAAAGTATAGAAGAACCATAGATTGCTTAACGCCTCGAAGACTAAGCTTCAAAAACGACCGTGATAATTTGATTGTGGCACACTTGACATTAATTGGACCACAACGCGGAAAACAATGCCTTCAGAGTTTTAAGCTAGCTAAGCCTGCTCAGGCCATCATCTATCGAGTATGTGCATTTCGTTTTCTGAAAACAGATATGTAGCAATCATGTTTGCACGGACATGACTGCATTCTTGTACTGTTTGGTCTACGCAATGTCAAAGAAAAGGCTTTTCTATGACATGGCACTAATTTGTTCTAATAAAGCCGCTGTCGCGACACTATTGATCGTATGCTGTCGGTAACATCAAAAACTTAGAGGCTGCTCAAATCTGGATACAGAACTTCGGCATTGGTCTAATTTGTCTCACTCATGGAAGCAATAAAAAGAAAGCATTTATTATCAAAATACATAATTAGGGATCTACAATGCTAATAAACACAAAGTACAATTTGTAAAGTACAGTATGAACAGGGTAAACTTAACATAGATACTAAATGTTTTTTGCAATGTACTTCAATGCAGAATTCTTTGATGGTCAAATGCGATGAATAAAACATTCAGTTTAACTGTATGTTTTATTAATGGCATTTGGCCATCAAACTTCAGATCTCAGTCCTGAGAAGAGGGTAAAAAATGATCAAATCTGTTCAGTGCTCCATTGCAGCCTTACTCAAGTGACAAAGGTCCTGTTTCTATGATATGTGAATGTCTGGTCGTTGACATTAGTTATAAGTCTTTAATATTTTACTCCAAGTAGCTGGAGGAACTCATAAGACAGGGTTCCCACAGACATTAAAAAACACAATTCCATGATTTTCCATGATTTTCCATGATCAAAAATGTAATTTCCATAAAAATTTAATTCATGACCCCAACCTCCCAATTTTGCAACATCTTCAAAACGCTGAGCTTAAATGCGGAATGCAGCAACAGTAATGCATTTAAATAAGGATGTTTGCAGACCATGCATGCATTTTGAAATAATCAAAACTTAAAACCATCAGTAGCCAGAAAATTAGCTGTCAGACACACAAGTTTTGTGTGTCTGACAGCTAGTTTTCCGGCTTCTGATGGTTTCGTCAAATTATTTCACAAAATTCCATGATTTTTCCATGGCTATTCAGTTTTTTTTTAATTTCATGATTTTTCCATGCATGGAACTTTTTTTTCTTGATTTTCCAGGTTTTCCATGATTTCCAGAGCTTTAGGGAACCCTGATAAGAGCTGTTGTTTATTCCTACAACTGTGATGAGTTTTCGTTTAACTCTGTAATGTTGGATTCCCTTTGATTTTGCATTGCATAATTCTTATTGGCTTGTAGTATAGCTACAGTAGTTGATGTCTCATTCCTATTGCATTGCATTGCGTTACATCCGTGTATTGTTTATTCCTATTGACGTACGTACATTACACATCTTTAATATTTTATTCCCAGTGACTTGCATTACAGCTATACATTGCTTCATTTTATCATCCTCGGTGACCCAGGCGTGACCCATTCCGTACCCACTGCATTCATGTGATGAATGCAGTGGGCACGGAATGGGTCACGCCTGGGTTACCGAGGGTGCATTTTTATAGACATCCAACTTTGATGGTCAAATGCGATGAATAAAACATTTAGTTTAACTGAACGTTTTATGCATCGCCTTTGGCCAGTTCGTTTTGTTTTATCAATTATTCACCATGTGCGTACATTAAATATATGTTCTTAAAAAGGTATCCTTTGGAAGCAAAGACTGCACCAAAGAGCTGAAACTAGAGTGTGCATATTTCCTGGGCCAGACTAGCTAGTTTCTGCCATTTAGGCGTTTATCAGTGACCCTCATATAGTTTCAAAGTTCCACAATGAAACCAATGATCCCAAAGGACAAGAAAATAAAATCTACACTATAGTGAAGGGCAGGGAGACGTTCTACCGCCGCCACACAGTCCCAGTCACCTGTACTGACTCTATATTGCTTTATTCCCAAATGTGTACATTACAGCTCCGAATTGTTTTATTTATAACCATGGCCATACTTTACAGATGCGTATTGTTTATTAGCTATTGTGCATGTTTAAATTGTAGGGGAAGGGCCGTTACGTATGTTGTGAGAACTTGTGACCCAACCCCGTTGCTGCATTATATTTGGCAATAAAATATGCCTAAACTATGTGTATTGTTTTAAGTCCATTGACTTGAATTATAGCCATGTACAGTACAACCTGTCTTAAGCGGACACTTAAATATAAACAAAACAAAGGTCTTAAAGACAGGTGGTAGCTTAATGCAGGTCGAAAGTATTGCAGAATGCTCTCTTGGAGCATTCTGCAATACTTTTGACCTGCACTAAGCGATAATTGGTCTTGAAAACCAAGTATTGGTCTTTGTTTGAGTGGCGCTTAAGACAGGTGTTCCTGTATTGTATAATTCTCATTTGCTTGCATTACAGACCTGTAATGCTTTATTTTCATTGATTCGCATAGCAGCTACAGGCTTACCTTACAGCTCAATATTACTTTGATCGCATTTACTGGCGTAACAAGATCGTTTTCATCTCATTGACTGGCATCACAACTTTGCATTGCTTTATGCCCATTGACTTGCATTACAAATCTGTAATGCTTTAGCTAATTGGCTTTCATCACAACTATGTAATGCTTTATTCTCATTTACTTTCATTGGCTTTTATTATTTACTTATTTACTATTCTTTTATTTATACAATTTTACAGAGGGTGACACAATAAGCTAAGATAACTAGTCTACTAAATTATAGCTCTGCTGTTTTATTCATATTGACTTGTTTAGGAGGTCAGTAATGTTTTCCAGCGGATTTTCCTGTCTTTGTCTAGGGGCCGAATTTAGGCCCCATTCCCAATAAAAGATTTCCCCAATACCATGTCTTTTTTCCGAATTATGAAAAGTAAAAAAAAACAACAAGGATTTTTGTTTACATTTGTTTTAGAGACCACTACTTCTTATGAGAAACAATGACCCATATGAGAATGATACTTAAACTAAAAACGTTCACTCATGTAAAACTCACAAAGATTGACTATAATTTGTGCAGTGATAAACTATCGTCAAACATCCTCCTTTTAAAATCTAACAAATTCAAATTAAATTTAGATTTGCTGCTCTGCAAATGAGATGGAATCGGTGCCTCTTAGTTGAGATAAATGACATTACCAGCATAAATAGAGCACGGCAGGTCTTAAAGTAATTACGACGTGACGAACGAAGATTGAAATCCGAAAATTAAACTTGTAGAATGTAAAATATGCACTTTTTGACGGTCGTCATGGTAACACATCGCAGAAGAGATTTTAACGATGATGTGGCATGTTTAAAATATACACATTTTCGTAACGCGATCGATATGAGCTCCTATAACAGAGAGAGAGAGAGAGAGAGAGAGAGAGAGAGAGAGAGAGAGAGAGAGAGAGAGAGAGAGAGAGAGAGAGAGAGAACTTATCGTTTACGTGAACAACGAAAATTAAGAGGGGTATGAGCATAAGCAAAACTCATCAGTGCCATTTTGTGTTTGCACACACATAAAATGAGGTCGTGTTATATCGTCTGGTCAAATATACGATACTACAAAATTATTGACTTCAATGATTTATCTACCTGAAAAAGTGATAATTCACTAAGGCCGCTAGGTGGAGGTGAATATCACTTTTAAGGGTAGATAAATCCGTATGTCTACCGAAATTGAACTCAATAACTGTATGTCTACCGAAATTGAACTCAATAACTGTTTCATAATATACTTAAAGCCAAAAGTAACTTTACACTTTGAACTATCGAATAAATCTTTACTGCTTTTGAGTTTAACCAAATTAAATATTGCAACGAGTTGCTGGTACCCGCCCTGTCCTAATTCACGAAAAACAACTAAGGTAAATTAATCTTCTTTCAAGTTATCTGTGCTTTCATTAAAACCACAAAATCAGCATTTCCTAACAAAATCCAAAGTAAACCTAGGATTTGAACACGCTACTTTAAGGGCCATCGATTGCACGTTAAAAATACTGCAAGACTTTCTGTCTCTGACGTATAGTTTGTTTTTGGCAGCATTTTAAAGTTGGTTCACTTTGAAATTATCTCCCTTTGAATTAAAACAATAGTAAATTTTAGTCCCTGATAAAAGCTTTATCTCAGATGGCATAAGGATTTTGTTACCAGCGATTTGTTGGGACTTCTGCCCTTAGTATGTTACGAGATAATCTAATAAAAAAATCCCATCGGTTTGGAAGAAAAACGGCAAACAATTTCTTATGGGAAATTCCATTGAAAGCATTGTAAAGTTCACAAAAAGGGGTATGTACGTAAAAACACAACTCTAATTTGTGTTACTCGAAGGGTAATCCAGGCTGATTTGAACTTTAAACAGCAATTCAATAGCCTGTCTTTCAGACTGGTCCTTTAAGATTAAAAATTGTCAAATCGCAAAGCTACAGTAACACATCAAAAGTGATGCGTTTTTGAAAAGTTTATTTTGCCCCCTTGCTTCTTTCATTAGGGCACTGTGGTTGCATTTATGATAGCAACAACATGAAATTTAAAAGGTCATATGAATAATTGATTGGACTTTAATATGAATTAAACACATTTAAAATATCACTCACCAATACCCAGAAAAGGTATAAATAATAACAGTGTAAAGTTACTTTTGGCCTTAAGTATATAACTTTTCAAAAAAGAATGAACATTTTCAACTTTCACTTTTGTTGTTGAAGCAATGTTAAGCCTTTAACCTAAGGACTGTCTCACAGGTTTATCCACTGTTATCAAAATATTTTAATGTAGTTTTTTACATTTTGAAATGTATTATAGTTAATTCTCTAAATGTGGAATGTAAAATTCAATCATAAACCTTTTTTATATTTTGTTTATTCAAGCAAAGAAAAGTGAACAAACAAAACAAAACTGTAAAAAGGTGTTTTATGAATTACATTCTGTAGTCAGAGAATTTATATACATTTCAAAATGCAAAATACAACGTTACGTATTCTAACAATAGTCGCTAAAACTTGTAAGAAAGTCCTTTGGTTGAACATGACTTCAACAGTACAAATCTAGTAACAGAAGTGAAAGTAGAAATTTTTCATTCACAGTTATAGTTCTAGATATGATACCATCTATTAAGCGATTATCAAAGGTGCCGATCAGACTGTACAGAAAATGTTTGGGACATCATAGGTTAAAATCCGGTCTGACATGTCAGCATAAGATACGATGGCATGGAAGAGGTTGGTATGAATTCATAGAGTCAATATTTACATCAACGACAGGCATCAGCCCAGCTTGAGCGTATAGATTATCGTCTGTGTAAAAAACATCATCAAAAACACTGAGCATTTTCCGTATTCTCTAGAGTTTTAGATAGTTATCCATAATATACCAGACTAAAACTGTGCACACATCGTGCTTCTTATCATAAGTAGCAATGACCACTTTTCGTATTCTCTAAGTGTTAAGATGGTTATCCATATGATACCAGACTAAAATTGTGCCCACATTATGCTTCTTCTCATTAGTGGCACTGACCATTTTCCGTATCTCTAGAGTTTTAGATGGTTATCCATATGATACCAGACTAAAATTGTGCCCACATTATGCTTCTTCTCATTAGTGGCACTGACCATTTTCCGTATCTCTAGAGTTTTAGATGGTTATCCATATGATACCAGACTAAAATTGTGACCACATTATGCTTCTTCTCATTAGTGGCACTGACCTTTTTCCGTATCTATAGAGTTTTAGATGGTTATCCATATGATACCAGACTAAAATTGTGACCACATTATGCTTCTTCTCATTAGTGGTACTGGCCATTTTCCGTATTTCTAGAGTATCAGATGGTTATCCATATGATACCAGACTAAAATTGTGCCCACATTATGCTTCTTCTCATAAGTGACACTGACCATTTTCCGTATTCTCTGAAGGTTTAGATGGTTATCCATATGATGCCAGACTAAAATTGTGCACACATAATGCTTCTTCTCATTAGTGGCATCTGCTTTCTTACCTGAGAAAAGAAGGCTAAATATACATCTTTTTCAGACGTAATATTTTGCTGAAAAAGTAATTAAGTGAATGTTTCCAATATTTTTGTAAAATCAATTGTTCACAGAAATAGACAATGCCGTTATATTCTGAGAGAACTGGTGCAAGTGAGCACAAAGGCAACAAAATATGAAAATGGCGACTGTTGCAATTGTTTAATCAGGGTTCATAAAGGCACGTTTGGATAAAATTTAAGGACTTTTCAATCCTAATTTCAGTGTTAAAATTCTACTTCAGAAATGCTAGACTGAATTAATGGAGACATTAGTACTGGAACATTAGTATAAAATTGTTGTGCCTATATTTGGTGCAGCATATGCTGCACCAAATAAAGTCACAACAATTCTATACTGTTTTAGGTCTCTATCAACTGTGCTAAGTTCTGCAGAAAATAGTAGAATTCAAGTACTTCTCAAGGCTTTTCAGTGGTTTTCCAGTACTTTTCAAGGCAGATTTACTTTTCAAGGACTTTTCAAGAAAGCCGTCTAAAAACAAGTACTTTTCAAGCCTGTACGAACCCTGTTAATTGGTCCGCTAGCAAGAATTATTCTATGTTCACCATGTTCACAGAGGCTTTACATGCATATCCCTTTGTGCGTGAGCTGACATATGTCGTTATTGTTTACGACCAATGCTGTCTAGACCATTATTAGACCAAAAATGATCGATAAAACATAACGTCAGCTTTGTCCGTTATCGCAGAACCAGGAATTACAAATGATCCAGGGCCACTGAGCCATCTGAATTCTTTCTAATAGTCGGGCCCTGATCAGGATCCAACCCGTTTCGTGACACTCTGAAGAGTCAGCAACATGAAAAATTACTCCTGAGTTACTTTCTACTATCGTGTATGTACCAGCTCTGTTTGTGCTAACTGAGAATGCTTGGCATAGCGTATAACGTTGACCTGACCTGACTAGACTTAAAGTATTGACTGAGGTCAAATGTCATTAACATATATATTCGAGGGACGCTTTTTAAGGGAACCCCTAAATTCAAAACTACAATGGCATAAGGAATGGTTATACGCAAAGAGGGTACCGACCCGCTTTGGTCCATGCCCGGCGAGCATTGGTGCATGGACAATGCAACGGATTATCTCCCTTGTTATCCGTCGCCAGTTCTCATGTATTGCCGAGCAAAGCTCTTTGAGTGGACGGCGACCTAAGAATGTGTTCAATTGGCGACATATCGGAGGATCATTCGGTAAAGTCCGCAACAATTCGAGAATTGAATCAAGGCTCGGGTGTATGTAAGGAGCATTACGCGTAGTACTATGTACCAAAAAGCTTCATTTTGTAGTCGGAATTTGATCCGGTTTTCGGCAGATTGCATGTATTTATACGGGCTAGCATTTCAGATTACTTTCTATCAATGTTGCCGTCCCCTTTAAGTCAATGTTCTGCAAGAAAGGTAGGAAATATGTAATATTTTTTTATTAGACTGGCTCCAGTCCTTTAAACAATTTTTCATCAATGTGTCATATCAAATACTTGTAGCCAGTCTAACTCTGATGGCTTTGTTTTTAAAACAAAGCCATCAGAGTTAGACTAGCTACAATTATTTGATATGACAAATTGATAAATATAAATGTTTTAAGGACTGAAGCCAGTCTATTTTTTATCAACGCTGTACTCTTTTTAGACTTTCTGGAGAGACAGTTTCGAATCTGCCAAGAACTGCATTTATGTCTGATTGGAAACTAATGAGCCGGCGATGACAAATTTGAGCCGATTTCCAAATACCTCCTAGAGATATAAGATAAACATTGAACATTTCACAGGAAAAATATTGTGAAGACAAGATTGCCCGGATTAATATCTGCGCCCAGTCCAGTCTCAACCCTCCCCCTATGCACGACTATGTCATTGTTTACAAGTATTTTCATTAACATAGACTAATATCATATCATTTATGAACCAAGGAAATGTGGCTTTATCAAGGCCCTCTCTACCCTGAAATGCTGAAAGTTCCCATTTGAAGTATTTCGTTGTTTAAATGATAAGTAATGAGAAGTCTGCTTCCGTTGACCTCGAATAACAGGTTACTGATGAAATTAGAAGCAACAGCAAGAGTCTGGTATATGGATGAAATCAGAGAAGTTGGAGAGAGAGAGAGAGGGTCAGTCAGACAGACAGACAGACAGACAGACAGACAAACAGACCTCGAATAGAGGTAAGTGAAGATATTAGAAGCAACAGCAAGAGTCTGGTATATAGAATAAAAAATCAGAGAAGTTGGAGAGAGAGAGAGAGAGAGAGAGAGAGAAAGAGAGAGAGTGAGAGAGAGAGAGAGAGAGAGAGAGAGAGAGAGAGAGAGAGAGAGAGAGACAGTCAGACAAACCTCGAATAACAGGTAAGTGAAGAAATTAGAAGCAACAGCAAGAGTCTGGTATAAAGTAGAAATCAGAGAAGTTGGAGAGAGAGAGAGAGAGAGAGAGAGAGAGAGAGAGAGAGAGAGAGAGAGAGAGAGAGAGAGAGAGAGAGAGAGAGAGAGAGAAAGGGGGACAGACAGACAGACGACGAATAACAGGTTAATGAAGAAATTAGAAGCAACAGCAAGAGTCTGGGAGAGAGAGAGAGAGAGAGAGAGAGAGAGAGAGAGAGAGAGGCAGACAGACCTCGAATAACAGGTTAGTGAAGAAATTAGAAGCAACAGCAAGAGTCTGGTATATAGAAGAAATCAGAGAATTTGGAGAGAGAGAGAGAGAGAGAGAGAGAGAGAGGAAGAGAGAGAGAGAGAGAGAAAGAGAGAGAGACAGAGAGACAGACAGACAGACACTGAGCAGAGATAATCTTACAGAATTTGTTGACCCTTAAGGCGCCACCTATAATTTGCAGCAGACGACCATTTCAAATTTTGTCGCTTTTTCAAAAATAATAATAAGGCATGGTATTTCATGAGAATCGTCTGCTGGCAGACGATTCTAATGAAATATCATACATATAATATTATATATTTTTTCTAGAGTTAGAAAAAATGTTACAAATTGTCTGCTGCAGTCGTGATTGGCGCTTTAAGGGTTAAGTTTCTGAACGTTTTCTTCTGTGCAAATTTTGCATGTTCCTTGTAAGGACTGTTAATCAAAATTCCTGAATTAAGGGATAATCCTGAAACCTTTTAACCATGTATACAACAATATACATGCAAACAGATCCAGGCTTAAACAAATTAAGGCACAACTCCCTCCATCCCAAAGAGAAAAAAACAAAACAAAAGACAAATACACAGCAAAGCAAAAACAAACAAATTCAACAAGCAAAGGAAGTACACAAAACAAGGCGCTTAAAGCGCGTGTTCTGTTTCCCTTAGACTGGCTCCAGTCCTTAAAACAATTTTAATCAATGTGCCATTTCATATACTTGTAGCTTGTCTAACTCTGATGGCTCTGTTTTAAAACAGAGCCATCGGAGTAAGACAAGCTTCAAGTATATGATATGACACAATGATGAAAATTGTTTTAAGGACAAATTTATCAATGTGCCATTTCATATACTTGTAGATAGTCTTGCTCTGATGGTTCTGTTTTAAAACAAACAGAGCCATCAGAGTAAAACAAGCTACAAGTATATGATATAACACAATGATGAAAAGCTGTTTTAAGGACTGGAGCCAGTCTATGTTTCCCTTTGAAGCAAGAGAATGGAGTCTTTTTACATGGACTTGATGGGATCAAATCGATTTGTCTCGTGCATACTAACTGCCTTCTTTACTCCTTCATTGCATGTCATTTGGTCATAAAACAAACCTGATGAGCCATTACTCGAAAAATGAGACATCTAATGGGATGAACATTCAACGGAGATGTTTATTGGACTGTCATTTGTTTAGTCGCACTATTAAATTGTGTATCCACCATCGTTATTTGAAGTTGAAAATACGACATGTGCAGATCCAGAGGGGGGGGGGGCAGTGGGTCCGGACCCCTCTCTCTCCCCCCCTGGAAAATTACAAAAATATAGGGTTCCTTAGCAATACTGGTCCGGAAATCCCCTTAAAATCACAAAGCTACCAATCCACATTCAATGTTGGGTAATCATCGACCCGCCAGCGAAACGCCATTTAAATGACGGTTCGCTGATGGGTCGTTGATGGCCTGCTTATAGTGGTATTTGGATCCTACCTCCCCTAATCAAAAAAACCCGTCAAAGTTGTCCCCCTCTGACAAAACTTTCTGGATCCGCGCATGTGTTTAGTCGCACTATAAAATTGTGTAGTCACCATCGATATTTCAAGTTGAAAATATGAGCACTAAGCCACGACAGCATGACAACTAGGTTGGGTATCTCCAAAATTTTAGACTATGAATCACATGGTAACTGAAAAACTAGGTTGGGTATATAAAAATTTCAAACTATGAATCACATGATAACTGACAACTAGGTTGAGTATCTCAAAAATTTCAAACTATGAATCACATGGTAACTGCCAACTAGGTTGGGTATCTCTAAAATTTCGAACTATGAATCACATGTTAACTGACAACTAGGTTGGGTATCTCTAAAATTTCGAACTATGAATCACATGTTAATAGACAACTAGGTTGGGTATCCCTAAAATTTCGAACTATGAATTTCAAGAGAACTGACGACTACATTTAGTTTGTGTACCTCTTAAATTTCGAACTATTTACCACAAATTAGCTGATGACGAGGTTTGGTAGTTCTAAAAGTTCATTAACTAGCGAAAGAAAGGTAAAATTATAAAACAACAGCAAAACCAATAACAATTTTTAATACTGACAATCAAGAGGGTATGGGTGATTCATCAAGTAAATTGGGTCTGATCTATATTTGTCATAGAAGCATATTAAGCGGAGTCCTTCAAAATCGGAGGGAGTGAAGGGTATATGAAAACTATATCAACGTTGAAAGTAGGTTAGGCCAAGTAGCACATGAACTGAACCATGGGTGAAAGTTAACAATTTAAAAAAAAAATCCTGAACTTTCAAAATCCAAATCTTAAAACTTGGTGTTTGTCTGCAAAGTGTTAACAATTCAAGTTTAAATGGCCAATTTCCCAAAGATGAACTGAAAATAAATCAGAGAAGCTATTAAAATCTGCCTAATTCAGCATTGTGATGTGTGGAAATTCAGCCTCAAAATCCTGAATTCAGGAATAATCCTGAAAACTTTCACCCATGCTGAATGTTTTGAAAAGAGCGGCCAACCTAAACAGGTAGCCAAGGTTTAATTATGTGTGTTTTCTGGAAGCACGGGTATCCATGTTTTTTTTAGCATTCTCCCCAAACAATGTTGCAGATGTTTTTGCACTAATACCACATCGGTTAAAGTATTCAAACATGCATTGAGGTTTACAGCTTGTACACAGGGAAGATTGAAACAGAGATAAAAACAAAATCGAAATACAATCACAAAACGAAACAGTACATTTGAGCCATGACATGTGATTTCCAACAATATGGCATTTTAATATGAATAGACTCAGTCGAGCCTGTGCAGCCTCCTTTTAAGCTTAGAAACTCCAAATGATGTTCAGTCAGTAGCTTAACACTCAAAGAACATTCAAGCGACTAGCATAGGCTCTGATCAGACTGCGCGTATGCGCAGGCTGATCTAAGGCTTTGCTGGTCGCACATACTACATTGTTGGAAACCCCATGCCACGGCTCATTTTGTCTAGATGTGTTATGGAATTTTCCTTATGGATCCCAATGGGGGAAACTTCCAGGGAATCTCGGGCTTCAACCCGTGTAAAGGAGTAGGGGTACTCGCTAAATGTGACAGTGTGTGTATGTGCCCCTATAAGCGTCCCCATACTACCACCGGGATTCAATCGAATAAGTCGAAATTTGTCATCTGATATGACACACAGTCTCTATGGAAAGTCAGTCTCAAAATCATGAATCCAGGAATAATCCTGAAAACTTTCAGCCATGCCAGAACTTCTCTATCCCCAAAACAGAGCCCTATCCGGGCACAGCAGTGAAATGAAAACATTTTCTTTATTGGCTCTGGTGAAATTAGAAGCTGAATTATGCAACAGCAACACGGATCAATATTCTCAAATCACTTTTGCAGTCATTTTCTTCACACGATAAATTAAAGCTCGACGGAGTCCTTTAATGCCTATCGATCTGACAGTCCCTGCAACTGACGCGACCTGGCAGTCTACAGAGAGAAGCCTCGCGGACCTTATCAGGTCATTATACTAGAAAACATGGAAAGCCGTGCTAGGCTGCAATGGACCTAACAAGGCTAACATACCCAAAGGCACGGCATCAATTCCTGGATGACAGTTGCAGCTATTGGTATATATTTGAGGCGAAATACATGGTCGGAATCAGAGTGTGTGTGTGTGTGGGGGGGGGGGGGGGTGGCAGCTGGTCCGGACCCCCTGAAAATCATAAATTGCTATAATTAATGTTTCCTTAGAAATACTGGTACAGACCACCCTCGAGAAGCGATTGGACCCACTTCGGTCCAATCGCTTCTCGAGGGATGTTCGTACGGCCCTCTCTGACTTACGTTGACGTCTACATTTGTAGTAAAACAAAATTCAAGAAAATTAACTGCAGGAAATACGTATACTTTGATGACTGAAAAAAAACATTGCCCCACTGACGGAATTTTCCGGAACCGCGTATGGAATGAATTCTCTCTTTTTTAAAAAATATAATAAATACTGAACTTCTGTATATACAATCATGTGCGGATCAAGAGGGGGGATCCAGACCCCCCCCCCCCACCCTGGAAAATCACAAGTTATATGGGGTTTTTTTTATAGAAATTAGCATTTGGACCCCCTCCTGGAAAAAGCTGAACCCCCCCCCCCCCCCCCCGGAAAATGTTGGACCCCCTCTGGGTCCTTGGAAAAGTATAGTTTTCTCTGTAATAAACAATTGGACCCCCTCTGTAAACCTTAAAATAAGTTGAGGACTACAAAATAAAAGAACGTTGTCGAGGCTGTTTTCTGTGATCTGTAATTGTGGTGTTTTCTGGTTATACTCACTCTTTTTTAACATAATTTCTGAGTTTAGTACGGCGTAACATGTCTGTATACGAATATTAAAATCATAAAATACTGTTTTGCGCTGCTAACCAACATTTACCAACTTAAGTAGGAAATATCTCGTGATGTGCAAGGTCTACTCTGATGTAGGTGGTATAAAATAGTTATTCCGTTGGTTGTCCACTTGTACGTAAGATAATCCACGAGCTAAAGCTCGTGATTATCTCTACGTACATGGTATAACTATTACATAACTGCCGAAAACAAAAGACATCAATGTTTCTAAACTCTAGATATATCCGTTGTCGTCTTGTTTGGAATTGGCTGCTTCACCACACATGTCAACAACAATTCTAAATTTAGACGAAGAGACAGCAATGTCGTCAAAAATCAATCCGCAGAATTGCAACAAAATGCAGAAAGTCGTAACGCAAGGTAGCACGGGAGAGAAAGATGGTGTCTGTTGGAAGGCTCTAGCTTTCAGCTCAAGGAAGTCAACAGAGTCTTGAGAAACATGGATTTATATGTAGCATGTGTAAAGTACCGGCAGCGAACAACGGTGCCACTGAGATTATGCACAGACTTGCAAGTGACATCGTTGTTCTTATATGACGTAACTTATTATGGTCAAATGATCACCTTATGGTGGTTCACATTCTGTAATTTTGGCATTCACATTCGTTGCACTATTTTTATTAACATTATATATTACACAGGCTGGTACATTTAGATCCTGCCCACGAATTATGTACCTCACACGTTCACCCTGTGCATGTACCCATTGCACTGCTTTCAAGTACTGCAGGTGGATAACACATTTCACACACGTATGCGCTTTCAGGCATGCATAATCCTGTGTTACGTTTTCAATGTGCATAAATCGACCATCTGAACCTAGATCAACGATGGCCATGAACAATCATCGAATCGTGTCAGTGATGGTATCGCATACTTTTCTATGAAACTTTTCTAGACACAAGAGCAATGCTAACAGCTCGACGGGAGAATAATTATGTCAGGGCGACAGACTCACAAATCGGTCAGCAAAATATAGCAAACATATTCGAAGTCGTCTATTGTACGTCAAATCACAAACTGGTGTTTGTTTTGAGGACTGGGTTTCAGTGAATCACAATGCCCGAAATGAATATGATTTTTCTGTCGCACAATAGGCCAACGAGGCTCAGGAACATTCACAGTTCCGCAAAATTTTACTTACATTGTATGACAAAGACATGATAGATGAAACGTTGAAAATGTAATATTTTGCTTGGAACATGAAATGCAATATTGTTGAAGGCGAAGCGACTAGGGCGCGTGGTTTCAGTATTTAGTGATACCTCAAGTGTTGGTTTAGGTCTATTTCTGCCACTTGTGGACACTTTCTAACCGGTGCATATAATTGTTTATAGTTTAGATAACACAAGTATTAGCTTTTCAAAAAAGCTGGCGGTCGTTTAGCCCTATCCCTGTTTGTATTCTCGCATGATGCCAGTACCTGACCCAAGCCCCCCCCCACCCCCGAAAAGGCCATAAGTGCCCTAAAAATTGGCATTATATGATATCGCAAGTATATACGTAAGTGGTTTGGGTTTGGTGGAAGTTTGAGGTGTTTTGGGTGGTTTAGGGTGGTTTGGGGTGGTTTGAGTTGTTTCAATGGACACTTAACCGTTATGTTAACAGTTAAGTAAATTCATAAACGAGTTTGGCCCGCGCTATAGGTGGCCCTACAGATTTCGCGAACAGTTTGCTTCGCGCTGTAGGTCAACCCTCGATATTTGGTACCCCACTCGTTGTTCGGCAGCGCATAAAAACAGCCTGAGCACGGCATAAAGGTTCGGTCAAAACCTGAATTTGATGTATGTTTTGCACAAAGTTTATATATACGGCCGGCCACGACCGACCGTACAATTTGCTTTTCAAAAATGCTGGCGGTCGTTTAGCCCTATCATTGTCTCTATTCTTATACACTGCATGCTTTTATTTTGCACTTTTCGAGATTGTCCATGTGCATTTGTTCTAAGTTCTGATTATTTACGTCCGAGCTGGGATTTTTTTACCATTTAACACGTGCTTCCAGTGAGTACAGGTCTACTCTTTTTATATGGCCGGATCTTAAGCGCCCGGCTAATAGTCTATAGTGAACAAGATATGTTACGATAATCGATATAGCCTGCGATACGTTTATGGAAAGTTGTTTGACAACACTGGACAACCCATTTTTATAATATCATTCTAAAACTGAGGTCAGAAATTAAGGTCACAGTGGCTGCAAAACTGTATACGACACCCCAAGATTCTTCCACAAACCGAATTTAGGTTTCCTATGTCAAATATGCATGGACACGATTTTTCTAGATCTGGGGTCAGACGTTAAAGTATAATACGCGGCGCTCCGCGACCCCAGGATGCATTAACACACGAATTTTGGCATTACTACCTCAAATGTTATAGGAAATATGCTCCAACCAGATGTGAACATACGGCCGGCCATGGCCGACCGTAACTACCACATCGACGGTGAGGAATAGGTCCTGTTATTACATTCGTTGACAATGGCCTTCATACATAGTAGTACAAGCAGGTCAAGTATGCCTTACGAGATCAGCTGGTTCCTGTATCCGTTTATTGGAAATGCTTAAGGGACAATGCATATTACGTGCCGCGGACATTTTCCTTTTTGACACTCTAAATTTTGTTTGGAAGCTAAAATTGGTATTCATTACATGGGTACCTCGATGAAGCGGTTCTTTTGAGTACATAAAATACATGTTTAAGCCGTTAGATAAGAAAATAATAACAAATGTACTGTAACTCTTGAAATGAAGACTATGATAACTCTTTTAACTTGACAATGATAAGAAAATAATAACAAATGTACTGTTACTCTTGGACTATGCAAAATGAAGACTATGATAACTCTTTTAACTTGACAATGGTCTCAAATTAGTAATAACTTTAAACTGATTCAGAGCCATTGAACGATGTCTAGAATACATTCAATGGTAAATTATATGGGGCAGCATTTGATTGGATCGGATTAGGCCCGGCAATGCTTGGAATCAATACATCATAAAAGAAACGTAGAATTTTATCATGAATATAGAATGATAATGTGAAAAGACTCTGGAATCATACTCAATAGACCGTCAGATTTATTCCAACGACTAGCAATCTCAGTAAAATATGAAGCTGGACGGCCCAGCAAATGCAAATGACGTTTCACTGGTGGGCCGATAGTGACACAAGATTGTATGCTGGCTGGCTGGTTTTCTTATGTGTACCCACAACAAATGTTTGGTTAAATGAGTTTTGATTACACGCTCTTACACCCTTTGGTCTTTATGCATTATAGATATTGCTTGACACCTTCAATCCTTTTCATCCTGGATACGGTAAACAAGTACTTTGGGAAACGGTGAAGACCCAGATGAATGCCACTGGCTATGTTCTGTTCAAATGCATCTATCCGGAGAAAAACCACATCAAAAAACAGATATAAGTGTTTAGATACTTATCATTGCAGAAATGTTGCTTTAATTTGCTTAAGTCTTTCTTTTAACTTACTCTTATTTAATCTGACTATTTTCCTTGTTCCCTCCTCTCTATACCTCATAGATACTCATTATATTCTATTTCAGATGTTTGTCAACAATAGGGAAGTACCCCAACATTAAGAAGACATCCTTGTGCCGGGTCAAACGAAATTTGACTCATGCATGTAAGTTTCGAACAAAGTACGAAACTTCACGGTAGAAATCACGAATTTGATAGCAAGTGTATAGAAGCTTCAATGACAGGTAGCCAACATCAAGACGCTAATCAGGCTGTACATTCGCATGCACTGTCAGCGTTATGCTCAATGTCTCTACTAGGACCAAACATTGGCGCGAAGTGGTTCGTATTGTCATATATCGGGTATTGTGATAACATGCAGCTTCCTGGTGTAACACGGAACTAAAACGATACCTAAATGATGACACAATTCATCCGAAAATGCGTATTAATAAACGGATGTATTGTATTAATCAGAACAAACATGCAGTTTTATGTATTATCAAACAAATGGCCACATGTTAAGTGTCTATTGACAGCCTACACGGATGAAAGATCAACATTTCCAAGAACCTGAACTTAAGAATTTTTGTTTTTGTCATCAGATACACTGATAATGTTGTGACCTTCTTAATTAAGCTTTGTTGTTTCCTTCCTAATTAAGCCTCGTACAAGTCCTGAATTGAGGAATCTTCATGAAAAGTGGATATTAAGGAATTCATGTCCAATAAACTTTTTCCGATGTCCCAATAAATGTTTTTATACCCCATTATATTTTCAGATGTCCCATTGATAAACTTTTCCAGATGTCCCATTAAAGTTTCAGATACCCCATCACAATTGTGCATTTTAAATTTTCATATACCAAAGACATTTAACCAACAAAACAATTTGACATCGCGCAAAGCCACGATTTAGATCAGCCTGGACACCTGTCCAGTCTGATCCGCATCTTTGCGGTATGGCTAATGGATAGTATAGTTCATATGGCCGGCAAGGATTATAATCAGACTGAGCGGCTGTCTGTCTAGGCTGCTCTAAGTCTATGCTGGGTGAAGAGACAAATAGTTGGTTTTGTCAGCACAGTCCCACTTTCAAAAGAAGCGGCTGAAATCAATTTGTATACAGAACACAATGTCTCAGCAATTAGTGAAATGAGAAGTCGATGTGATTCAATAGCCGGAACTACAAAGCCATATGCTTATGAATAATCATGGCGCTCTCTTGAGACCAAAACACAAGACCAAAACTTGGGAGACTTGAGCCGATGTCCAGCGAAAGGTACAAGTTGGCATGTGCACACATCAAAGACTCAGATCAGACTGATCGGAGTCTTTGATGGACGCTCTATTGTAAGTCAAGGTCCAAAGTTTCTTCCGGTGGAAAAGCTAAGTTTCGGATGCAGGTGCGTTCCTGGGGCTTTTTATAGAGTGCGCACTCTTAAGAGGGTCTAGGGGGTATTACTCCCTGCATTGGGCCAGAGGTGAAGCCCTGTGGCAGAAAATGGTTTTAGTGCATTTCAAAGGGCTAAAATAAGCCATCAAGACACGCAACTAAACACTATTAGCTGCGTTTGTCTTCCAAATACAGTAAAGCCTGCCTTAAGCGATCGCTCAAAAAGAAGACCAAAACTTGTTTTTCAAGACTGATTATCGCTTAATGCAGGTCAACAGTATTGTAGAATGAGCATTCTGCAATTAAAGCTATCATATGCCATAAGGATCGGGTTTTTCTCTAGGTTTGACTCAGTTCCCATGTAACATTGACTACTGAGGTGAGAATTCAGCCATTGATTCTCTCGGGGTTGGGGTCGATGGGAAATGACGAAAAGAATCCCATAGCCTTCATATTAATGGGCCTCAACGAGACAAAAACTGTCTTCGGGGTTTCCGACAAAGCGAGACTCAAACCAGTCACCTCAGCGACAGAGAATAGCTAGAAAATTGAAACCTCGTCTGTAGCAAGTTTAAATATGTTTCTCTCCAAATAGCGAATAACAAAGGCGCTGATTAGTCTGCGCGGATGCGCAGACTGGTCTGCGCCCTTGTTATCCGCATCCCCGAAGACAGGGTTTCTCGCACCGAGGCCCATTATTACATGTACGAGCTTCTGAATTGCTTGACGTTGTCGGATCTGCCCATCCTGGATACTTTCAAACGGCTCTTTTTGGATGTGGCAGGCCATGGAATGACAAAATATTCCATTAAGCTGCCTGCAATGTGTGATCGCACGTCCATCACTTTTTCAGCGTAGCTTATTGATAATGCACAGCCCAGATATGGATATTGTATTAGCTGCAGATTGACATTGATGCAAGGAAAATTTCAAGGTTGTTTACCAGTTGCAAGAAAATTGTCTTCAAAGTAAAAAAGACTGTAACACACCATAATTATAAGATCGGGCTATCAAATAAACATGTAGGTATGTAGACTGGCTTCAGTCCTTAAACAAGTTTTCATCATGTGTCATTTCATACACTTGTAGCCAGTCTAACTCTGATGGCTCTGAAAACAGAGCCATCAGAGTTAGACTGGCTACAAGTATATGATATGACACATTGATGAAAACTTGTTTAAAGGACTGGAGCCAGTCTAGTTGGTATGGAGAGATAAAAACGAATTGCACCTTGCTTGCCTTCTTTTGGCCTCCCACGTGATCACAAGTTATAATAAAACAGTCAAACTATCTTTATAACAAGAGTTCAAGCACAATTTAAGACACTATAACAGACTAACCCATGGCAGTCAGACACCGCGAGGAAAATAGTCAAGTACAGTTTTGTTTGCATGGAATTTAACATGTATGACTTCAGGCCCGTAGGAATAGGGGGGGGGGCACGGGGGGGCGTGCCCCCCCCCCCAATAATTTGCACAAATATGTTTTTTATAGTGCAAATACTGTATTGCTCATTACAAAGGTCTGTCATTTTAAAAAAAAAATTATGTGTGCCCCCCCCCCCCCCCCCCAATCTGTAATTGCTTCCTACGGGCCTGGACTTGGTTATTGCACGGTACACACAGCCTCAATTTGCAGCATCTAGGCATTGTATCTGAAGTATTAGCCTGGGTTCCAGTCTGATCCCTTTTCCTCTTTTCCGTTTCTTGGTCCAAGATGACAATATCTACCGAAATTGACAATACTCTACCGATACCTTTATTGTATTATCATTTTACTGTCTTAATTTTAGAATATTCGCATAAGAAAATATTGGCAAAACAATATTGGCAACTGGACCCAGGCTACTGAAGTATGAGTGATGCCCATACTGAAGTATGAGTGATGCCCAGAAAAATGTAATTTTTGACGTTCGATTGAAAAGAATTAGTCGAAAATTGCTTTCCCTTGGTAAGTGAGAACCACTATGATAGATGGCGCTGTGTACAGTTGGTGTTTTGGATGTGCAAAGATTGTTGGAAGATTTCAATCAGCCAAAAGATGGGTCCGATGGCACATAACTTTTTTTTTTAAATCTTGAGCTTGGCGCATACTCGTAGTTGTTTGCCTGCTATTATGTCATAGGAATCAAGTCAGGATATTATTCACTAGAATCAGTTTTCTAAGCGACATATCAAAGAATACGACCAGGTTAGTAAAAAATTGTTTTGCTTAAGATGTTTAAATCTGTGAACGGGGAAGTATCTCTCGGGGACTATTTTATTCAATTATACATGTCTATATTCTTTAGGTGATTTTAAAGAGGGAATGACTATTCTGATCATTTTTCTGAATAGACGGAAATGTTTGTCAACGTGGTACACTCAATGCTGAATGAAATTGCGTTTGCAGTCGAACTAGATCTTGATACAAGTGCTAGTCAAATGTGCACGTGAGCATGAGCTTTCAGTTTCTATATTGTAAATGGTTTTAAAGTATAAAGAACGTGTTGGCAACACTTGTAAAATATTAAATCAAGATTGTAAACAGCAGCAAATTGAAGTCATCACAGGGTGTTGGATTGCCACCCACCTCATAGAGATATTTTGCAATGTAGGTAACCCACAGCTTTTTCACCTCATGCACATGTGTGGAAGCTTTTTGTTGGGAGGCAAGTGTATCGCATATGGTTGATCCATTTATACTCACTAAGGTTTTCTAATTCATTTGATCAGATGAAATGTTAAATTGTGTACGCTGCTTACAAGTTCATAGTGATGCTTCTCTACAAGTGCACCTTACTGCACTTTTTGGTTGAATTTAATGGTTGGTACATGTATAGGATGTACTTTGCATGCTAAGAAATATATAAATAGTGCTCTTCCGGCTCAATCGTTGTTGTTATTTTTGTTTAATATATTAAAGAGATTGTCATCTCTTAGGATGAGCATGGTGGATCGAAAGCAGGTCGTGAATAATAAAGGCCCCAACATCATGCGCGTGGTCAGTAAAAACGACAGATGCTCACAATAAGGTAAAAAATGAGTCCGTCCGATCAAACGAGCATTTGGTCCTACATTCCATGACTAGAGCATTTGGTCCTACATTCACTAAGAGTATCAAACAGCGAGACGTGACAATAAATCAGTTATAACAACACGTCAGTGGGAAAAACTGAGGATTCTTCACTTTCAAGTGAACAATTACATTTGATGTATTGTTATGATTGCCAATAAAAATGTCTGGGCTACTTTACAGTATAGACTTCTGTGTGGCATACCAATGGGTCGTGATAATCAATAGACTGGCTCCAGTCCTTAAAACATTTTTTCATCAATGTTTCTTATCATATACGTGTAAATAGTCTTACTCTGATGGCTCTGTAAAAACAAGTATATGACATGACACATTGATTATTTTTGTAAGGACTGGAGCCAGTCTAGATAATCAATTGAGTATGTTGATGCTTTACGTCTCATTCAATTATTTTCCGGTCATGTCGGGATGATTTTTCTGTCTTTCTGGTTTGAACCAGTACCAAGCAGAGGATAGAGTGTTTCGCTCAAGGACACAGCGCGGTGTCCCCAATCATTAAGACCAACTCAGTCCGATATATACGGCGTTGGATTGAAACCTGTAGCCTTGCTTAGATAAGTAATTGCTGAACACACATGTCACGTTGTTAGAATTGTTTGGAGACGACTTGCTGCGGACCTGATGTTTGGGTCAAAGAGTGGCCCTAGGAATAGAAAAGAATAACTGCGTTTTGATGGACATCCCCTGAATCTACACAATTTTGACAATTGCCAGTCGAAGGAAGGCTAGCAAACCCATGAAACCACCCTCTTACAATTCACTATGCATGGCAAAAGTAAGAGAAAATAGGCAGAGCAAAATGAGCATCATTAATGTGAGCCAACCAAATCACTAAATGCACAGAGAACCAACGACCTATCGGAGAAGCATGTGTGCTTGCTCATATAACATATGAAAAGTATGTAGATGAATATCAGACAAACACCGGAGTGTACGCGTATTTCACTGCTATCCTTATAAATTTAACAAAATTTTGGGCGAGCCGAGGCTCAATTCAGGCATATAGCACCTCATCCAAGGTAGGTGGAATTCGGTCATACCAATGAAATTAAACACCATATAATATCATGAGCCAAAACACGGGGGAACGGACCACCTGACGAGAGACTCTAAAAGCTTGCATAGTAGCAATGCAACTCCACGGTTCGTCCTTTTAATTCATAGCAATTTAACAGTGAATCTTATAAACAGCGAATACCACAGTCGTGCTGGCCGGTTAGCCTACGTCTTCGTTCTATGGACACTGTGCACAGGACCCCTTTTCGAATTCGATGTAGGATGATAGTAATTAATGGACGTGACATGATAAAATATGTCAAGATTGGTTCGCTCCAGATGCCACAAGGAATGTACTATACTGTTTACTATTTTTTCAAATAGTGTCACAAGTGAATATATTAGACAGTCTATTCATTCAAAAGATATATAGATGGTCCATGCGAAAAGGCCATCCAATGGGCCCATAGCGAACATTTTAGGTCCTGTCAGACCTACAAGCAGAATCAGAGCGAAAAAACAAAACTTTAAACACCATTGTATTACTATAAAAAAATAATTGCCGTATAAGCAGTTGCATATGCTTTGACTTAGACTGGCTCCAGTCCTTAAAACAATTTTCATCAATGTGTCACATCAAATATGTGTAGCTAGTCTAACTAATTACCCGTTGCCTATGCTTTGGCTTAGACTAGCTCCAGTCCTTAAAACAATTTTCATCAATGTGTCACATCATATACTTGTAGCTAGTTTAACTCTGGTGGCTCTCTTCTAAAAACGGAGTCATCAGTGTTAGACTAGCTACAAGTATATGATATGACACATTGATGAAAATTTGTTTTAAGGAATGCGTTAACCTTGTGTTCCGAAAGAAAACAGCCGCAGCAGCGTGAATCGAACTAAGTAACTTGGATTTATATAGACACACTCCAATGACAATGAGGTTTCCTTTAAGAATTTCCTAAATCGTCTCCCATGGGCGGATCCAGAGGGGGACAGGGGATACGGACCCCCCCCCCCCCCTGAAAAATCACAAAAATAGGTTTTCTTAGCAATACTGGTCCGGATCCCCTGAAAAATCACAAAGCTACCAAGCCAGCATTCAATGTTGGGGCCATGTTCGGTCCGCCAGCGAAACTCCATTTAAATGGCGTTTCACTGGCGGGCCGATGATGGTCCATTTATAATGATAGTTGGATCCTCCATCCACTCATCACAAAAAATCCAGTTTGGACCCCCTCTGACAAAACTTTCTGGATCCGCGCATGTCATGCTGATCCTAAACTGACTGCACCCTATAGATACAGGTAAACCGTGTGTCAGTAGGCACGTATTACTTATAGTATATGTCAGAGAAAATAAATATATGTTTGTGTACAATCCTAAAACATTATTTATATGACAAATATTTCACCAAGAGGTAAACAAGTATGCGATACAAACCTTTATTTCAGGAGAAATGGAAACTTAAATCCCATTTATGCCTCATGTAAGTACCCGCCCTTATCGATCGGGCGAATCCATTTTGAATTTAAGGGCTTTTGAGTGATACTTTATAATTTTATTAAACTTTTTAATGTAAATTATTTAATGAAACATAATAGAATCTGATCAGACGCCGCATTTTGCAAGCGAATAAAAAGCCCATGTTTGAGCGAGCCAATTAAAATCAGATAAGAAACGTCCCCAAGTTGAAACGTTCCAAAATATGCCAAAACGCCCTCCTCTGTTCATAATATACCCACCAAAATGTTATTGTTTGTGGAATGGTAGAAAGGGTGATAGGGGATCTATGTAGAGTGAATATTTTGTGCCCGTGCGAGCACTTTAAAGTGTTCCAAAATATGTATCCGCTTCACAGCCTAATTAGGTGGCCCCAATAAACCTTGCATAAACAGATATTGCGTACACCCTTAAAAGAACCCATTCCCCCTATCAGTAATCGCAGTTCTTTGAGTGTGGAACGCAATCTACAATTCATTTTATTGGACATCCATTGACTGTCTAGTTTCGTTTTACATTCCACAACACAATGGGTAATCGCGAAGGCCCAAGACATGGGTTCTGTTCAAAGTTTATGTGAAACATACATCACTAAATCCATGGCGTTCATCATTACAGAAAAATTCACATTATGTCTTCTATGTCGATGAATTATTAAACTGTTTTCAGGCATTTTCAATTTCTTTTATTTTTACGTCATTTATTGGTCCAGATGAAAAACAATCAGAGACTAGAAGCAGGATGGAATGTTGGTTACCCGCGCCAGGACAACTTCTATCTCTCTATTTATTGGTCCAGGTGAAAAACAATCAGAGACTAGAACCAGAATGGAATATTGGTTACCGGCGTCAGGTCAACTTCTATCTATCTATTTATTGGTCAAGATGAAAAAAACAATCAGAGACTAGAAGCAGGATGGAATGTTGGTTACCCGCGCCAGGTCAACTTCTATCTCTCTATTTATTGGTCCAGGTGAGCGCCAGGTCAACTTCTATCTCTCTATTTATTGGTCCAGGTGAAAAACAATCAGAGACTAGAACCAGAATGGAATATTGGTTACCGGCGTCAGGTCAACTTCTATCTATCTATTTATTGGTCAAGATGAAAAAAACAATCAGAGACTAGAACCAGAATAGAATGCAGGTCAACTTCTATCTATCCATTTATTGGTCCAAATGAAAAACAATCAGAGACTAGAACCAGAATGAAATGTTGGTTACCGGCGCCAGGTCAACTTCTATCTGTCCAAATGAAAAACAATCAGAGACTAGAACCAGAATGAAATGTTGGTTACCGGCGCCAGGTCAACTTCTATCTACCTATTTATTGGTCCAGGTGAAAAACAACCAGAGACTAGAACCAGAATGGAATGTTGGTTGCCGGCGTCAGGTCAACTTCTATCTATCTATTTATTGGTCCAGATGGAAAGCAATCAGAGACTAGAACCAGAATGGAATGTGGTTACCGGCGCCAGGTCAACTTCTAAGTACAGTATTTATACTATATTTCATATTATTTACTTTTTGACGGCGTTATTATTTAAAGAAATATTGCCTGTCTCGTTCATCAAAAAAGTATGCTAAACAAAACTTAAAGGTCGAAAGTATATCTTATAAAAGTGTAGTACAAGAAGGTTTGAGACTTTAAAACTTTTCTGTGTAGCAATACGCTTTATTTTTCTAAAACAACATAGCTCATGATAAATAATCGGCCATTTCCGATACCAGTTCCATGTTTAGAATGGCATCGGAGCAAAGATAAGTGCAGTCAAACTATCTCTGATCAATTCCAGTTCAATTGGAATCTAAATATTTATGTTGCCAAATGACAACGCTCAGGAATAGTTGTTTTCTCTGAAAGAGAGGTGTAACGATAAGAATATATCCTCAAAATTAACATTTTTTCAAGAATTTTCGGTTTCATCCGAACACTTGCGAAGTGTATATAAGATACAGTCATACACGTTTGAAGTAGGCGCCTACGGGGGATTCATATAGATTAAATTTATGAAACCCGTACGAACAGTTGATTGCTTAACTTCTTCAGCCAAAAAGCAGTTATTAATAATAAAATTTGGCGTTTTAGTAATTTATGGAATACAGACACCGAGAATTTCTTGAAATAAGTTAGAATTAAATATCACGCATACTGCGCAAGACCATTAAGCCCCCTTATCGAGCCTCTAGTATTCCTTTCTGTGATAGATAGATGCACACCCGCGCGGCTGGAAATAGTAACTGACCATTGTTACAGGTTGCATATTTACAGCACTTATCAATTGCTGCTGCATTTATATATTAGTTTTCGCAAGGTGTTTTGTGCTAGTTATAAGGAAATGAGAGATGGATAATAATATTTGCAGTGGTCCAGAAATAACCAGGAAAACGCTAATTGATCAGCTGTTTATATCGGTCATACACGTCAAGCAAAACTTTTCATGTCGGACTTCAGACAGTAATTTGTTTTGAAGGTATTGAATCAATCTATTTCTCGGCCGATACTGATCCTCCATTTATTACACTTCGAATTCATAACCACTTTCTCCCTGATTTTAGCAGAGTCTGTCAAAATCTGCGTTCCTCGTGGTCGCCCTGCGCGTGATTTGTTTCCCGACATGTTTTTCTTTGATCAACAAGGCTACTGCGGCTGCGCCGATTTTGGGGTCAAAGAAAAGGTCATATGAATATTACGGAGAGATGCGAGAGTTTTGTGCGGGACGTTAAAAATTATTTACCAGATTCTTTCTCGAATTTTTTCCCCTTTCCTTTACATTTTTATGTAAAAAAGATATGAACGTGCACTGGTCGGTTTGGGAACATTTCATTCCACCTGTCGAAACTAAGGATTCCAAAATTCACATAGAACGGCAAAATACGTAGGGCATATTTCTTTAACAATAATTCACAGGATGTATCTATCACCGTAGGATCACTGTATACAAATTGTGTCAATTATTTTCATACCCTAATTTCCCAAACCAACCTTACCAAACAGAGACCGTACCCCTGTCTAAAGCTACACATGTAATAACCAGATCATATGTGTGGCTTGTTCGTTCCAAATATACATGCGCTATACACCAAATGATTCATGGTGCGAACAGTGAATGCCGTGATTAGCATACTGAGCTTTTCCTAACTGTTCAAATATAGGAAATGGTTATTTTTCTGCGATCTGGATCCAGCTAGTACCATATCTGAGTTTCTGGGTCATTCTATATCATATCCAATTATTAAAATATTCGGTCGCGGCAGGGTCTCCGCTGGCTGTCTGAAAACAGTTTTTATATCCCTAGTACGCTTTTTATCGGAAATTCTTCTGATGGAACAATTTGCAGAACACAGAAGAGCTACTGCTTGAGAAAACCTGATTTTGTTGTATACTAACGACTGTGGCGCAAATCAGACTGCGCATATGCGCAGTCTGATCTGCGCCTTTGCTGTTCACTGCTTCGATTGGAAGATAGATAAATTGCTACATCATCATTTTCAAACTATTTGCTAGTCCCTGTAACTGAGCAGGATTATTTGAGATTATTCTAAGGCATGTTTTCTAACAACGATGCTCATATCATATATCATATCAGTAACTCGTGTAACCTAAGAGTTATATTTCGTTTTGATTGCCTATTCAATCCATGCTAACTATGTTAAGCCATCTGCAGAGATAAACAGCCTTAAAATATGTCAAATGCGATTTTTCATCTTTATATACAAGGCACAGTTTGTCCCCTTCTAACTGATAATTGTGTCATATTACACGTCGCCCAAAACAACAACAACAAAACAACGACAGCAAAGCAGCAACTAACTTGATGGAGTCCTATACAGAACGAGATGATATCAGACAGTTATCTCCAATAGGAGTAGTCGGCCTTGTTTTAAAAATAAGCAACTCAGAGCCTGGGCCGAGGCTATGCAAGTTGTTACAGGTTAGACTGAACAATTCTTGCAATTTGTTATGTTGTAGGTGAGACATCTATTAAACATTCAGATTCTTGGTTAGGTATATGACGGCTATGATTGGTCGTTCGTTCGGTCGAGAAGTTGTACAGTACAAGTACATGCGTCACTTCCGGTGCGCCATTGTTTGGCAATTACAGCCACCTCAGTTTTGGGATCTTAGGGCATGTTTTGATCGATCAGTGACCTACTGGAGGCTCCAGCACTGAAATACACAATGTATAGAAGTAGATCAAGGCTGTGATCATACACTAGACCTTTAGTCCGACTATGTAGCCGAGCAAGCTAGTTTAAGTAATGACTAAACGCATATACGATACGAGCTGTTCAATATATGGTCTTGATCCATTTCTCAGAAGGCACACACTATCGTAGATGTTAATGATTAGAGGAAACATTTACATAGTTTTTGAAAGCTGCCTGTTTGTTGTAAAGATTATTCATAGAGCTTTCATAGAAATATGACTTATCAGAAACAAATGAATGATTGATTCGCCAACTTTGAACCGTTTCTTTACGATTCTAATAGCTGATTGTCGAGGCATCGATGCCGCATTATTCTAAGAGTCAGATAAGCCTTAGACTGGCCCCAGTCACTAATGTCAAATTTTTGTAGTAAAACTGATAATCTCTCTAAGATAGCAATTTATAAACTTTACTTGGAATAGTTCTTGGCTTGGACTAAATTTGACTATCAGAGAGGATAGAATTTTTATAAAATGATTTTTCCATAGCTAAATATAATTATAAATGTAATTGTGTACATTTAGTGGACTGATGCCAGTCTAGATAAGCCTCTGACATTGTATGATACGGGGGACAGGCTAGATTGGATGGTATCATGCCCATTTTACATCTTGGTACAGTGGTACAGCATAAGAAAATTTATTTCATACTCTATTCCTATGTTCACAGCTTTGACCTTACTTTGCTATACTCCGTCATAACTATAAGATGCCAGCATGGAATCTCACGCCATTATTTGAATATTCTCCAAGATTACTCTCAGTTTCATTTTTATAACTTAAGCAGAAGATTATTAAAGTTTTCATTTCATTTCGAAAACTATTTTAGCCCATGTGCAACGGACTGAAATCAATTATTCATTTGTTGATGAGGGCCATACTGTATAAGGACCATCCTGGCCGAGTTTGGTCAAAACCCAACCAGTATTGCAGGAGGAAACGTTGCAAACAACCAGTGACCTTTGTAGGACAGAACAGATGGATATGACGGACATTCCATATTTAAAGATAAATTCCCTATTTAAAGGGTAAACTCCATATCTAAAGGGAAATTCTATATTCAAGACAATCTTGTGCTATGAGTAGTGACAACTAGCTCATTCCACATTAAATACAGCAACGAAACACAAAGAGCAAACCTTACAATTGCAGGTCACCATGTCAAATAGATGTCTCTGAGTGGCTGTGAAGGTCTTAACCCACATTAGCCCCGCGTCCTATTTATTAGACATCAGCAAACAGTGCAAAACCAGATCAGACGCCGAAATCAGGTTCATTTAACAAAATATCTACATTCTCCTATTAGTAAATGATGTGATACATAAAAGTAGCCTGGTAAATTGATAAGTTTGTTTTTATCTTTTAAACATACCTTAATATATATTGTTTGTAATAATCTTGTTACCTTACCACAATTATGCAAGAAATAGAGAATACTAGGTGAGAGTCTTTTGATATCAAGTTTACCAGGCAAGGCTTTGAGAACGTATGTTGACATCGCGAGGCTTGCCGAGCGATTTAACATGCGTTCTCAAAGCCGAGCCTGGTAAACTTGATATCCAAAGACGCGAACCTTGTATTCTATTTATCAGTTTACCCATTGTTGAACACTCTTTAAACTAGTGATTATGACGTATTTTTGATTTTTTTGTGTTGATTCAGCGTCATTAGCGACGTCATTCAAAAAGTGCAACGTCATCATGACCTGATAAAGGTAACATGCCGTGAGATAGGAAACGTTTATTAGGTTATGTTGAAACAATTCAGTTAATATTAGGGGTGACTGATAAATGAACGTTATGCCATACTGTCGTCAAAGATACAAATTTAATATGAACAATGAGAAAAACCTTAATAACTCTGACTCTAAAAGCTTTAGTTGAACTAGCTTTAGGACACACTAGATTCAAATTAAAGGATATATGTATTAATTATTTTTCATATTTACTATTAAAATGTGCTGTTAATCTTTAAAAGAAATGTCTCAGTAAGACATTTTGGTAAACCTAAATAAAAATTCTGAGAAAATAAGGAAACTAGACACACTCCTGGTTATATATTGATTACAATTCATTTCCGTCTATTCTTTGACTTTTCGCTTACTGTAAAGGCGGCGCCTCATGAATGCGTCATTAGGACTGGTCAACCTTAGACATAGGTAAAACCTGAAAATTAGGCGTGGTTTTATTCGACTGTATCTCAGTATAGACGCAAAACACATTATCTAGTCCTTAAAACACCACCAAAATATCTGCATCTGAAAATGTCTATATAACATAAGCATAGAGGCAAACATTGTGGACCCAGATCAGACTGCTCCAATAAGAGCAGTCTGATCTGGGTCCACAATGTTTGTCTATGAGGCTTCAAATATATTAGTGGACGACAAACAAAACAACATATATTTTGCGATTATGCGCTTTAAGGGTTAATAAATGTGAGTTCAGTGTGTATACGGTCAAGATTTTCATGAAATGCACGCACGTTTGCGCGGCCCAAAAAACTTATTAACTCTTTACCAAATTATAAATAAAACCTGATTTCCCTTCCTTAGCAGATGAAATAGCCTAACCACGGCCAGATATGAATATTAAAGTTGCCGCCTTTACAGTAAGCGAAAAGTCCATTAATGCTCAACTACTTGAAGCTGTATGTTTAATGTCTGGTTTTACTTTATTCAGGTTAACAAGAGGGTTATATGTTCCTGTAGAAAGCTTTTGATCAAATTCTAATTGGAATGGTTGTGATTTGTAATTAAAATGCCCATAAATGCATACTTGTATTCAATCCAACATGCACAACAATATCAATCAACGCACACATGAACACATGAGTGTCTGAATGGGAATGACTGATTTCTGATACATGTAATTTGCCTTATTCTAATCAATAGCGACAAATTACCTTATTTTGAGATATTTGGGTTTGTGTGCTTTAGTTATGAAGCCTCCATGCGAGCTAAACAATTTTTGGTTTTAACACAACAGAATCGAAGGCAGAGATTTAGCGCTTTGGTGGCTTCGGCTGTTGTCCTTTCTAAGGCGGTGGTTCTGTTGTTGTTGATCTATTGTTTAATGTACCACCCATTGTTTGTGGGAGTTCTGTGTTTGTCTTCTGTTGTTATGCATTACCTTGTGTCCAATCTGGTTTTGCAATCATCTTGAAGAGGAAGAGAAAGCTGGTTGCTTTGCTATTATTGTCTTACAGATGTATTCTTACCATAATTGTTATGTGGCTCTACCTCGCGGTGCCGTAGTTTTGTCTGCCGTGTGTGATTATGGTATTTCCTGATCATACTTACTTACTTTTTTACATTCAAATGATTAGAAAAAAATCTGAAATTTACTGTTTGATATTAAAATGGCTCTTCAAGCTAAAACAATATATATGTTTTAACAATAGCAATCTAACGGGCTACAGTTTGCCAATATAAACATTGATGTAGATCTGTGTGTTGACCGCTATAAGGCGATGGTTCTGCTTTTGCTAGTTTTGCTCCCATTCAGTGTGAAGTTATCAATTTCAGCCCTAGTTTTATGTGCATTCAGACCTGGTATTTTACGAGGAATACATAGCTGGTTTCTTTGTAGCTTTGCTTACCGTTGTTTTATTTGTATATGTATGTGTCTTGTTGGTTACGTTCAAATGTTTATTTCTCTTGGTGACACCATGTTTGGTGTGTGATCTAAGATCGTAACATTTCCTGGTCGTTTTCTCTTGAATGTGTGTTTTAAAGTACAAAGTTTAACTTAACTGCTGCTATCACGGATCATACCCAATTTTACATTTGTTTGTAGCTGCCCGAACATGATATCATAACCTAGTCGCAAGGGATTGCTAATATTTGTAATGCGTCTATTTGTAAGAATATTCCACTGTTTCGAACTTTAAATTCACACATGAATACTGGCCCATATGCTGTTTAAAGGTTTGGATCAATGCAAAAGTGCACATTAATGGCATTAGCCTATTATTAGAATTACTGCAATCTAGAGGAATTTATTAATGGTATCTAGAGTTAATTTGACAAACTATTAATTAACTACGTTGTATTGAGTTCTGTATTGATCTAAAGAAGCAATATTGACTTGAGGTCAACAGTATTGGTAGTATGTCAGTTGTATTAAGCTGGGTTTAAATCAGTTTGACACAGACACATTTCCCTGTAAAAGTGCTTTAATTATAGAGAGGATCTTGCATGAGTACTCATGTTATATTGAAATAATTAAACGAGTTGGGGAAAAGCGATAAAATGCGAGGCTTGCCGAGCATTTTATCGCTTTTTCTCAACGAGTTTGATAAATTCTATAATTCAGGAGCGCTAATGTTAGACTCTATTTATCACATGACATTAAAATTAATGAAAAATCAAATTTTGGCATGTAAAGGTCAAGATTTGGCATATTTAACGCAACATTATAATGGACGTCATTACATAGCGTTACGAAACCTGTAAACCACTTTAGGGATCAAACATGTTTTTCTATGCATTAAAATCTGCTGGACCCCGAGGGTGGTGTTGAAACCCAAGCCTGAAAGGCGAGGGTTTTAACGACCCCGATGGGGTCTAGCAGACGTTAGTGTATCAGAAAACCATTTATGATCATTATTATTGCATAAAGTCATTTTGTCACTTGAATACTTTGGAAAAACGCTTCGAAACGTTAATTTTTGTATTACTATGACGCGCAAAAGCATGAAGGATTCGTAGGTTTTGTAAAAGCCTGTTCCAGAGCAAATACTTACGTCATCCTTACGTCACTAAATTATGCTAATTTCTTTGCACGTTACTGTTGCTTATGTCAATTTTTGTGACGGCCTAGAATGTGTTTATGTAAAGTACAAAAGCCGTGCATCAACGGCATGTGAATTGCCTGATTAATACATGGGTTTTTGCCGGTTAAAACATTGCTGATGATAGCGTGCGACACGGCTTTTTATGCAATAATAGTGGTTTATCGAATTTATTTCATGGTGTTATATCACTACCAGACGCGACGTCATGTGATAAATTAAGTAGTTGGCTAATTAAACTGTCAATAATCAAGTAATTTCGTATTGACGCAGTTATCGGCCCAAGTTCAGCTGTATTGGCCCAATACAAAAAAGGCCATCCTTGGACCTGTATCTGGGTCCTTTTTATGTAAGTATATACGTCATCTCTAACAGATAATATTACTGGCAAATATGTTACATCATACCAAGTTACAAAGTGTGACTTTTCAAGGATTTAAGCGTATATCGTGTAATAACGTGAAGGACACTGCACTAAGCTATACTCACGTTCAAATTACTTTTTTAGTAAAATCATTCCATAATACATGACATTGTATATATGAGTTAATTAGATCCTTAATTATTTGCAATGCTCAATAATGTTGAACAGTATTCAACAAAATCCCAAATCGCAATATCTAATAGCTTTGTAGAATTGATCATCCCATCAGTGCAAGAGAGATTTTTTCCTTAAAGCTTATACAGTCAAAACCCTTTATAACGTCATTCTTTATAACAGAATATTCAATATCCGACATAAAATTGCTGGGAACGGATCTGTTTCCATTAAAATTCCCTCTTTATAACAGAATATTCACTTAACGACACTGACAGTAACTTCTGGGAACAGATATACAATTTCTATTAAAAATAAATTCATTATAACAGAGCTGTTACCATGTGTCAGACAATTTTGTGATCAGTTCAAGGTCTTTTTGCATGAACAGGTTTCTGTCTCACTTGATAAGTGGGAAACTTTGTGCATTTTGGTGCAATATAAAATTGAATGATGTATACATTTGGAATTATAGCATTTTAATTCATTTGTATAATATTTTCTTTTACAAAATGATTATTATGTGGAAATCTGGTAATGGTCCGAATTTCTTAATAACAGCAAATTCACTTTAACGTCAAAGATAGCTTGGAACCAACAGTGTCGTTATAAAGAGGGTTGACTGTATAAAACAGTGTCCGTTTGCAAGCAGAAGGACATGTTTCTTTGCCAATATACTAGACTGGCTCCAGTCCTTAAAACAATTTTTCATCAATGTGTCATATCATATACTTGTAGCCAGTCTACTTTTGATGGCTTTGTTCTAAAACAGAGCCATCGGAGTTAGACTGGCTACAAGTATATGATATGATACATTGATGACAAATTGTTTCAAGGACTGGAGCCAGTCTACCAATATACCAATTTGGCCAACTTAAGCAGCAGCCCTTTGACTATGAAGAACACATTCATCACGTTTAAGGTGCAGGTAGCCTTGTATCATGTTCCCCCAAAGGAATCTGTCATGTACAAGTAGTATTTGTACACGGCAAATGATACCCTTGATATCATGTCATATAAGGATTCAATATGGGCAGTAGTATGTCATCCTCTAATAGTCTATTTATATATATGTACAAGAAAATCAAGTATAGTTGTACAATGTAAATGTATTTGAATAGCATGCGGAAATGGACAATATTACTGGTTTAACACATACTGGTTTAACCGATATAAGACTTGCGTCCTTTATTTGGGACACAGGCAAACAGTGCAGAACCAGACCAGACACCGCATAATTTTGAAAAAAAAAAGAGAAATAACAACCAATTGGTTAATTTAGCACAGGTATGCCTAGTTCCCTACAAATATGTCATTTGCAACATGGCCACGAATACCAGCTGGGACGGTGCATTTCTACAAAGTTTGATCTCTGGATAACCAGTTGACCCAGCAGAAGAGCTGCATTAAGGATCTGAATAAGAACTAAACCCCCAAACAGAAAAACCGCTCGAACCGCATTTTATGTACAATAAAGAAAATTTTATGATATAATATAAGTAATTTCTGTCATGTTGAGAGTGCTCCATTTTGCGAAATACTTGGTTAAAAACAAATCATTTAAAATTAGATGTCGTGTTTGGTCACACACTTTGTGATGGTATCGTTTCTTGTATTTCAACAGGGCAATAATGAAGATGCATACCATTTTCTCCTTGACTGCACATCAAAGTGAGTGTAAAATTACCTCATATGAATATGTATACTGCATATATTTTATACAAACAAGGAAAATAAAATTCGTCGAAGAGGACTTTAAATGAAACATGATACCCTTTATTCAGTGATATGGTCAATTGAATGACGTAATATGCGAGACCTTCGAATTTAATGAAAACAATCCTACTGGTTCAGAGTACGACTCTTAAATTATGCAGTCGTTTTTTTCTAATCTTGCCAAGTAAGAAATTATATGGGCCTCGACTTTGTAGCATGCGAACAACAGAGGTGCAGACCAGCCAGCGCATCCATGCAGTCTGATCAGCGTCTATGTTGTATTATAGTTAAACTGGCTACATAAAAAGCGGTTCTCTGTGGCTCAGCAGACTCAGTAGTTGTTGGAGACCACGAAGACAGGGTTTTATTGTCAAGACCGCATACTTTTGATAATATGAACATCACGTCGCAAGAAAACTTTAATTTATTTTCGTTTTTTGTGAGAAGACATGCAGATACGATAGGTTCCTCAGATGTCATGGTCAATGCATTGCTCTTTTTGCAAATGATATTCAAGCTCTTGTGCTGCACTGACACTAAAAAGATAATGAAGCGACCATTCTCTCAGTGAATCACTTAACGGTAGATTTTGGATTCCTATAAACATTAGAAGACATAATGAGATGCTTTTTATTCATGAACTATCCTTACAGGGGTCAATGCCAGTTCATAAAAAGATGCCAAATTGGTCATTGTCCTGTATAGTAATAGGTTCAAAGTTTCTACTTTCGGTTTGGCGGTTTATTTTCTGCCATTTTGACTTGACTAAAGAACTTGACCCGCACATACATTTAAGAGTAATTAAAGGTTTAATTGACATATCAATCATTTATCATAAAGTGCCACTGCTGTCAGAATATTGGTACTCATATAATAGAGTGACAAGAGGGGGGGGGGGGGACAGGGGGTCCGGACCCCCCTGAAAAATAAAAAAAAATATAGGCTTTCATTCATATCAATACTGGTCCCGATCCCCTGAAAAAGCACAAGGCTACTAAACCAGCATTCAAGGTTAGGCCATCATCGGCACGCCAGCGAAACGCCATTTAAATGGCGTTTTGCTGGCGGGCTGATGATGGCCCGATTTTAGATTTTAGTGCCTTTTGGATCCTCTCTCCTCTCATCAACTAAAAAAAAAAGTGGTCGTCAAAGTTGGACCCCCTCTGGCAAAACGTTCTGGATCCACGCATGAATATGCATGTAGCTACACTAGTACCTTGATCTTATTGCACCGTATTGGTCAAATTATGTAACACGTCGAATCTGACATCAATAGTTTGATGTTTTGTTTAATATTTTGTGGATTAAAACCTTTTCAACTAGATATTTTGTTACGTTTTCAGACATTTTCAACCATTTAACCTCACACAGTTGAATACGTTCCATACGGCGAAGGAATTTATAAACATACAAGATTTGTATCAACTATTTAAGTATGATACCTGGCTATGAGATAAGGCTATGAACCTGTAAGAAAAACTTCAACCGATCTCAGGATCAGAAAATTGTCTGCGATGATTGCACATTCAGACAATGACGGCTCGGGTCTGGTGGCGTGTGCGCCGCCAGATCATAGCCGTCCTTGTCATTTAGGAGCTACATGTAAGTTAATATTCTAATTAAACCAACATCCGGGTGTCCACAAACGTGTAGACAGGAAGCAGACGCAGACTGTCTGAGGATTTTATAAAGTTCCTTTTCGTATATAGAGGTTCATTCATCATTGGAACCTCGGAAAGAAATCCACAAGAATGTTATATGATGTACTCTTACCGCTCCTAGAAGAACCGCAAAGAGCGAAATCGTACATGTACCTCATTGTGAAAGTACCTCATTGTGAAAGGAAAATTAGAGTCCAGTTTCACCATGTTCACACCCATGTGAAGAACCATACGTCTCTTGGTTCAACTCAATTGATTGTAATATCTTTTACCATTATATTTCAGGGATTGTTTGGTATATGATCACATGTACCAGTCTATGCAATTTTAAGAAGGTAGATTTCTGTCTATGCAGTTTGCACAGAGGTACATTTTCGACCAACTCAACCGTAAGTGCAAAAATGTACAAAAAAAGATTCAGCCTCTAAACAAGCAGCTGATTCAGTTCATGGAAATAATGAATGGAATGTGCAAAAATGTATCGCCTAAATACAGGGGTTAGAAATTATAACTTCTATCTTAAATTCCATGTCACTGAACAATATTTCAGTTATGTCGGGACTCCCCCCAGAGAGTGGGAGAGGGAAAAAAATAATGTGAAAGACTAGAGGCCCCCATACATCACCAAAATGTGCCTCAGGTGAAGCAAATTTCACCCTGCCACCAAGTCAAATATGACAGAACCATCGCTCTGAAGGCTTCAGCAGAGAATGCACCGCTCTACCACCCCATCCATCGTTTATGAAACATTCGTGGGTAATGGAGAAATGCAGATGAGTATTCTGAATTGGGCTTCATTGATATACTGGTTTCAGTGACGCCTGTTTTTTCGTTATAAAGCGTCGTTAAGAGTCTCTGCGATGTGCTCACTTCCATTTATCATATGATAATAATTCCGAAGTTTAGAAAAGGGTAGTCCTTTGACCCACACAACTGACAAGGCCCATTACAGTAGTGTTTATTCATCGTTTTGTGTAGTATAAGGGTCAAAAACAAGCTTGAAGAAGGTCTGCAAGTGCTACAGTTGTACAATGATTTAGGAAAATCTGCAACTGCAGTCGAGGGTATTCGTCCTGATACGATACAGAATATGATTGAATGGGTCTATGTTATCAATTGGTACCAAAATATAACGATTTTTGCTGGTGTTTACGCTCAGGACAAGCTAAAGATATGTCGGTAATCAGACCGAATCGGCATCGTAAAAAACATTTATTGCATTATAAAAACGATATGTTTTCTTCACAATATTGCTTTTTCAAATGATGAATGAAATCAAAAAGCAGTACGTGTAACTATAAAGGTATACTACAGAATACTTTATAATAGCCACCACCTGTTAAGCTGGCATATACCGTAGTGTCATCATTGAACGAGCACCAAACCATGATCACGCCGCACATTGGATTGAGTTCATTGGCGACTCATGTTATCCCAATGAATAAGCACTGTAAACATATTAAACATGCGGAAAATGAAGTCTCAAATGCGCAGTCTGATTTGAGACGTCATTTTCCACAGTTGCCAACGTGCTCTTCATTGATGACACGGGCCATGTAGTCCATTTAACACTAGGATGAGCGGGAAATATGCTATTAATGCGAATTTGTCAACTGTCACCTTAAGTTGTGGTCAGAGTTGGGCTGAACGATCAGAAAAGGTTAGTGACTAGCCATTAATTAACATTCCGATGCATTCGAGAAAGAATTACGTTGTCGTCCTGAAAAATGTATTGTTTTCAATAAATATTAGTTGGTTTTCTTCTGTTTTGTTTACGTCAGTCAACAACAAAACCAAATAAATGGGGACTATGCACCCTGCGATGACCCAGATCATCATGTTTGCCCGCCTTTTCTGATTACAGTCTTTGCTATCCGTGCGAAGAAAGCGTAACCCTTTAGCAGCCAGATTAAGTGATGGGAAAGTGAGTCGGCTACAGCACAGCAGTCACAGCAACACTTTAATCTGACTGGGTTGATGTCGTTCTGAAGCGTTTTCCATGCACAGGCACTACCATTTGTTATGTTTCCAAATAGCGCAGACAGTCGCTACTGGCCCCCGCACATAAAATACGGAACCGTTATGACATTACTTTATTTAGTGAGGAGTTTGTCGCTTAGATCAAATTGAGATTGAGCAGATTGCTTAGAGTCTTCGCAGAGTTGATTAAGGCTCAGATTAATAAGCGAATTGTTTACCCTTTGCCTACTAGTGCCATCTGCTGATAACCAACTTTTGCAAACAGTTTAGACCCAGATCAGGCCCGACAAAACGTCGGGCCTTATCTGGATCCAAACTGCTTGACACTCTGGTGGTATTACTAAGAGAAATTTATCAGCAAGTTGACTTTGAAAAAAAAAGCTGGCGACAAAATGCATGAAAAGTTCCCAGCATGCAAAGAGTTAAGGTCTAATGGTCAAGCCAGCAATTAACTGAGACAGGCTGGTTGCGTGGGTGGACATAAAAAGGCGGAACGTCATTACGTGTGTGACCATGCATGTTAATACTAGTACATATTTGTGGCTATCGCTTGCCGGACGACAAAACAATGTGGTCAGAAAAGAACGCGTTGTTTTGCCCATAATGGCTTTACTTTCAAGCAAATCATACTGAATCCCCAGGCGGGGGGGGGGGGGGGGGGGGGGGTGATACTCTGATATTTTCAGATATACATAGGCTCGGGCCATTTTTGGGGCTTCAAAATTTGAATTTCAATATTTTTGGGTGTTTTCAGAAAAATTAATGTTTTTTCGGGTATGAAGAATTTGTGGCTAATTATGGGGGGGTCATCACAAATTTGGACTAGTTTTAGGGGCCATTGCTATGTATTTTAAGGTCTTTTCTTAAGGTAAATGTACAGAATGGGGATATTTTTTGGTGCTGCAAAAATTTCAAATAATTTGGGGGGGGGGGTGCTTGATATTCCTTATAATTTTTGGGGGTCAACAGTAGATGCTGGGTCCAAGTCTATGTATGAAGAAAAATGAGAGTACCCCCCCCCCCCCCTTTTTTTTGGCCATAATGGCACTGAATCACCTAAGGGGAGATTAGCCGATGACCAATTACACACGATTTTGGTTCAGGCAAACTGACACAAGTAAATGTATATTTAGGTCTGTCTGTCTGTCTGTCTGTCTGTCTGTCTGTCTGTCTGTCTGTCTGTCTGTCTGTCTGTCTCTCTCTCTCTCTCTCTAATACCGTGGGAGCATCCTTGAACAAGATACTGTATGCGCGCCTGTCGATTGTGTAACAGGTTAATGATCAGAGAAAAAACCCAAAGCAATCGTGGTAAAAACAATCAGTATTGATACATATTTGCAAACTTGCGCTATTTTGTAACAAAGCTGGCAGGAAAATGATAGGAAAGCATTCAGACAGGTGGCAGAAAGCTTAGATGCTTTAAACTCAATGAGCTTGTTCAGACGAAAACGCCATTTATGCATTTTTTTTAAAATATGCATGTGTTTCAAGTGTTAGTTCGAGACTTCATCTACATGTAAACAAACACGCATAGGCCCTCTTTAGATAGGAGTTTTCTTATAAATCTGACAGGAAGAAGATTTTCTTCATGACAGATCTTCTGACGTACCCTTGAAAATACAACCACCTGTGTATAATAGACAGTTTTGGCTTTCTAAATGGTGGCTCTCTTATGAAGGTGTGACTGTATTTATATCCATTCTTTTTGTGTACGAGCAGCGAAGGCTCTGGCGAGTCTGTGCATTTGCGCCGGCTCGCCTGAGATTTCGTTGCTGAGCAATTACCAAATTGGCATTTTCTGTCTTACTATTTGTCTGATGGCTGGGTGTCATCATTGTAGCTTCATTGAACCATTTAAATCAATGGTAACCGGAGACAAATGACCATAATCCTCCCTCCCTGGCCAAATGACCAAGAGAAGCGATCGTTTTGATGTCATTCTAATTGCAAATTCACACGCACATACAATCATATTCTAAACCACAGCTGCATAATTATGTCTGTGTCGGGTAGGACGACAACTTTATTTTCTACAAACGCACGTTAACTAAAGAAATTATGACATTATAACGTTGTTCTTTTTCAATGACACCGAGTCTGCTGTTTTTGTTTTTGTTTTTCATTATGTGGGATCCCACTTTATAGACTGGCTCCAGTCCTTAAAATAATTTTTCATCAATGTGTCATATCATATACTTGTAGCCAGTCTAACTGTGATGGCTCTGTTTTAAAGCAATTTTTCATAAATGCGTTGAGGGAGAGTGTCCATATAATATAAAGCAGATACTTTTTGGCGTACGAGTTTCTCATCAGAAACCAGCTGATATGGATCTACACTGTTTTCAAAAGTTGAAGAAAACAAATGTACTTAGTGACTCATAAATCAATCTGTTATGTTTTTTGTTTTGTTTTTATCAGTAGTTGGGTCATCTCGTCCACGTTTCTCACAGGATTGTAGGAATTAAGTTAACGAGGTCACGTCGGTGTTTTGACAGCATATTCTGTCACTACACTTGTGGGAATTATTTGAGCGTTTTCGCAAAAATATCCAAGAACTTTATATTTTTCGTACGAACGTTTTGTCACGTTGTGTTGCTAAAGCCATTCGTTTGCAGAGGTATTTTCAGATAAACATGAAACCTAGCAGTTTACGAGATGGAGATTTTCTATCGAAAGTCAGCCTCAAAATCCTGCATTCAGGAATACTTCTAGACTTAGAAATGAGATGTTACCATTTCGCTCAAGTATCTTAATTTCTATAGCTATCCCAGTTTGGGTCAGCATAAATTAAAAACCAAACAGTGTAAGTAAGGGTGCAAGGATCAGGAATCGATCATAGTGACAATCAAAGTACCACACCTGGTACAGGATACCAATGGGAAAGTGACAAACCCTCAGTTAGACACCACAAACGAGAGCCTTCACAGCAGGTGACCACAAGGCACATATAAACAGACGCACACAAAGACATAGCAAACAAAAGACAGAAAAAAGCAAGATCCACCAAAGAAGTATTGCCTTGGAACGGTCAGTAGATATTTTACTGGAGGGATCAAACCGGTTTCATGGCACCAACCTCACCCTTAATTCAGATGTGGATCAAGACACATTATATTTGGTTTGCATTAAAGACCCCTAACTTATTATATTAGCATATTGAAATAAGATGAGGCATGACAGATGTTGGTATTGACACATAGAGGAAATATTTACATCTACGACTGATGTCAGTCAGTTCTGAATTCATCTAAGAAGGGTTGATCGTAATGTATGCAAAAATACATGCTCATTATGTAGATAGAGCCCCCCCCCCCCCCCCCTCTATACAGGTTTATGAATAGCTTACAGGTAGTTTCGCATTACTCTACCAATCTGGGCCAAAAATTACAACGCTTCCTCAAAGCTAAGTATTGTAAACATGGTGTTTTAAATGTTTAATAAAGTGCCAGGCTCGATGCAGTGAATAATGGTAAAAAATGTCATTGTTATCTACAAAATACGTGAAACAATTAGATATTTAGAAGCTTTGAAGTGTTATTGTTCGCATCCCAAAAATCAGCTCTTGAAGTCTTCACTCAGGTAGTGTTTAACTTAAAGGGAACATTGTACTTTTAGGCCCGGGTGCTCTATTTCAGTATCTCTTTCATTTATCCCTATTCCAAGAGACTATCTACCATTATTTTTATTCTCAGCTGCTTTGCACCATTTTCGTGATTACATTCCATGTATTTTGAGTGTTATGTCTCTCGAAGGCTTTATAGTTGCAGCTTGCAAACAACCTGGGCTCACGCGATCGAGTGCTTTTATCGACGTTTATGTTGCGCTCGCAGATTAAAGCCAAAAGTAATTAAACTTCTCCCAACCGATTAGGTACTACATGTAGCAGACTCCATTAGTCTAGATAAACACAACTTCTGAACTTAAGATTTTGAATATTTTCTTATCCATCAATTTAAACATTTGTTTTGGGTCCTCAAAAGAACCTTTCATCGAGACAGTTCTTTGAATTACCCACAACATATGTTTTGGTTAAGAAATAAGAACAGTATTTATTTTCCTCGAGTCCTCTTGTCTAAAAACATGCAGACTAAATTAAAATGTGTCATATATTTTACTACTGTATGATCCAAGTGGTCAAATAACGACACATCCACTTATTATTTGCTAAGTAGACCCTCTTATAATTTGCTCTGTAGACCCGATTATTCAGGGGTGATAACAGTCCGCGAATCTCAATCAGGAATATCTGTCAACTGAATCCTGAATTGAGCCAAACAATTTCTTAAATCATCAATAAAATGCTTTAAAGAAATGAGAAAAAACGGGGGTCCACGTTAAACGAGCTTTATATCAAACATTGTATTATATGCGTCCGCGTTCTGAAGAACAAAAAAGAAAAGTAAGATTTCAATAATGATACAGTTAGGGGCCTCTATAAACTACAAATCGAATAAATTCTTATTTTACAACAGAGTGAAATCTTTCAAACTTAAAGTATTTGAAAATCTTTAAAAACAACTAAGCATAACTAACATCCAAGCTGCAGCGCCTTAATCAATCAATCTCTTTTCCTTCTTCCTAAATATATTCTTTTATTGATTGACGTGAAACCAGCAGACATTTGCTTGCTCCGATGCCAATAAAATATAGAAATTTACATGTTTTTGATTATTCTCGTGTGCTAAAGCAGTAACATCATATTAGATCAATAAAACTTGGCACTATGGAATTATTCAGGGAAAACGTTTCGACAAGGCCATCCCTTAAAATTTATGTTGTCTGTGCGCAAATTAAGAAGACATGCCTAAATCAAAATAAAGCGCAATGATTGGCTGTTTGTGGACACGTGTCCGCAAGCAGCCAATCATTGCGCTTTATTTTGAGTCTGAGCATCATGACAATATTGCTGTTCCTTCAAACCAATAACATCGCACTTTGATTGTTAATATGACCAGGGAATGTCCTCTAAAAGGTAGACTGGCTCCAGTCCTTAAAACATTTTTTCATCAATGTGTCATATCATATACTTGTAGCCAGTCTAACTATGATGGCTCTGTTTTAAAACAGAGCCATCAGAGTTAGTCTTGCTACAAGTATTTGATATGACACACTGATGAAAAACTGTTTTAAGGACTGGAGCCAGTCTCTCTAAAAGGGAATTTGCAAAACGTTTAGAATCTGGTGCATCAGATACACACTCTTTGCCACGATGAATAGACAAAATCAGAAAATAAGTAAAGAATATGACCCATAGGTCCAGTTCAGCCAAATTTTTTGCGTAAGATTGGGAATATTTTCTTTCCCATCAATTATGTTTTTACGACCAAGTGAGGACATTCCAAATGCAACGCAACAAATTAAGGACATTTTAATGTCATTGCCGTTGGATACAATTCCGATCTTTTCTCTGTTGTCCTCTAGAACAAAAGTTACATTTGCTACATTCAAATTTCAATAATCTAGCTTGTCTCTGTAGATGAGCAAGCTAGTTTAATCCTTTTTAGGAAAGGCTTTACCATGATGTACCAAGATTAATCAAACCCCTTTCATTCTGGACGATTTTCCCAATCATGTTAATCCAATTAGAATGGAATTGTACATTTTTTCTTTAAGGACTTTTTCATATGGAAATGTATAACTTTCAATATATTTCTAACCATGGAGTTTGTTTTTAATGATATAAGCAAATAGTGCAGACCCTGATGAAATATCGCCTTCACCTTGGTCTTCACTGCTCGACAACATACATCTTACTGGTATCCATAATGAAACGTGTTCAACCTGTATATTGCGTAACTGCGATCTTTAACAGTTAATTGATTGGAAACGATTTTCTATTGTCTATTGATTTTTGAGTCGACGTTTTTTGAGTCAGACATTTTCTGGCATAGCCAACAAATATTTCTTGATGAATGGCCAACCGCTTATGATGGATTTGCTTGTAGACAAGAAATATAATCGGATAATTTAATAGAAACTAGTCATGGGTTAAATGGGATGGTTACACACGTAGTCGTCCACAACATTGTTTTCCCATCTAGAGCGCAGAAAGCTACATCTTTCTGCATCACGGTCAGCATTCAGGATATGGCTAATATCAAACTTCATGCAAATGCCGTTTCGCTGGTGGGTCGATGGTGGCCCGCTTTGACATGCCTACTTAGATAGTAACTGAAGCTATCGTTAATGTATAGTGCAACATAGATAATTGAGCCATGGCAAAAGGTTTCCAACAATGTGACATTTTGACAAGTGAAGACTCAGACAAGCCTGTACAACCTCCTGTTAAGTTTAGAAACTCCAAATTTTGTTCGGTCAGTAGCTTAACTGTCATAAAATATTCAAGCGACGAGCAAAGGCTCTAATCAGTCTGCGCGTATGCCATACCACATTGTTGGAAATCTCATGCCATGGCTCATATTCTAATTACTAAAAGCTTAACCTATTGAAGCATGCAAACTTTTTATTGGACGCCATGCAACAGAACGCGGCGTCCGATCAGGGTATACAGTGTTTGCATAAGCCTTTAAGATACCACCAAACAACCATTAACTCAAATCATTGATACAATTTGGAAAGCACCCTTTGCTTAAATACCGGGTAATATCAAATGTATATAACCAGGAAGGCCAGTAATTAACCCATGATAGGTAAGCTGTTTATAACCAGGAATGCCAGTAACCAACCCATGATAGAAAAGCTGTTTATAACCAGGAATGCCAGTGACCAACCCATGATAGGAAAGCTGTTAATAACCAGGAATGCCAGTAAACAACCCATGATAGGAAAGCTGTTTATAACCAGGAAGGCCAGTAACCAATCCATGATGGGAAAGCTGTTTATATCCAGGAAGACCAGTAACCAACCAATGATAGGAAAACTGTTTATAACCAGGAATGCCAGTAACCAACCCATGATAGGAAAGCTGTTTATAACCAGGAATGCCAGTAACCAACCCATGATAGGAAAGCTGTTTATAACCAGGAATGCCAGTAACCAACCCATGATAGGAAAGCTGTTTATTACCAGGAATGCCAGTAACCAACCCGTGATAGGAAAGCTTTTTATATCCAGGAATGCCAGTAACCAACCCACGATAGGAAGGCTGTTTATAAAAAGGAATGCCAGTAACAAACCCATGGTAGGAAAGCTGTTTATAAGTTAGGAAGGCCAGTAACCAACCCATGATACATGTACGAAAAAGGAAGGCCAGTCATATATCCATGCTATAGTTTTTTTAAAAAAAATTGATTCTTTACGTCCAGGTCAACAATTTTCAGTTGTGTCGGGAGGGGTCTTCCTGGGTTAAATCAGTACTAAGCAAGAACACCTAGCGGAACGTCATTTGTGCTTATATTAAATGGGTTATATCAAGGAAGACCAAGGAAGACCAGAGTGGTCAGTAATCAATCCATGCTAGGAAAGTCATTCGGCTTAAATAGGCTAAATCAAAGGAAGGCCAGTTACCGACACATGCTAGGAAACTCATTTTGGCTTAAATAATAAGGCTATATCAAAGAAGGCAAGTAGCCAACCCATGCTAGGAAAGTCATTTTGGGCGTAAATATGCTGTATCAAAGGAAGATCAGTAACCATCCATTGGCACCAAGGGGGAAAGAAACAATAACATAGGTAAATCATCAATCCATATGCATAAGTGAGCTAATGAAGCAAACCAACCTAAAATGTTTTCACGTTAGTAAGGGTGCAAGGATCAGGAATCGATACAATCAAGTACCACACCTGACCCAGGATACCAATGGGAAAGTGACAAACTCACAGTAAGACACCACAAACGAGAGCCAAGAGACAATGGAGATTTAAATGTTAGCTGTTATAAATGCGAAGGATGCCTACTAGCACATCTAGGCATTCTTCATAGCCAAGGGAAGATTTACAGATACTTTAAAGAGGCTAAGTCTGCAACTATGAACATTTTCGGAAAAAAATATTTTCTTTTCAAACCATTTGTAAACGTAGAATTAAGTTATGCTTTCACAATAAATCTGTTCACTATAGCTGAAGCTGCACAGAAAAGTAAATTGTCATATAAAATATGTGTGTGTTTTCTATTGCGTCCCTCCAATAATTATAGACAGTTAATTTTTAACATAAATGCTGTTGTTTTGATACTGATAATTTGTTAAGATTGACGAAATTGGTAAAATGTATACCGGAATTTTAGTTTTTTTTGCTGTGTTCTTCAGAAAATAGAACAATATTTCTAAAATTAAAAGATCAAAAGTTACAGACTATGTAGCTTTAAACAACCACAGTCCTCATAGTCTTGCAACGCGAGAAAGCCTGTCGTTGGTGTTTGCAAACAACAAAGATGCGGACCAGCCTTCGCATCCGGGCAGTCTGACCAGCGCCTTTGTTTTTCGCTCTGGAAAACATCATATCTCAACTTACTACAAGCGAAATTTCAATTCTCTATCTAGACCCTTTAGCTGAGCAAGCTGGTTTGTGTATGACCTGGTCGCAAACCTAGAAGACAGGCCTCGAGGGTATAAATAAGCGCAATGATTGGCTGCTTGCGGACACGTGTCCGCAAGCAGCCAATCATTGCGTTTTATTTTGAATTTGAGACTGTATTCAAGTTTAATAACCTCGAGGCCAAACCTAGGACTTGTGCACCTTCGCTCTGCCTTTTCGCATTCCCACTGAACTTTCCGTGTCAAAGAGTTCACGTTCGGTTGATTTACGTTAGAATGTCTTATTTTGTAGTTTTTTTTTCTTTACTGATATTTGCAGCAACAGACGAAATAATCTATTATTTATGTTCAACAGTTTCAAGAATTATAATATCGAGTTAACAGAGTGCAGCACGAAAGTACAGACTAACTACCGCCGTGTTCAAGGAAATTCCTATGTTTGTGTTCTTTTTAATAACAGAAAAGAAGAAAATGCAGTAATACTGTCAGCAAGGCATTGAAGTTTATACAAAAAAACTGATCAAGGGTGTTTCTGTTGTGTTTTTATAACAATATGATCTGAAAGACGGTCCTGCATGCGCGGATCCAGAAAGTTTTGTCAGTGGGGGTCCAACTTTGACAACGTTTTATTATTATTATTATTATTATTTTAGTTGATAAGGGTGGATCCAAGTACCACTATAAGCGAGCCATTAAATGGTGTTTCGCTGGCGTGCTGATGATGACCCAACATTGAATGCTGGCTTGGTAGCATTGCGATTTTTCAGGGGATCTGGGCCATTGTTGCTAGAAAATCCTATATTTTGTGATTTTTCAGGGGGGGCCAGACCCCCCTGTCCCCCTCTGGATCCGCACATGTCATGGGTTAACCCCTTAGAAGCTATAATGGTTGTAATGAAATCCTAATGATCGATTGAATTATGTAAAAGGAAACTGACACATAGTGCATTTCAATCTTAATTTTCTTAGAAAAAACAAAACAAAAAAAACTAAAATGTTAGAAGTGACTCAAAAACAAATGGAACGTTGCTACAGGTGTTGAAACAAGCCTTGCAAAAATTGGGACCATTTGGAAGTTTGTAACAAAACGCCAAACGCATCCCTCTTCTGTAACACAGCATGTAAACTGAAATAAACATCCTGTACCGTTCCTCCGCTAGCTCACGCCTTATAAACATGAATAACAGCACTCGTTCGTAACCAGTAGTCGGAAAATGCGTGTATTTAGGTACATGTACACGTTTCGATTTATATTGTTAGCGATACAGACAATACACATTCGAACAAGGTAAGAAAAGCCATTTTATCTATTTTATTCCGTTTTTTTCCATGATTTTAACAGTTTCCTCCTTTGCATTTTGCTTTCTTAAAAAACGACTTGCTCACAATCAGAGCCGTTCTGTATCGAAAACGAGCTTAAATGCCAGATTGCACAGTTTTAGTGGAATTGGCAATCACATGTATACATGATTACATGGTTGTAACTGTAACAGTTACTTAGATCTATGGAAAAATGAATTTTAATAGGTGGGCCCTCGCAATTACAGCTGTACCAACAACTCTCACATCACGATTTCAGACAACTTGTTACGCACGAGTGCTGTAATTCATAATGTATAAGGCGTGAGCTAGGAGGAACGCGCACAGGATGTTTATTTCAGTTTACATACTATGTGTAAGGAAACCATACTCCATAGCATATATGGCATTTGACGGAGGCTTTGAGACCATGGTGAGATCTTAAAGAGTCATTTGAGCCAGTGCATTAAATTTCCAACAATGTGGTATGTGCGACCAGCAAAGCCTCATATGAGCCTGCGCATACGCGCAGTCTGATCAGAGCTTTTGCTAGTCGCTTGGGTATACTAGGATTGTTAAGCTACTGACTGAACACCATTTGGAGTTTCTAAGGTTAAAAGGAGGCTACACATGCTCATATGAGTCTACACATGTCAAAATGCCACATTGTTGGAAATCTCATGCACTGGCTCAATTTTGGTCTCTTTGGCACGATTTATAATTTTAAAGTTAGTTTTACATTACCCAATGTACTAGCGCCTGACTGAGGAGCCTGCGTGCAACATGTACAGAGGGTATCTTGTTCCTTGTCTTGTTTTCTCTTAACTAAAGATGTTCATACGCATAAGATCTTAAAGTTTGAGCCGTGGCATGAGATTTCCAACAATTTGACATTTTGACAAGTGTAGACTCGAACGAGGCTTTGCAGCCTCCTTTTAAGCTTAGAAACTCCAAATGGTGTTCAGTCAGTAGCTTAACAATCGTGGAATACTCAATCGACTAGCAAAGGCTCTGATCAGACTGCGCATATGCGCAGGCTGATCTGAGGCTTTGCTGGTCGCACATACCACATTGTTCGAAATCTCATGCACTTGCTCATTAATGATATTAACAAAATCAGAGCTGAGAATCAGAGAAATAACTCAGAAAGTCGTTCTCGAAAACCATATACCTGACACACACATACATGGCATACATTCTTTGTAGTTGAACAGTATCTACACTGTTAACAAATGATGCCTATACACTAGTATCCCTGCCCTGTCCCATACTTTCGTGGAGATGATCATGAAATAATTTCTACGGCCATTCTCCTCCCTTCCGCTGATCCATTCAAGAAGGGTTGTTGTCAGTTACAAGCGAAAGTATGTGCACGAATTACTGGTTAACCGCTTGTTCAAGCCTGCCCAGGAAAAAGTGTGGTAAGGTGAACTGACCGTCCCGCAATGACCATAGCTGTTGACTTGGGACGTAAAGCAAAGTAAGACCAAACTGACACACGATACTTTATGAGAATGTTGATGGAGCTGATAAGCATAAAGTGTATCGACATATGGAAGACTCATGTTAACTTATTATTCAGTCAATCTTAGAAATGGCCTTGAAATGTCATCCACTTGGAATAAACAGTTGTGCCTCAGAAAGAGGGACTTTACTCATTTTTGCCAAAATACATGTATAGGCAGATTGAGTGTCAAAAGACTGTTATACAGTATTGGTGTTTGTACCAGGCATTTTGGGCATTTCAGACCCCTAGATAAGAGTACGTAATCAAAAATAGTTTTTTTTCTTATTTCTCAACCAAACCATATGTCATTGGTACTCAATAGAAACGCCTCATTGAGACGGTTCTATTGAACTACAGAAACAAATATTAAAACTGATGGATAAGAAGAAATTAACAATTTTACGAAAACTTTCACCCAAGTAAATATTGCGAGTCAGGGAAAAGCTGTTTTCGCAGTGGCTCGGTGTCATGCTGAGGATCCTTTTCTGATGGCACAAATCATGTAAGCATGAACTTGATTGACCTGCTTGCGCACATGTAGCAATTCGTCATAGATTTGACAAATGAAAGCAGTGGATGGATAGATTAGGTATGTTCAGAGATTGGCGAGTGAGAGACAGATACCAGAAGTTGTTTATAATAGCAAAGTGTAATATAAACTATCCATCAGCTGAATCACTCTCATCTTCTAACTGTTCAGGGCCAAAAATTACAGAACTAGTATCGATATTTCAACATGCTATATTTCAAGTGCGGATCCAGAGGGGGGACAGGGGGTCCGGACCCCCCTGGAAAATCACAAGTTATATGGGTTTCTATAGGGAATAAGCAATTGGACCCTCCCTGGAAAAAGTTGGACCCCCCCTGGAAAAAATGGACCCCCTCTGGAACCTTGAAAAATGATAGTTTTCTTTGAAATTAACCATTTGACTTATGAAAAATAAGCTGAGGACTAAAAAAAAAAAAAAAAAAAACGTCAGAGCTTTTTTTGTTAGATTGCCCTGGACCCCCCCCCCCCCCCCCCCCTGACGAAAATTCTTGGATCCGCGCAAGTATTTAATGCTAAATAAATTGCCTGGACCGATGCAGAACTTGTGGTTAAATCTACCGGAAAATGAAACTATTTTGATTGTGATCAATTCGAAACGTTATTTTTCGCATCCCAAAAATCAATACTTAACTTGAGTCTTCCTTAGCTTTAAGGATGCATTGTAATTCCGGACCCAGAGCATAATTTTATTATTATTTATGTTTCTAGTCTATCCCCAAAACAAAAAAACGAACAATGCCTCCTTAAAGTCAAGTACTACCTCTAAAGTTAGTTATTATAAGTAATGATTTTAGGAAAAAATACGTTTCAAACTTCCTAAAATCGAAATTGTCTCACAGACATCTTTGACCGCTATATGCATGGGTGAAAGTACAAAATTTCCAAAACCCTGAATTTTTAAAATTTGCAGTATGCCCACTAAATATTCACAATTTCAAGTTTAAATGGTCAAATGTCCTTAAACAGACTGAAAATAAATCAGAGAAGCTATTATGGTCTCCTTAATTCAATATTTTGAGGCTGACTTTCTGTAGAAATTCAGGAACTTTCACCCATGTATATGTACTGAACCGAGTCTGGCAATTTATTATTTTCGAGTACCAAAACTTAACTAAGAGAGTTATTGTACTTAACATTAAGGAGGCATTGTAGGTTTGGGTCAATAGCGTTTTTCTCTGTTTTCAATGCTTGTTTCTTCAACATTTTGATAAGAGTTTCTTTAAATAAGGACATCAAATTTTACTCATTCCCTGTAGACAGCAGATGATTCACACGAAATCAGCCACGTCGACCGAAAACTAGTCGTTGAGTTTTGTTGTTGTTGCTTTTGCCAAAGAAAATTTAAAAAAGACTGCTCATGATGCTACCAATTTCGAAATTTATTTTTGTATAATTAATATTCGTTGATGCGGAAGTAAATTTTATAGAAAAGCAAGCTTTTAGTTAATTTCTGTAAATTAAAACCTGGCATGTTATCTAGTTTTCAAAATATGGGCTTTCACATGACTAATCGCATACCTCGTATACACATAGTGAGGGCTCACAACTTTAGCCCACTAGATAGATGTGCATGGACGTTTTAAGAATGTTTTAAAGCTTATGCAATAAATATCATTATCTCGTGACACGTAACAACTATAAAAGATTTAATTCCTCGGTCTAGTTTTACTTTGCCTACTAGTGTCGTCTGCTGTTAACCATTGCAAACGGCTTGTAACCAGATCAGGCCCGACAAAACGTCAGCCTGATGTGGATCCAAGCTGTTTGACACTCTTATGGTATTTTTGAAAGAATTAAGAAAAAGAAGTTAAATTTGAAAAAAAGTCAGCAGACGACAAAAATAGAATATACCCAGCATGCAAATTTCCTGGCAAAGGTTATTGATGCTTACTGCGTGATTAATTCATAATCCTAGCTTATGCCAGTAAAATATGGTGATAAGGTACATTTTACCGAGGCCAACCTCGGTGCCAGTCATCTCTGGAGTTTTAACTCTTTACCTACTTGTGTCTTCTGCTGACAACCTTTGCAAACAGCTTGGACCCAGATCAGGCAACCCAAAACATCGGGACTGATCTGGATCCAAACAGTTTGACACTCTGATGGCATTTCTGAAAGAATTTTTCAAAAAATGTGATTTTGAAAAACTCCGCAGAAGACAAAAAATCATGAAAAATTACTGAGCATGCAAAGCGTTAAGACTTTGTGTTTGACTATTGATCTGGCATGAGTCAATGCTGATAAACCTGAGTGATTCAGACGCTGCAGAAATTTTAACCCTTTCACCGCTCAGCGCATCGATAGCAGACGACAATGTTCCAAGAATTGTGATGTGTGAAAACTTTTCATAAAATCATGAGATACCGAAACCTCCTTTAACCTTTAAAGCGCCAAGAAAAAATGCATCTGAAAATGTCGTCGTCTGAAGTCGTCTGCTGCAAATAATTGCCAACCATTAGGCCTACTGACGAAATAAGTATAGAAGCAAACAGCGTGGACCCAGGAACAGTCTGATCTGGGTCCATACTGTTTGCCATAGAGGCTTCTTAAACATATCTGCAGACGAAAAAGCAGACGACTTTTGTTGCGATTGGCGCATTAAGGGTTAAACGCCTATGTTGAATTATCCAGGGAGCTTGAGGCTCAAACTTTGCTACATCATTTTGAGTTGGGAACCCAGCAGGCAGATACCATAAAACAACGTCGTATCAACGTCGATGCGACGTCATTGTGTTGATGAATCTGCCTGCTGAGACCACAACACAAAACACACACGAACTCACATTAAAGAGGAAATAATTAAAGCTTGACATGTCAGGGCATTTACTAAAACAAGGAGTTGGTGGCGTAATAAAAAGGAGTGCATTTTAGAGTGGAAATCTGGAGTTAACTTAGCTGACTTTAGTTGGGTAATCCTGTAGGCAGGCACACAGATAGACACACAAACACAACATAACAAGTTTACAGCTCGCTTAGAATGCTAAACGATTCCTTGGGGGGAAATCTTAGATTGTAGACTGGCATACGTGTACATGAATTATATACTGTTGTGTTTTATGAAAACCTACCCCATATATTTGCACAGTATAGTATTTAAGGTGTGAACCATGGTATGGTCACTTATGTACTGAGATAGTTCCGTGATGTGTTGCCAATGGCACAAAATGTTACACGAACGAAAATTAAAAAGTTGGCAAATATTTCCGGCAATAAAATTCATGTACAATATCTAGTGCAAAAATAAATCTAAAGAAAGTAAAAAATAATCGCGCGGCAAGCTATCGAATTTGTACATTGAATCAATTTTCCTGGAAATATTCCGCATCTGAACTCAATAATCAAGGAATGGCGAGTGTTTAGCTATCGTCTGTAAAGATTGTCTCTAAAGTACCAACTAAAAGTATGGCATTGCCTGTCTGGAATAATATTGGTAGGCACATAAGTGTTTTCTACTAAATTTCGTATATTCCATCAACGAAGGCTCAGGCAAGTCTGCGCATATGCGCAGACTTGTTTGAGTCTTCGCTGCTCGGATAAACGAAATAAGGCTGTAGATGAAGACTCAGGCCAAACTATAGACATCTTATCCCGCTGGATATGTCAACAAGGGTACTTAAAGGAGGGTTTAGTGCTTCATGTACTGGCCCAATTTATATGACACGTTTCTGTCTAGCTTTCTTGTGCCTGGCTGTACAAATGGTCTCATTTGCAATTCCTTGATTTTGCTGCTTACAGACTATGATTTTCCCCGTGCTTTTCCCAAACTGTTAAAGTACGTGCAAATTAACACCAAAAGAGACGAAGTTAAGCTGTCCAACGATTTGACTGCGCACAGCGATGACTCAAATAAGTACTCAGCTTTTTGTGAGTATCAACGGAATTATTTGTGAAGTTTGATACCAACTTCAAAGTATCTGCTGGCAGTTTCATGCAGCAGATTCATATAAGGCTGTTCGGTGATCAACATCTTTAGAGCTAGTAAACACGCAGAGATGTTGTTGCCATTTATGCCATATAACCGAAAATACAAGCGTTTTCTCATGCATTACCTTGGATGCTCTTGATGTTGGGGAAATGTATATAAAATATAACATTGTCAAAGTACACTTTTAACGGACTTTGATAAGTACGCGAGGAATGTGACAGAAACTTATTTTTACAGTCAACCAGTTTTAACCTTGATATTTAATATTCTAGCTAATGTAACTCATAGGAAAATAACACTTATAGGATAGAAGATCAGTGAAGATCCTGACGAACCTGTGCATTCCTTTTCTGTCAGCAATTAATTCGAAGTTAGCACATACAACGTATTGAAAAGGATGAGTGTTCAGACTTCAAACTTCCAAGCATTGGTCCTGATTAGCAAAATTAATGTGCCTTAAATTGTGATTATTTTTTCTAATCCTCCAGTTAAAACATACATTTTGGGTACTCAAAAGAACTGTCTCAATGAGACGCTTTGTTTGAGTACACACAACATGCATGTACGTTTTGCAATACAATTATGTTTTGATTACGCACTCAGTCCTATCCACAGGCTGTGCAGCAACAGCAATTTATACTGGGTACGAGTTAAAAATGATAAATATTTTCTCGATGAACGGTTCATTTCTATTTTTGAAATGTTGTACAAATGGGAGCAGGCTACGTGTATAACTCAATGAATTATCATGTCAGACAATAAGCTATCATTTTATACTATCATTTAGCAATATTTTGCTAACTTGCTATAATCAAGTACAAGTACTAAAATCGTACATGTTTCCATAGAACAGCCCATCAGAGATCGCAAGCGAGAAGTTCTACTTGATAACATGTATGCGTCGCTACCTAGTGGTGTTAGATGACGCACTGCACCATCTTCTACTTAACCAGGGTCTTTCTATACAGTAGGTTTAATACCATATATACGGACAGTGCTGGAAGCAGTTTTGCAACTAACTTAAAATGAACTATTCAGAATAAAAAACGATGATTAATCATTTGAAAAAAATATGTTCCTAATACACTATTCAGCATTTCAGCTTCACAATAGTAAAATTTTAATAAAATACATTGTAATTGTATCGAAAGTTTGCAAAAAAAACATATACACATATTGCAATGCTATTAATACATTCCAACTGCAATAAAATTGTGTGATTCGGCATGTCGTGGTAAAGAAGAAATAGTGAATCATTAATAATAATCATTAATAATAAACTTTGAATGTACGATGGTTGTCCCAGAAAGTCGTAGACTTTTGTTATAACATGAGACTGTGTATCAGGAATTCTATGATATTTGCATGATATTTTTATATACATCACATAAACATTTTGTACAAATATGGGTGGAATCACAGTTTAGATAACAATGATATGAGCCTTTACTTGACTATATGTCAGCGTGTGCGGAGCACGTCGAAATTTTGGTAATAAAATTCATCTAGTCCAAATATTAGTGTACATTTAATTAAATTTCGCAGTTGTATTTCACACAATGTATTGCCTCCTTAACAAGGGAGTACTCAAGGTATGGTGTTGAAAATTTGAATCATTTCCAACCGTCGGCATTGATTTTATAGAAGATTTATCATGCCTACTACATTTTTATATTTCAGAAAATACAAACGTTATAAGAACGGTGCGGCGCAAAAAAATAGACTTTCAATATAATTTAGCTAATTAAACTCACAAAATCACGTTCTCCTAATGTTTACTAATTCGCTGAGTAGTCACAAGCATCGTAAAATGGATTCAGTGCAAAACTATTTTAGTAAAACCGAAAAACCACGCTCGTTTTGGTCATTTTAACTGAACACATGTTATTTTGCTGTCAAGTTATTTTAATAGTAAATATGTTTTCACATATGAACTCTAAAAGATCGCGCTTGTTTGTTTGCTAAACATAGCTAAGCTAAATTTTAAGTCATTTCTTAAACTAGGAAGACTTACTTAACAAACAGATTGCAATATTGATACAGTTAGAGCTTATATAAAAGGAGTATAGACAAAACATTTGACCACCCCTCTCTAAAAATAAAGCAAAATAATATGCAACGTGCTCCGCACACGTTGACACACAGTCAAGCAAACGTTCATAACTTTGTTATTTAAACTGTGATTCCACCCATATTTGTACAAAATATTTATAAAATGTATATACAAATATCATACACATTTCAGAGAATTCCTGATACACAGTCTCGTGTTATAACAAAAGTCTACGGCTTTCTGGGACAACCCTCGTACATTTCGTGTGTGAGTAAATACGACACTGGCATTTTGTAGATAACCTACCCTGTGTATAGAAAAGACTGCTGATCACTGATTGAACCACATGAGCTGGCTCATTTACATGGTTTATGAAAGGGGAAATATTATCAAATAAAAATACATGTAATTTATGAAAACAATGACTGATTTGTGAGAAGATGCATTGAAATTGCATCTTAGGGAGAAACATCAGGGTGGGTAGTCACGTGGTTTCTGTTAGGATACACTGTACGGAAAAATGGCGGACTTCTTTCCTCACCGATGATTTAAGCAAAAGTTAGTAGATATTTCTGCGTGTATTTTTTATCTTCACACAGAAAGTTATATGCCATTTTCCAGCCCCCATTTTTCCCAATCTAACGATGCCAGAATATCCTCATAAAGCTTCTTACTTTGAGTACAGACTCTGTTATAAAATCTTTAGCGGCGAAGATCGGGTCTGAATTTGGAAGTAAGCTGTACGGACAACATTTGTGACAGAGTTAGTACTCAAAGTAAGAAGCTTAAAGATACTATCCTGGTAGCGTTTGATAGGGGAAAATGTGGGCTGGAAAATGGTGTATAACTTTTGGGTATAGATGAGAAAACAGAGAGAAATCTACCTACATTCGATCAGAATGTCCGTACAGTGTATTCGAACATCCGTACAGTGTATCCAAGCAAAAACCACGTGACTACCCACCCTGAACATAGTCAAAGTTCTAACGCATCACAATCCTAAACATTATTGATTCAAGTCGTTAGCCTACAATACTATAGATTTCAATTATTATTGGCCAATTGTCTTTAATAGATTAACTGAATTCTGTTGTAATCTGCCTTATTCAGGATTTTGAGGCAGACTATCTACTCAAAATCCTGAATTCAACAAGCCTTAATAAACATGAAAACGTTCACGAATAAAGAATCTAGGGACACTTCCCTTCACCGTGCATAGGATTGCATATTATGACAATATCTCTGCGAACCCATCTTATATTGCATAACCTAAAACATTTAACCACAAAAACAAAATGGTTTCCCTAATTGTAACCAGCCCTTTGACAGTCTTTGAGTATTTCTCCTAACGTCACCATGGAAATGCACTACAAAACATGTAATTACAGTCTTTCTTAACACATTTTAACCTGTTTTTATGCCATGAGCTTCTGTTTTGCTAGCTGTTTTAAATTTTTGTTTTTGTTTGTTTGATTTGATTCTTTACGTCCACTCAACAATCTTTCAGTTATGCGGGACGGTTCTTCCTGGGTTGAACTAGTACTGAGCTAGGATAAATGTGTCTTGCTCAAGGACCACAACGCAGTGACGCCGGTGAGGCTCGAACCCGCGGCCCTTCGGTCTCGAGTCAAGCACTCTACCACTGAGCCACTGCGCTCCCTTTTAATTTTTTGCAGGCAACATTTTTCTTGTAGTACTTTCATGCGCGGACCCAGAAAAGTTTTTCTGAGGGGGTCCAACTTTGAGATTTTTTTTAAGTTAATGAGTGAATCCAAACAACACTAAAATCGGGCCATCATCGGCCTGCCAGCGAAACGCCATTTAAATGGCGTTTCGCTGGCAGGCCGATGATGGCCCAACATTGAATGCTGGCTTGGTAGCCTTGTGATGTTTCACGGGATCCGGACCAGTATTGCTAGAAACCCTATATTTTTGTATTTTTTCAGGGGGGGGTCCGGACCCCCTGTCCCCCCTCTGTATCCGCACTTGACTTTGGCGCAGTATTTTTATACCCATGAAAATTCTGGCGACGATAAGCAAGTCTGAGTCAGGCTGGGGCAGTTACCTTTTTTTGCATGCTGTTTTCAAAGGTTATCAGTAGAAAACACCAGCAGACAGAGGGTTAATTGCTGAAATCTTGTGCTGCTCTGACTTGTCATTCCTGAAGCCAATTTTAGTATATGTATTTAATTTGTAACATATGTTCAACGATATTTATCAAAACTACCGAATGAAATCCAACCTTTTAACCAGAAACTCATTTTTGCAAGTATTTATTTTGGAGGTATCCTAGTTGGGTACATTTGCATGCTTTTGTTTGTTTGATTCGATTCTTTACGTCCCATCAACAATCTTTCAGCTTATCAGAGACGGGTCTTCCTGGGTTGGACCAGTACTAAGCTAGGATTAATATGTCTTGCTCAAGGACCACAATGCAGTAACGCCGGTGAGGTTCGAACCCGCGGCCCATCGGTCTCGAGTTAAGCACTCAACCACTGAGCCACTGCGCTCCTTCTTTTGCATGTGAATTTAATTTTGAAAAAAAAAGACTTTTCGAAAAATCCATTCATGAATAACGACCAATATTGTCAATCGATTTGCAACCTCTGAATCTGCGCATTGCTTTGTGCATCACTGTACATTGTCCGTTGCGGTTCATTTGCGGGGGATGTACTAAGTAAGTGCCCTTATCTTGTCCTAAAGAAGCTGAAGATTATCAGGAGTGCCCAGCTGGGAACCAAGGCAGCATGACCTGCTTCATATCAGTATATCATCTTCCGTGTAATATTAAAAACATTTTTGTGGTTTAATATCGCCTTCTCAGCTTCCTAGCCATAGAAAAATGCACCTGTGCTTAAATCCTCCTATACTAAAGTCAACAGTTTTATTTAGCCAGGTCAAATACCCAATAGCTAGCCGGCCAAAACCGACCAAAAGCATCCACTGCGTTTGGGGTCCGCGTTATAAACAAACGTGTACATTATACATGTTATATAGCCGCCTCTTCTCTGCACTTCAAATATGTGCCTGCGTGACGATGTATGGGTGTACCATTTACAGTAAACCCTGTCTTAAGCGACAACTCAAAAAGGCGACCAAAATTGGTTTTTAAGACCGATTATCGCTTAATGAAGGTCAAAAGTATTGCAGAATCCTCTTTGAGCATTCTGCAATACTTTCGACCTTCATTAAGCTACCATTTGTCATCTTTGTTTTGTCTATTTTTGTGTGGCCGTTTTACACAGATTTTACTGTAGATTTATTTGGTCCGAACAGAACATAGTTTTTAAGCAGTTGAAATGTTACTATTCAGCTTCCGTCCTACTCTTGGTGTAAAGTTACACGTCAATTATCTTTTTTACCGTAAAAAATAAATTATAAAAAAAATCTTTTTACAGTGATATGCTGAACAAGAAAACAACGAGACAACAAACACGTTTGAACAAAAACGGGAACAATAAACGAACAAATACACATAGGGACAAGGACAACATGTAGACGGCACCGTGTATTCTATGGAGTCGAGTCTTGGAGCGAAGTTATGGAGTGGCGTATTGGTGTGGAGCGGAGTATAAGTTTGGAGTGGAGTATCTTGGATATCTGATGCACACCCTAGCTCTAAACATAGTAAATATATGGAGTAGATGTTTTAATCAATGCCCTGGCCTGATGTCAGTTCAAAAACGACCAGTCCAGATATTAGAAAATGCCAAATAAACTGAATCTGCAGGTGTACTAAGATTTTTTGCCACTCCAAAATTTTGACTCCACTGCAATACTCCAACCCATAACTCCGCTCCAAGACTCCACTCCATAGAATACACGGTGCCGATATAGACTAAAGTGAAGAAATAGTTAACTCTGTGCATGCTGGGTAAATTTTAGTTTTGTTGTCATCTGTTGATTTTTAAAAGCCGCATCAATAAAGATTGACCAATTCATGCATATTCTAAATGACAAAAAGTAAATACCGTACTGGCTCTACAAGCGCAAATTGCGTTTAACCACAGCGCGTCTCCTTGCTCATGTACGATAAACGCTAATGCGTCCGGATGAAAGGGGTGCACTAGAACATTAGAATTCAAAGTATATGTGCACTTTTAGAGCATGTGCGGTATCTATGGCAAAATATGATATAAAAGCAATAAAAATAGCAGTGCAAATAGCTAAAGACGGACCTGGTACTGAAGGCTTATATATGTAGTCTTGAACCATCTTCATCAAATAACCTGTCCCTAAAAGAGAAACAAGCGAAATGCTGTTACTTGATGAAGATGGAAAACGACTTCAGATGACATCACGGCATCACAGATAAACGCATTTTCTGATGAGGCGTTGAACCATGGGCGAAAGTTGAAAACTTCTTCCAAAATACTGAAACTCTTAAAAATTACAATATACCTATACAATATTAACAATTTCAAGTTTATATGGTCAATTGTCTTTAGATAAACCGACCTTAAACTATTTAACTAATTCAGCATTTCGAGTTTTACTTTCTAAGGAAAGTCAACCCAAAATCATGTACTAAGGAATAACAACTTTCACCCATGCGAATCCAAATGATTGTGAGTATATAGTTTTGGTCTTATCTTATCAAGTTCATAATTACAAAAAAAAAGTATTTTTCTCTTTAGAGAATCGTCTCTTTGGAGAACATACAACATATTATATCTATAACATTAATTCATAGAACGAGCTTTGCTCAACTTTCTACTGATAACCCAGTCAATAAAGAAGTGGACGAACAAAAATCTCTCCAAACCTACCGAGACAGTGAAGAATTCTGCCATTCAAATGTCTTGTTGTCGGTTGCATGATTTCAAGTGGGTCAAAGAACATAGGGCATTGAGGAGTTCACTGCATTATCAAACAGTTATATCTACAACATTCATTTTAATCAAAGTAGACCCTGATCAGGCAGCTCTTACAAAAGTGATACTTACATGTAGGGTACTCTAAGCATTAAAATGAAAATGTCTCCAAAAGGGGTAAAATCTATAAACTTGGGGCTACAAATTCATTTTTCGCTACTCTATCTGAACCAACACACGATATTTTGGTGCCTATCGCATCAACGAGCGGAGAGGGTTCAGGTGGTCTGCGCATACGCAAAGACTCACCACAGCCTTCGTTGCTCGCACATACACAACGTATGGATGTACGATATACTCAGACCTTTAGTCCCACTGAGGCATTTCGCATATGCGATAATAATGGCTAGTTCAGCTTAAAGTGTACACCTCTTTAAATATCTGACCCATTAAGATTGAAGGTACTCATTGATGTGGTTCCTATATTAACCATCAACACATAGTTGGGATTAATATAAGCTACAGCATGCCGACAGTTCTTCCCGCTTTCGATGGTTGCTCGCGGAGTATTCAACACCGAACCTTTCTTCATAGGTCACTGTCTAGCCACGCCCACGACTGGTTCCTATCTAGGTTAGCTTTACCAGGGACCGAAACATTGAATACCCCATAGCGATACAGTGACCGAATAGTCATATAAGGATTTGTAGAGCTGGGCGAGCACTAAGGCTGATCTTAGTTTTCACTGTATGCAGTGATCAATAAGGCATGGTTCGCTTTGCTTTGCTATTCCCAAAAGCATTTCCCGAGGACTCTCAATCAATAGTTGCTTCCTTTTGAAAAAATGGTCAGCCATGCTGTAAGTCAAAAACAATAGACCACTTAGTGGAAAAATAGGAGATCTATGTTTTTCCTTAGAAAGACTACTTTTTCATGTTAAACCAAACATGTTTATTTTTTAAGTCTATTTTTGCATAAATCATTGCGACTGTCACGGCACAAAAATGCAGTTATTATTATTTTTTTTTTTAGAAAAATAGGTATATCTATTTTTTGCATAAATGTCTTATTGATTTTTGACCATCAAGATGGCTGGCCTATATTCCAAAGGGAAGTAACCATCGGTTGAGTGGGAACTATCAATTTTCACGCGAAAAAAGCCGTGTAAAAGTCCTCGCTTTTCCCTTAACCCATATGCACTAGTCATAAACAAGCTTATGAAAAGAGTATCAGTAGCTTTTCTCAGGGTTTGGCTTAGATAAGTGCCCCATCTAATAAAGGTCAGCTATGCTATTTAGTTTCTGTTTCTAAATTGTTTCCTGTTTAGGAAAATGACTTAAATGCGAAATGGGGGATTTTTTCTATGATTTTAAAAATTGACCAGCTTTACATGAATAGCGGTGAAAACGCTGTTATGAGGCCAAATAAAAAATCAGTGTGTTTCGGGTAACGGGTCTGAACTTTTTAGGTAGGGTAGGCAAACAAATTTGTTTTAATTATTTATTTTTTCCAGAAAACCTGAAAAAATCTTGATTTTACCAGTAAATTTAGGTAGGGTGGGGTTACCCTAAACACAGGTATTTTTTATTTGGCCTTAGCCAAATATACTAGTACAATGTACAAAACATGAGCATGATAAAACCTACACAACAGGCTGTGTTCCCAGCGAAGATACAGATCAGCCTAGACGACTGTCCAGTCTTTTCAGAGTTCTTTTTTCGCATCAAAAGGCTATCCACTTAATACAAGCTATGATTCTGACTAGAGAATGATTACCAGACTGATCTGAGTCTTCGGTAGGCTCATATGCCAGTAAGATGCTTTTGTAGCTACTTTTCAGAGGGAACTAGTGGATGCGTTTAGGTCTAGCTTGGCCCCGAGATTATAAAAACTTTTTTTATGCTCAACTCAACTGAACATGGAATTTATCACGCTCATAAATGTTAAAACGCCAACAATTGTTGGCGTTTTAACAAAAACGCCAACAATTGTTGGCATTTTAACATTTATTAGCAGGATAAATACAACATCTGAGAGCATATGAACAAGAAAGATTTTTTTTTTTTTCAGCATTTTATTTTCTATCCCCACCCTTTCCTTGGAGAACCACAAGTGTGAGGGAGGTTCGTATGGTCCTCTGTGAATTACGTTGGTGATTTAAAAAAATGTCAGGACCCCCCCCCCCCCAACACACCCCCCCCCCTCTGAGGAAAATTTCTTATTTTGTTTACACCTGCTTTTCATGTCTCAAATTTGGCTTATTGTAGTCTCCAAAACTGTCATTACACGCAACCACACAAAGCGATTTTCAAGTCTACCAAGCCATTTCAAGCCCATTCAGTCTGCATTTGCGTCGCTAATTGCGATGATGGCGACTTATGGTTAATATTAAAGCATACTAAGTCCAGCTGTTGGGGGCCTCTGGGACGATAAGCTAATAAAATTCCCATTATGACTAGTACGCTGACAGAGGCCGGTGAAAGAAAATATTGTCCTAAGTTACATTGATTTACGGTGGTAATTATGATGTGCCTTGAGCTACTGAATCTGTAATTGATATAGGTTCGGTAAATCTCGCCCATCTCCGTAAATGTCCGTCAGTGTCAACTAAGGCCAGACTTCAAAAATTAAACGCCTCGACCGCCGGTCTCTCAACACTTTTCTGGTTAACCAATACAAGCCTGGCGTTTTTTTTTATCATGTTGACAGTAAACCCATACCAGACGCCGTTTTCGCAAGATATTCATTTCCTAAAGAGTGGTATATCAAAATTTGAATAAAAATGAAAAATAGCAACCAAACAACCCCCAAATTAATAATGGACCATTGATAAGGAGTCATGATGGCTGTATTTGCCATAAATGGGTCCATATTGTACAATAAGCGGATTCGATCGCGAGAATCAGTGATCTAATAAGGAAACGAGAGAATATATAGAAGGGGGTCATGAGGCACCCTTTTATGAGTCACATTTCCTAAGGTTCAGACAAGTTCACCTTTTACATGTTATTTATTATTATTATTTTGTAACCATCGATTTAAACACTCAAAAGAACCGAACCGGCTCACAGAGGCTGTTCTTTAGAGTACCCACACTTTTCTTTGGGGTGAGGAATATGAAAAAAAAGTTTAGTTTTTTTCAATTGTACACTCTTTTCTGGAGGCACGTATTTGGATCTGAAGGCTTTAATTGCCAATTATGGTATTGTGTACAAATATGGCATGTTGAGCATCTGTTCATATGATATCATGAATCAAAGGCCTTATGACAATTACGACTCTTGATTGAGCTTTCAGATCTTAGCGGTGCTGTTATTTACTAATTAGAGCTAAGAAGCTTTGTGGTCAAGGATTCGTCATTGAACAGCGAAGACTGAGGACGATCAGTATCACTGTTCAGACATACCACGATGGACATTTTCTTGTTGTACGAAATAATCACTTGAGACCCTCCTTCCTCCTTGAGTCCGTCTAAAACACAAGCGCTGAAGCATACTAGAGGCGATTACGTATCTTTATATGGCAATTAATGGAGTAACTCAGAGAAAATAACCCATACCGAGTCTATGATGCTGATGAACACCTGCATACATATTTGTATATGCGTGTGAACTAAGATGCGTCACATAAGCAACACATATACGGCCCAAGCTTCGATTTGTAGCTATGTTGGACCGCAAATTTCACGCTTCGTAAATTTCACACCATGTGAAGAATAGGTACCAATACGCCACTTTTTGCAAATGTGAAATTTACGTACGGTCAATTTCGATAATTTTTTGGGTGTAAAACTTGTGCTCAAATTTCACAGTTTTATAGTTTTTAACGTGTGAAGGACTAGTACTTTGTGAAGATTTGGTAGCAATGTTTCACAAATGTGAAGAATCGGTACCAAATGCTCACACGTGTGAAGGATCGGTACCAAATCCTCACATTTGTGAAAAATTGGTATCAAAGCATCACATGTGAAAAATTGGTATCAAAACTCACACATGTGAAGAAATGGTACCAAAGCCTCACACATGTGAAAAATTGCTACCATATTTATCATACATATGAAGAACTGGTACTTGATCGTCACAGATGTCAGTGACAAAACTGTGAAGAATTGGAATCGAATGTAAAATGCAGCAGATTTGGGGGTATTTTATCAATGTGAGGAATACGCATGTATGCTATATGAAATTTGACTTCGTGCGTCTTTTTCACAAAGTGTGAAATATTGGTACGAAATATGTGACGTATTGGTGCCAATTTTTCGTGCTGTGAGGAATTGGTACCAATTCTTCACAGTGTGAAATTTACGAAGTGTGAAATTTGCGGTTCAACATAGCTACTAGGCCAGCGTCTGTTAAAATCGCTACTAATACAAGTGTTACAGTAATGGATACGGGTGCACGACAATTCGTCGAAAGACACTTCGTCGAATACGACAATAAGTCTACAAAGACAATTGGTCTACTACATAGGACGCGAAAAAAGACATTCAAAACTTCTTATATACATAAGCAAAATAGGCTCGTGCTTTCTACATGTTGAAATAGCAATCATTGACTACTTGTTTTTGAAATCGCCGTCTAAATGATATAAGTACATTTATTTATTTATTTTTAAAATAATGTTTACTCATTCTCTCGTATCTTTTTGAGGAGTCCTCTTTATCACAGATTCTACTTGAAGAATAAACCTCGTTGCAAGAAAAAAATCTTTCAAATTCCTCTTTAGATAAATAATCAGAGAAGTTGTTATAATCTGCCATATTCTAATGTCCTCCTTTCGAGGCTGACTCAAAAGTTAGTCAAAACGCTAAATGAAACGTCTCACCAATGCGATAGCACTTTACGTACCTTCGGGCTTCAGGGGTCGGCTTCAATTTCTAAGCATGGAATATGCACACATAAACACAGACCAGGATATTTTACTCACATGAAGTACCGCATCTGTTCAACTAAACGCACACATAAGTCTGATTACACTATTGGGCCTTACTACCTGTAGGCGCCGATTCAAACTGCATAACATCGTTCGAAACGGTCTATTTCACTGTGTCATCAAACGTGAAGACACAGTGAAATTCTTAAATTTCTACATGCTCTACATGATGTTGCTGTTGTTGTTAATTATTTAGTATTGAGTGACCAGTCGCTGTAATGGTTTGTAGATGTCAAACATGACACGTTACTGATATCCATCTTTCAATACACGGTATCATATTACAAGTAGAGATAACTCTGTATTGATTCGCTGTATACTGGAAACCCCTATTGATTACTTTGGCAAACAGTGAAGACATGGATGAAATGCTACATAACGCACACCAAGGTCTGCATTGTATTCTATGTACAATATATAAAAAGGACGCAATGAAAGGATTTCTCCGTGGGCCAGAATCGGCCCACAAATAAAACGCCGTTTGAATGGCCTTTCGTTGGTGGATCGTTGGAAGCCGTTTATGTATTGTATACCGTCTATGAGTGAATTGGGGACGTGCGCTAATATGGAATTTACGGTAGTTTAAGCTTCGGTAGGCTTGTAATTGCTATCTTTTATTACGGTAAATGTTGTAAAAAATCGAACACTTTTCTCTTTCTTTTCTCAAATCAAATGGTGATTTTCAGAGCAAAGCTTTACAGAATAGCGAACAGGGAAACCTCTGCTTCTTCAGAAGTAGTCTGATATCGGCCTGCGCTGGATGTCTAGGACTTTTTGACAGGCAACAAGTGTTCGATATTTTTAGCATTTACCGTAACAACCACATGACAAGTAGATCGGGTTTCAGCGATGCACATTCCAATATATATAAGAAGGACATGGTATCGGCCTCACCAATTTATTTAACTAGCCAAAGGCTCGTTTAATAAATTTTATATAAAATGATCACTCGTGTAAGATTCACTATACAGTAAAACCTGTCTTAAGCGGTCACTTATAAATAGGTAAAACAAAGGTCTTAATTGAATATGGTAGCTTAATGAAGATCGACAGTATTGCAGAATGCTCCCCCTTGGACCATTCTGCAATAATTTTGACCTACGTTAAGCAATAATCGGTATTGAAAACCAATTTTTGTGTTCTTGTTGAGTGGCCGCTTAAGACAGGTTTTACTGTATATATTATTATATTGTACTTTAAATTAAGGTACAGCACAATTCACATGAATACATAATGCCATGTATTTGCTATTTTAAGGACCTTGAGAGGCCCTTTCCGCCAAACTATGGACCCACTTCAAAGCTTCCTCTCTTGTAATTGTGAACTAACCTTGAAAGCGAATATGACACGACAAAATGCGCATCGTCATAGGACATGTAGGAAGGTGACGAAGGAGTTACAAATATGAGAAATATGATATTACTGCATGTACATGAGTGACGTCATGAAGACCCCCATTTCCGACCTCCAGATAACATTGCGTTATTGAATATGATCTTTCATGTTTCTCAACCAAAACATGTGTTGTGGGTGCTCAAAAGAACCGTCAATGAGACGATTCTTTTGAGCACCCAAAACATATATTTAAACTGTTTGGGTAAGAAATTAATTACAATTTTAATTTTAAAAAAAATGCTTATCTGGATCCAAGAATATTTTTTGTATCATGGATTTGCTATCTGTAGAGAATAACTACATTTACTAGTCTCTGCACCTGAGCATACTGGTGTGTGCCTTTTAGCTTAGTTGTTCGAAAACCCCGAAGACAGGGGCTCAATTTATTTCATTCTAATGCCCCAGTCATTAAGGGTTGTACTAAATACCGCAAGGTACACAAGGTACTGCAAGGTGACTCAATGTACCGCAAGGTAGATAATAATAGCACAAGATCTTTTCCAATGTTGGACCAACGGAACGCACGCCCCCAGATAAGAGGGGGTAATTAAAGAGTTATTATCTTATTTTTCAGTCAGTCTCAGTCAAAACATATGTTTTGGGCATTGAATTGCCAGAGACCATCAATGACCATCAATGCTTAGCCCAGGGGTGGGGTGGGGGGGGGGGGGGTACTCTGATATTTTCAAACGCCATTTTTTGGCTCAAAATTGTATTTTGGATTTTCAGAAAAATGATATTTTTTTGGTATAAAGATTTTGTGGATATTTTTGGGGGTCATCACAAAATTGGACTATATTTAGGGGTCATTTCTATGCATTTTGGGGTCTTTTCTTAAGGTACAGAATGGGGGATATATTTGGGGTGGCTAAAATTCCAAATATTTTTTGGAGGTGCTTAAAATTCCTGACTTTTTTGGGGGTGAACGGTAGATGCTGGGCCCGAGCCTACGTATAAAGAAAACACGAGAGTGATAGTACACCACACCACACCACACCCCTGGGATGCTTAGAGTGGATAAAAGATAACCAAACTCCCCGCAAACTTCAACGCCAAAAATGTTTACTTATCTGGACCTATGCTTGCGGCATAGATTGATATGGGTTCGGCCCGAGAAAAAAACAACCTTATTTCATGCTCGACTAAGTTAAGCATAAACATTATTGTGCTCATAAATGTTAAAATGCCAACAATTGTTGGCTTTTTTGATAAATACATCATCTGTGAGATTGAAAGCAAGAAACGTTTTTTCTTCAGCAATATAGTTTTTGTTTGCAGTTGAGATTTCATGCTCAGTCGAGTTGAGCATGAAAACAGTTTTATAACTTAGGTCCTGGATGTCGGTTCACTGTACCACCATATCGAAACTATTATTAACTTTTAGTATGCTGGGTAATTTTGCTTGTTTTTTTTTGTGTGTGTGTGTGTGTTTTTTGTCGTCTACACATCTTTCCGCTACAGAACAAGAATATTCTGCCGTCAATTCACCGTCCCGCTACAGAAGTCCTCTATACACCCTCCCGCTACAGAACAAGAATATTCTTACTGGAATATACCGTAAAGAGTTTCAAAAAGCATGCGCGGGTCCAAAGGGAGGGGGCCAGGGGGATCCGGACACTCCCCCCTGAAAAATCACAAAAATATAAGGTTTCTTCCGGATTCCCTGAAAAATCACAAAGCTACCAAGCCAGCAATTCAAAGTTGGGGCCATTATCGACACGCTGGCGGACCGATGATAGCCCCGCTTATCCCCTCATCAACTAAAAAAAGTTGTCACCCCTCTGACAAAACTTTCTGGATCCGCGCATGAACAGTTACAACAATTTGGATCCAGATCAGGCCCCGAGGTTATAAAACTTTTTTCATTCTCAACTCAACTGAGCATGGAATATCAACTGCTCATACAAACTAAACTTATGATACCGACAAATGAAGAAGTTTCTTGCTTTAAGTCTATCCGATTTTGCATTTTTTGTGCTCAGTTGAGTTGAGCATTGAAAAAGTTTTATGACCTCAGGACCAGGTCCAACTGTTTTGTTGTCTGTTGTTTCGCTGAGAGTTCCGCCGGTGACTTTTCGGCGCACCCTGATAATACACTTTTTTATTTTAGGTTCTCATATTATGGAAAGCAGCTTAACATATGTTTTAATGTAAAGAACACATGTCATAAGCTGAAAAGATTGCAGCTAGACGACAAGTCGATCAATAAAAAAATGTCGTCTGCTGATAAATCATCAAGAGTGAAGGGTCAATATCAGTTATGGATTTTTATGATCTAATGCATTATAATTTCTTGCGCAGCCATGCGCCAGGTCAAACGATTGCAAACCGTGCGATCAACAATGGATCCCATTTGAAAAAGGTCGGCGATCAGCATGACGCAGCTTACATAATGACAATAGACTCTCAGAAACTCGAACTCCATAGGGCTTAGAGTTTCTCATTTGTTGAGTTATAAATAGGGGCGGATCCAGGATTTCTGTAAAGGGGGTTCATATATAAATAAGATATGGAGGGATCCGCAACTGTGTACGAGCTCAGTTATAAGTAGCTACTCTTTCAAGCCAGGTCTTTGCCTGCAACATCGCCTACAGTTTGGACCTAAACTAGGCCCGACAAAATGACACGTCTTATCTTGATCCAAACTGTTTGACACTCTGTTGGCATTCGTGAGAGATTTCAGTGAAAGCAATACGTTTGAAAACAAAAATATCAGCTCCCATTAAACTACCCAGTTGCAAAAAGGTTTGATTAAAGTAGACGATAGGCACTACTTGTGCTCCAGAACTTTCTCGTCGTGCCAAGGGATCATGCCCCGTTGGCAGAATCCAGACTTAATCAAAATACACAATTCTTCATTATTTTATATTTTCTATCAAAATATTTTACTACACTGTAACTGTCGCATCTTTTTCAGATTCGAACATGTACATGTAATTACAAAAAGCCACTTTTCTGACATGAAAGAAAAATGGGCGGGGTTGGCCCAACCCACTCGTACACTCGGTCTTTTTGGTGCGCACACCGGTCCTGGTACTCTAGTGCGAGCCGCATTTAAAAGCATTTACCATATGACTCAGACAGGGATCGCAAAAGTGTGGCATGTTGAAAATTCTGAAAAATCCGCGATACAGAATAAAACATTTAGTTTGAAAAAAAAATCAAATTTAATTACTTACATGTGCTGTCTGAAGCTCCTTCCATATTTTATAATTTTATACTTTTTTTTTTCCTCAAAAATTAATCCGCTCAGAAGTACCAGACGATCACTGCAGACGGCGTCTAATTGAGAAATGAAAACGAGGCTTGATTCCAGTGAGTCACGCCCTCTAGGCAGCTAGTGACAGCAACGATCCAACAGTTATTGACGAGCGATGAAACACACACTGAATGAAGTCACACTCTTTAGCGAAGGGAAGAAACTCAAAATCTGAGAACTCTGTCACGAGGTGTAGTTATAAATACTATAATTGGGCCTCGACGCGAGAAAACCTGTCTTCGGGGATTTCGAACAACGAAGGCGCAGACCAGCCTGCGCATCCGCGCAGTCTGATCAGCACCTTTGTTATTCGCTTATTGAAAAGTATCATATGTTAACTTGCTACAAGCGAAATTTGGATTCTCTAGCTAGTCTCTGTTGCTGAGCAGGTTGGTTTGAATCTCACTTTTTCGGAAACCCCGAAGACAGATTTTCTTGCGACGAGGCCCACATGTCTCTTTGCATGCTGGGTAAATTTTTGATGCTTTTTTGTCGTCTTGATATTTTTTGAAAAAGTCTTTCAGAAATATCTTCAGAGTGTCAAACAGTTTTGGTCTAGATCAGGCCCGATGTTTTGTCTTGGGGTCCAAACTGTTGAAATACATCAGGCCTGATCTGGGTCCAAACTGTTTGTAATAATTCTTGCAGGCAAAGAGATATACCATATTTTACAGTATATCAAATTCAGTGGCGGATCAAGAGGGGGTTCAGGGGGTACGCATGAACCCCCTCCCCACCCCCCCCCCCCACCCCCGTTTTTATATATCCTATGTAAATGAAATTCATTTTCATGGGATATTTTAGAAAAATGAGATAAAATCAGCAAAGTGAACCCCTAAACCGTTATACTTACGAACACCCTTTCCAGAAATCGTGGATCCGCACCTGAAATTACCACGACATAGGCCCCATGTCTTAGGATTTGGCCACGAGGTTAAATTTGTTTTTACTGAGATGAAATTTATCATGCTCATAAATGTTAAAATGCCAACAATGTTAACATTTATTCAACCTCTGAGAATTTGTAAAAGCAAGAAAAATGTCTTTTATTTTTCAGCATTTTAGTTTTTATGAGCAGTCAGATTATTTGAACATGAAAAAAGTTTTTTAACCTCTGGGCCTGGTTACGTTACCTGCTAAGACGCAAAGATTAGCTAAAATATGGATATTTTATGAGACAGTTTATGGCGAAGGTGCACTATACGGGGGATTTTCATAGACATATATTTTCTGATAGCCAAATATCCTAAGCTACTTAATCCAACTTGTTAGCACTCTGGCTTTGGGGGCTTTATCGTTCAGAGGGTGTTAAATACGTTACTTATATGTAATTTGTAAGTTAAGACTGTAATAAAAATCACCCGACTTCATGGTAAAAGCGATATAATCTTACGGTTATTTGCCTTAGGATATTAAGCTTAGATGTTACTTTTTCTAAATTCATCAAATTCAATAACATCTGAATATCTTGACCACTTGAAATTGGTACATAGCCGAGCCCACTGTGACCTTCCTTCACCTCATAAATGAAGATTATCTACCCCAACCCTCTTTTTAATGGCCACTTACAAGCATGTCCCTATGTAATAGAACATGTGAACTTTCTGTCCAAATCGCTTTTAAAGTTGATGATGTAACCAATCCATTGTGATGATTGCATTAAGATTCCAAATACAGACCAAGTACAATGGTAACGTAATCGATGCACCTTAAAAGTAACGTTCGTAACAATCTTATGGTCTCTATAACAGAAACCCTTATATTAAAGCTTTAAAAGCAGGAACTTATCTTTCCTAACTAGTTTTTCATTGAGGAAATATTTGGTGACATTTCTGCCCCAAAAGAAAAGAAAATGTGTGTTGTATGAGAACGATTCGACTAGAAATTGGCCTCGTTATCAGTCTCGTCCTCATTAACGACATCTAACGACATTAAAATGCTCAGCATCATCAGAGTCACCGGCTGTTAGAATTGTGTAAAGACAAATCAGAGAGTAGCATTCTATTTACTAATATTATCATTTTAAAGCACCCTAGCGCAGTATGAAACCAGATATTGCCAACGTTTTAGTCACGCAAAAGCATTTTATATGATTGTGAACTACGTTATTCTCCAAAAAATTAAATGACTTATTTCTTGATTTTAACACAAGTAAAAATAAAAAGCTAGCTAGCTTAAACTTTTCTGAACCTACCTTATTTGACACTAATGTTTTTGTAATTAAATTAAAAGTTTTGATGTATGTATGGGTATCTTTAAATGTATTACGTTACTTGTCCATCCATGCTTCTGAAGTTAAAATATTGTCTGAACACATTTCATAGTTTGTTTGTTTTTGGATATATTCATTTTCCAAATAGTCGTATTTATTTTAGATAACATAATTGATTACATATGTTCTATAATTAAATAAGATAAACATGTCCAATAGTGTTGAATACGTTACCATATGAAATATAGCCAATGTAACATAATCATTGATTGTAACAATTAAATGAAATCATTCGCTTTATATATAAAGCTTGATAATGGTCAAAAACCACTATATGCCATCTGCATTTACCCAAACGGACAGATTAATAAAAAATTGTTGATACAGAAAAACCTTAAAATTACAAATTTTGCAATTTTTGCGTTATCTAAAAGGAGGATTTATATGTTTATGCTAGCAATCTGCTATAACCTTTAATCCATGCTGCTTGCACAGCTCTTTCAAGTATTGGCCTTACAAGCATTTTGGGGTTAATTCAGAATGCATTTCAGAACTATCTTAAATATATATTTCATTTTCATTTCACAATAATGAAAATTGAAGTTTACTACTTTGAGGAAATTGGTAAATTTCACCATGTTATCTCTGTTACCAAGTAGAAGAGACATTATAAGACACTATGATACTATATACGCTCATTGGAAATCAATATTCGATTTCTGTGTGTATTATATTTATAAGCTTATATCAAATCACACATTTGTGTCAATTCTAATTCATTAATCACATTTCAGTTAAGAATTAGTATTCTACATATTCTCAAAGATCAAAATCGTTCCATCAGAAGAACCCAAATGTAACGTTATGCTAAATTTTCTATGGTATTACAATCTTAAAAACTGAACGACTACATGTAATCAAGTAAACAGTATACTTTAATGAGTATAGAGCACTAGCCTTTTCAATTGTATTAAAGACAGTAACATAATTTAAGTTTGAGGATACACAGTTATGTGTACTTAGTCATATGTCAAGTCATGCACTGTTTGTTTAGTTACATGTTTCAGCTCTATTTTAAGAACATTATCGAATACTGTATGCTATATGCAGTTACTCAATATTCAAATAAAAATTTAAAACAAGTACTTTGCATTACTTGCTATACTGAAATTGTTAACTGCGAATATTATTGACTTTTGATGAGATTTTTCAAACAACTAAAACATTACATTCCATATATAAATTTACTAATATTTAAAATCGGTTGATCTGACACGTGCTAATTAAGAAACTGGCACTCATCTGTATCTAAAATGCATAAAAATAAGTGAGTATGATCAAGAAATATAATTATAAGATTAAGTCATGGCTATTAATACACTAGCTGTAAGCAGAGTAAGTTATTAGACAATAATGGAGATATGCCTGATTTCAGCCACACTATATCTGCTTGTAATTTGTTTGTGTTTTGGTTAAGAACATTATAAGGAAATTTTGCATTATAATATAGAGTTATTTCTTATTTTGTAAGATCAAAATATAAGAGAAGACGATATACTGTCATTTTAAAACCTCGAAAAACTTTTAATATTTGATTCAATTATACATTTTACTAGACGATATTTCATAAACCGTGATGAAATTTCATTTTTTTACTTAATTTAATTATAAATTGGCATTTTAAATAAATTGAGTACCAATTTCTACAAAAAGTACCTGTTCAACCAGTTTCAAAGATTTGTTTATAAAAGGGAAACATAATGCTTTAGAAGTTTGATTAATGCAATTGGTAGCCAACTTTATTTACAAAAGGACGTGTTTGTATAGTGAGAAATAGAACTGGTGATATTTTATCATATACTTGAATATTGAATAGATACGAAACAATACAACAATACCCAATATATTCCTTCAACATAGCTTAAATGAATACAAACAAATATTTATCATATGGTATGTAGTTTATTTTTTATTATAAACTCTATATATCACCCTTTACATTAAAAATTTAACCAACTCGCGGTGCCATGGGGCTGTCTGCCGTTTGTGATTGTGGTTTTTCATGATCATACTTACCTACTATTTTTAACATTACTGTAATGTCAAGTGCTCCCTACTTATTCTAAAGTCCACGTGTTTTACATGGCTTCCCTTTCAGTTGTTAAGATTTGAAGATCGAGGAAAAATTAAAAAAAAAAGTTAATTAATATACTTTAAAGCATTTTTTATATAAATATTCTTGTGTTTGGATGATTTCAACCTTTCAGTATAGTAAAAATGCATTCACAAAGAATCAAATATATTGAATACCCATTTCAACCTCTTAAGGTATGATGCATTCATACTTAGGGCAATGGTTGCTTATGGTGTGTAGATGGCAATTATGATCATCGCTATGACCTTTGGGTCAAGTGTCAAGGCCAATTAACAACAATGCTTCAGACCACCTTTATGACCATGGAGTCTAGGGTAAAGGTCAATATTCCTAACATCGTCTTACAGCTTGTGTAACGCGAATTCTTCTGTCATTGTTTGATGGAAGGTATCCTTATTATGTAAAATAAAAGCTTATGGTGTGAAAATGACTTAAGTTTAACAGACTCTTGGCTCTCGTTTGTGGTGTCTTACTGTGAGTGTGTCACTTTCCCATTGGTATCCTGGGTCAGGTATGGTTCTTGATTGTATCGATTCCTGATCTTTACACCCTTACTTACTTATAAAATACCAAACACAGTCCAAATATAACCACAATTTTTATATTCTCACTCTGGGCATCGGATTATATACCTTTAAGTCACGTGCTAAAAGCTAATCCCAGCTTCATCTAGTGACATAATCATTAGCCAAACATATTATGAGTTATCAATAAAGCGCACTCCACTGGTGCAAGGTTCCATTTATATCAATCAATAGGAATATATAGGGTTGACTCATAGTCATGCTTACTGCGCAATCTCCCAAAGGTCAGATGCTTGGATCTTTGTCGAATTTGAACGTCTTTCTTGACTGACATGCTCTATTTATTGGGTTGACACAATATAGTAGAATGAGTAACATTTATAAAGGAAGCCTTTTAAAGGTGTTAAAACATCCCAGAAGAATTGACAGGCTAATCAACAAGACCTTAAGAAATCATAACAAAATAGTTTGTGCCAGACTTCCCTAACAAAACAAGAACGTGCTAACAATACGTGCTTGCAATACCCCTATTACCTACACAGTTGATAAAAATAAAAACAGGAATTCTCAAATATTGTAAATTCGCACAGGTAAATTCACTTACATTGTGTGAACTCTCACAGGTGAAATATGACCATTTCTAACACACACACACACACACACACGCACACACACACACACACACTCACACACACACGCGCGCGCACGCACGCACGCACACGCACACACACACATGTAGCACCACTACAAACTAAATAACATATCAATATAATGAGAACAAAACTAAAGAAAAATAAACAAGCATGCAGGAAACCATCATATGAATAAACATACACTCCTGCAACATCAGTACACATATGATTAAGAAAATAACAAATTATTATTTACACCAATAGTTTTACATAGTATAGTATACACAGGTGAAGGCGGTCCCCTTTGAATGGTTGGCCTCCCCACCACGTTAGCAATCATCCCAAAGTCCCCTACTTACAAACGTCACAAGCAAATGATACCATCAAGCTAATTCCAAGTTTTGTACAATATTTTATCATATGACGTCGCGTCTGGAAGTGAAATAATGTCATGCAATAAAACCCATAAACCACTAGTTGTTTATAGTTTAACGGGAACTGTAATGACGCACATTACAAAGTTGCGGACATAATGACAAAATTATAACGTTTTACTGCAGAAATGAGGCTTCAAAGTAATCTTAATGTCATATGATAAATAGAATCTAACATTCGTGCTCTTGTATTATTAAATTTATTAAACTCGTTGGGAAAAAGAGATAAAATGGTCGGCAAGCCGCATATTTTATCTCTTTTCCTCAACTCGTTTAATAAAATCAATAAAACATGAGCACACATGTAAGATCTTAATGTCAATCCATAATCTATATAAATAAAAAAGAACACACATGCATAATAGGGTCAATTGTCACTCCAAATAATCATTTCTGTAAAGTCTATAGATATAGCTAGAACGGAACCCATCATGTAGCAGCGTCATACTCTCTCAATGGGTGATCAGACCACCAAGTGGGCAGTCACTTAAGGGTCACTTAAGGGTACCTATCATACATAAAACCACTCGTATACATCAACATTTAAAGTAAGCAATATATATAGTATCTTCCTATAGTATCTTCCTATATACACAGCACGGACTTAATCCATTATCCAAATATATAATAACGTTTATTTACAATAAGGTTTATCTTCCCTTTTCTGCACCTGGTCTGCTTGAATTTGGTCATCCTGCTAATGTTTGTAGTGAGGTTAACAAAAAATAATGCATAACCCGTATCATAACCTTCGTTACAACACGAAAATATGCATACATCATATTTTTCAATAAATTGCAAGTAAATCAACCTTGTGTGTTCATTTAACTCATATATGCATATTGTTTATGATTTATGAGGCCTCATTACATATAAAATGGTTAGATATTGATGTCAATTGGTGTTTTGTTTAATGTTTGCAATTCGCTGATTTATTCATTATTACATCCTGGGGATGCACAACATAAAAACAGGATTTGGTGTCATAACCAGAAGCAAATTCAGGGCCACACTCCAAATATTCCTTTAAACTATTACTAGAATTTATACACTGGAAACCCTATTGGGTTGCTCATTTTCCTCTTGTCTCATGTCGTTTTTCTAGCTTTTAAAGGCTTTGCTAGTTCCATTAACGGAATATTGTCTTCTGCATCTGACTCAACTCTTTTTTATACTTTAGCAAGCTTTTCATATGGACTCTCTTGGTCTGTAACGCCATCAGGAGATCATTCAGATTAAACGACATACATGGTCTATTTATCACTATTGGCAGCCATTAGCATCTTTACATAGACTCTGCTGGTAGATCCATCTATAGATTGTTCTTGATAATTAGATGGTGGTCCAGTCTTTCCAATTATGCGATTGTATTGATTACATTTGCAATAAAGTATGCATTTTCGCTGTTTGGTGCTTGATTTTGCCTGTCTTTTCTTAGCCTCTGTTAGATTTTTTCTTGAATATGTGAATGATTTATACTGTTTATGAAGAGATATTCGATGGAGTTGTTCTCCTTGAAAGGCGAGGTTTCATCACAGTGCCAACCAGCAAAACATCTCAATTGTACAGAAAATAAAAAGTTATGAAACGTTGGAAGAAACACTACTTTTGAACTGAATAGCTGCCTAAGTTAGTAAGCCTGATTAAAATGTTAAGTCCAAGGTTGGATTTTTTTCTGACAGTTTACAGAGAACATCATAGAGTGATGGATGAAATCTCTCCACCTCTGCATTACTCTGAGGCTAATGCACGCTAGTTTGAACATGTTGTATATTAAGTGTCCTCATCATATCCTGAACAACCTTATTAACAGTCTCTGACCTTTATCAGTCACAATTTACACAAGCCACAAAACCATGGAAATATTTTCATTTGTATTTTGTGATACTTGCTTGATAATACTACTGCTGATTACACTGTATGATGTGTTCCTTTTGTGCAATTTAGTAGCTACAGGCAATACTTATTGCTAAAAATGATTTCTTGCCTTTGGTGCTGTAAAACTTATCTAGATGTACTGGGAGATAATCAACAAGGGCCACGTGACACGCGAAAGCTAAGTGTACATACTACTAACTTCAAAAAGTATTTGCTGTTGTCTCGCAAATTCGTGTATGTTAATTTTAAAATGTAGCGCATGCGCATTAAGGGTATTGAATTATAAAAGAATACTTTTGCAAACAAAACATTAACATCTAAAATATCACAAAACAAACTCAAAAGTTTCCAAACTAGATCATTATTGTAAATAATTTACCTTAAAATAGGTCACCATGCCTCGGCCAAGTCATCTAGAAGCTTCTCGATGGATTCGTGGTTTTTGATTGGTCACTGCTTAATAGAGGCTCCATGGAGGGAATATTTTTTGTTTTCGATACAGCAGAAAAAAGTGAATGCATTTATCTGTATGGTTTAGTGTTTAAATGGATTTGTGTGTGTGCTGCTTCTAAATTTATCAGGAAAACATTAACCTACCATCATTTCAGTTACACCATTGATTTTCAAACATCACAAAATTGACTAACTCCTAATATAAACTATTGTAAAATAACTTTTGAAAATATAACATATGTACACTTTGGGGTAAAATTCGTACTAGTGACAGTGTAGGCAGGGCAAATGTCATTTATCCTCAGCACAAATTGTGTTGTGCAAAATGAGAGATGCAACAAATGTTCGGATTTGTCACACAAAGCCAAATTAACAATTTTAAGGTATGGTCGCCCCCTCATATTTGGTGGAGAAAATTTATGACACACACAACAAAGCTCTGATTCTTTGTACTGGCTTTCAACATCAGTGCCGGATAAAATAACCGCAACAGCATTCTTTTGAATAGATATTCCACTTGAGGAGAGCTTTGGACTTAATGCAACTTTGTTATCTATGGACTTCTGGGTTTTGGGTTTCATAAACTTTGATTTTTTGGGTTGTGCAGAATTTGAATTACTAATGGCTTGTTATTAAGCGACTTTGGAAATGATTCTTCTGTAATTTCTTTTCCTCCAGTATTTGGCTTCACTGTTGATGAATAGGTCTTTATACACTGGCACTTACATATGCATTTCTGTTCTGTAGACTTCTGCACTTTGGTTAATAAAAACTTATCTACAGCCTCTTTTCCTCCTTTAATATCTTGAATCTTTTGCAGTGGTTCATCTTCTCTGAAAATTTCAGTGGGTTAGTTTCTCTGGTGGAACAGATTCCTTAAAAGTGGGTAAATTCCTGTCTATTTGAATCCTGCAATTATATTTATTGGTATCATTGCCCTCAAATATGCTTTACAAGCTCTAAAAGCACACATATCATACGTTGTTAAGGTTCTCCCAATGTTGTCTCTCACGAATGATGTGCATTCGCTGTTATAAAAGTTTTTGAAAGGTCCAAAAATAGATACTTCCAGTGGCTGCAACAAATGTGAGATATGAGCTCGTAAAACAAATAGAATAGAGTGTGTGTTTGTACCCAGTCAAAACATGTGACGAATGCCCATCAAATAGTATCAGAATTGGCTGTTTGTTGTCTGTTCTGCTCCTTACATTTGGAAGAGCGTGGTTTTCCAGGTATTCTATAAATATTTGACCATTAGACCATCCAGACACTGACATTGCACAGTTACTGCCTGGTGATACACCCTTCATCAGTTTAGGATTAAACCGTTTACCTTTGAAAACAAAGAATGGGGGAGGGAATAACCCACTGCATTTACACAACAGTTGTTGTTGTAGAACTTAGAGAAGTTATGGATATATTGTGAATAAAATGAGGCTTATCAAGTAGCTCATGCTTTATTAAAGTTTTATTCAAACTGTCATAATAGCTGGATAATTTTTCCGAGGTGGCAGATTTGGCACGGTTGCTCTCTTATGATATATCGATTTATTATATACCTATAACTGATACGACTTTAGAACTGTCTGTTTTCTGGCCATCTGATACAGAAAGCCGGATCAACGAACTGAGGTTTTCTGAATCCATATCACTATCCTTTAAAACGAGGCTAACGTCGGTTACCTGCTTTTGCGGTGACACTACGTAAAGTAAATTGCAAGCATGGAACCAGAGACGGAAAACATGTTGACGTGACGTCAAGAAACGTAACGTTATGGCAAATGTTCCCGCAATTTTTCAGTATTAAAGACCATAACAGGTTTTAAAATCAGAAAAAATGTCAGAAAAAAGGCATATAATAAACATATTATCATAACAGTAACTTGATCTGGCGTACAGTATCACGTCTCGTGGATGAGGCCATACCATTGGATCACCCTCGACGCTACGCGTCTCGGATGATCCGATGGTATGACCTCATCCACTCGACGTGATACAGTACGCCAGATCAAGTTACTATTATGATAATGTGTATGTAGTGAGCCTGTTCCTCCAGTTGTTGCTCAGTGGTGTAGATGCCTAGACTCTTTGCTAATTCTCCAGCAGTTTGTTTTAGTAGAGAATTTGTGTAGCCATATCCATGATAACACATTGCTTCTATGTGTTCTACTAGAGTGCACTCCTCTCAATTACTAAACACTGTCTCGCTGCCTAATTTCAGTGTTGTATGGTCAACATGCCCCTTTACCCTGTGTCAGGATTTTTTTTATAAAAGGTATAGCTTGTTCTGGACAGTAAATGATAACTGTCTTTTGTGTACCTGTGCTAATCTTTTCACCACCTTAAAGGTAAGCATGAGTGATTATAGATCTTCAACAATTGGGGAATTATGTAATTATTAGGTAAATCTTGGAGTGATTTGTGTTTGAGCCTAATACTGTGAGTTGTAAAAAACAGTTTATTTTTTCATAAAGAGTATGACTTTCAATGTGCATACATGTGAATTTTGGAGAGTGTTGATGTGAATCAGTAGGATACTACAGATGTGTATATAGATAGGATCTTCTTTATTCCAAATACTGTAAGTAAATTTTCCTGGTTGTATACATTTTCTGCTGAATTGTCGGTCTAGAAATATTGAATTTTGGAACTTTTATCGGAGGCTATTGTAATTTCAGTATAGTAATACTGGCTTGCAATTTGTAGGTGGCCTCTTATGGGAAGATGTCAGAAGTTTTATCTTGACCAGCAGATGATGTAGACAGCCAAGCATGTAGATGATATGGCCTATGAAATGGTGTTGTGTTGTCATTGATCTATGGAGTGAAATTTCACATATCTATGGTGGTCCATATGGGACATAAAAGAGACTTGGTAGCAAGATATGAACATAGATTAGTGATAAATAGCAGCTAAGAATATGATTATGAGTTGATATGAACATATGGTTGTCTGTGCTATTTACTATATATGAGGATAGAATGTACTTCGGGGGGATGTTAAAAACTATGGTGATCTATAAGGGACAACATTATTTTAACTAGGTTCGTGTGTACATAATGCAAGGAGCCTACAAAAGTTTAAATACATTTACTGCCGTTTGTACAGATTAGCATCTCAAGTGATATAGACAGCCTATAATATGTTATGCGTTCGAAATTTGACAAACTTTACTGTTTTAAGTTAAAGCAGTGTGACTTATAGAATGAAGCATGATTCATGTACAAATGAGACAGATGGTCATTGGTTATGACTGAGCTTAGTTGTTGAAGAAGCTTTAGAGGCAATCTTTGTGGAAATCAATTTAACAATTTGCTTAATTAGAAGACTGTGTGTTTTTCTGAGTGGATCATATAGCTATGTGGAAGGTGTGGCCACATGATATTTAATTAACTTTGTGGAGTTCTTAGTGGGTCTAAGTGATTTATCTCAAAGCCATTCAACAGCTAAGGGTTATCTGTTTCGATGTTGTACCTGAAAGTAATACTGGTATTGAGTTGTTCATATTGTAGTAATATGTTAGAAAAGGTTGATATGTCATCATAGTTGAATAAATGGTCTACTGTGTGGTAGAGAGAAATAGATTGCATTTATATATTCCATCCATTGAAAATATCCTGGACTAGATTTTATGAAAATCAAAATATAACGTTCCTGACACCCTGTCTCTAAGTGTTTGGTCTGGAACATAGAACTGTAAGGCTGTTCGGTGAACAGACAGACCTTTTAAATGCTTGTAGTAAGGTTGGATATAACTAAGATGTCATGAGAAGTCTGCATGCCTGGTTTTAAATCCTATCACGGTTTATAGCTATGGTTTCCTCTTTAATTGCGCGACGGTGGGTCAGGCCTCAGACTCTTTGACGGCTCTGACATAAAGCTTTAATTGGTGGGTTGGTGCCTGATACTTATCTGTAGCTTGAACTTGAGGTTTTCTTTAGCTCTGACTATCTGTGTGTCGTAAGCCCTTTTCTTTGTTTCATCATGGTGTGTTAATTTGATTAGAGTGTTTCGCCATGATGATACATTGTTATAGTTAGAAGGCTTCCATGCGAGCTGAACTTTTCGTGTACTTCTACAATAGAAGAATCTAGGGCAAAGATTTGGTACCAGTAAGATGCAATTAAGCCCCGGGGCGGCAAAGGCTGCTGTCCATTCTAAGAAAGGTGGTGGTTCTGTTGTTGTTTACTTGTTGTTTATTTTTGCTCCTATTGTGGGAGTCTGTAATTGTTCTATGTTTTGTTGTATGTTACTTTATGTCCATTCTAGTTTTGAAATGATGTTGATGGGGAAGAGAGAAATAGTTGCTTAGCTTAGTTTGTCTTCATGGTGTCTCGTGATTGTTGTGTGGCTCTTCCTCGCGGTGCCAAGGGTTTGTCTGCAATTTGTGATTGTGGTATTTCCTGATCATACACACTTAGGAGAGTAAGAAGATCTCAATTTTATTGTTATTATTATACAGTAACTTTAACTGGCTTTGTCTGAAAGACAGGACACAAACACAAATATCCAAGCAGCCTTGAAAGGGATTTTAACACCCCATTTGTTACATTATCTTTGCCTAAATATTGTGCACTCTTGGAAATAACCAAGATTTCAGATAATTTCATAAAGTTTACAAAGCTACTCTTACTTTAGTATCTCTTTGAAAACATGTTGTAATTGAAATTATAACTTTATTGTTGTGTCAATAGCTACCACACAGAGGGGTGGGTGCACCCACATATGAGGAAACTACAAAGCATGGTTTTTGTATATGATACATGTACTTTATATTTTAAAGCAACATACCAACCTGCTTAATAATGATACATGTGACTCTCTGGCATTCAGAATAAATTATCAAGTCATTTTAATTGTATTTTATTTGATACACCGAGTGAACATGGTTTCAACTTTTTGCTGAAGTATACTTGTCTAGACAACTTCTGAAAAATCATGTTTAGGTCACGTGATCTTGCAAGATGGCTGAAAGATTTGACAGACGATCTGAAATGCACTGGATTTATTGGAAATAGGAAATTTCTCGCGTGCAAGTAAGATGTTTTGTATCAAATACCATTTTTTTACCCAGTTTACATATTATTTAGCTAGATTTAATCCACGTTAAACCTGTTTATTCCTCATTGTTGATGCCGATGATTTTCTTCTTGCTTCTGAAACAAACTGTACCGAATTTCGACACGTGCTATTTCCGCGCGAGCGTGATTTATGTCAGTAGCTGAGCCCTCTTAGAGGCAATTACTGACCAAGCTTCAGATTGAGAACGAAACTTGTTGAGTGAAATGGTCTGAATAAGAAAAGTTAGGATAAAGTTATGACTCTTGCCCACTGTACTTCCTGTCAAGCTTTTCTCTTTGCCTGAAAGGTAACTTAGCAACAATTGTGAAATACTTCAAACAATTAAGGGGAGCGCAGTGGCTCAGTGGTAGAGTGCTTGACTCGAGACAGAGGGGCCGCGGGTTCGAACCTCACCAGCGTCACTGCGTTGTGGTCCTTGAGCAAGACATATTTATCTTAGCTTAGTACTGGTTCAACCCAGGAAGACCCGTCCTTGTTTAACTGAAAGATTGTTGATGGGACATAAAGAATCAAATCAAACAAACAATTATCAAGCAATTTAGGAAGTAAAGGGAAATAACTCAGGATACACTAAATACAAATGTTTAGTATGTAAAACTGGATGGACGAATGGAACAAACAAAAGGACGGACAAACAGACATATTTGATGCGCTAAGGAAATATAGCAGCAGTCAGTGTTGCAAGACTAAATTGCAATGATGCTGCTGCTGGTGAGGATACCACGTCGAGCGCTACTATGGTAAGGGAGGAGAATCATTTGTCTTTATGCAAAATTGGTGAATGAGGTTATCTTCCTTAGTGCGCATTAATTGTAGTATACGTCAACGAATCTTTTTCTTTTGTAATATTTTATTTACAATTGTTACTCTGATTTCAAGTAATACATTATCACCGTATTAGCATTCTTTGCTGGTTTAAAAAGTCTCCGGCTATGTTAAGCATTTAAAAGTGCTGTCCTAAACGAAATATTTCCTTATTTTCTAGAATGATTTGTCTTGAAAAGATGAGTTTGTTTTCCTGCAAATTATTTTATTTGCATTTCCATCGTAGCTGCCTTAGATGAAATCTTACACTCCAGATGTTTGCATTTCTCAATGCAAAAATTGAACCGTCACGTGATCTGACACACGCCTTGGGCGGACTAGCGTTAACGTCGACCAATGACTGGCTCTGCTTAGAGGTGTTTGTGTGACGTAATTATCGCATACCATGACGTAATAAATGTATCGTCATGATGGTGTGTACAGGAGTTTTGCTGGCTGGCTTTTACAACACCCCCGTTACAAATAGAATATTTTTTCCTTTTTAAAGGAGGGCTTGCTTAGCCTAAAAAAAGCATGTGCACCTTGTATATCGTTGGTTTACACTCGACGTAAGTTGCCGTCTTAACGTCGGGTCGTCAATTTAGGTTAACCAGACCTGTGTCGATATTTAACTGTCCCTGTTGCCTGATCAATCTTCAGTAAAGTGACAGAATTTTCCTCACTGCTGAAAATCCAGTACAGTTAGATTTTATAACTCTTATCGTCATGGTCAAGCTATCAATTACTCTACAGGTTCAAGAAATTTAGACCAAAGCAGCAAGAGGGCCATAAATTAGTCAGTTAGCCTAATGTCTTTGGTTCCAGATAAAATATGAAACCTAGTTTTAAGTCTTTCAAGAACAGAATTACACTTTCCAGCAGCAATTTAACAATATAATCAGTTATAAGCAATTATAAATATTGCATTATTAAACATTTTGTTTTTTTTATGGTTTGGTTTTATTATTTTTTTCAACAACAGCAACATCATCAACAACAACAACAACAACAACAACAACAACATATCACCAGCACCACAAAAACAGCAACAAAAATACTAAAATAAATAATAATAATAATAATAATAATAATAATAATAATAATAATAATAAATAGATAAAAAATTGAAGAGCTGTAAATGTAATCAAAGTTCATCTAAGGTCTGACAATCAATTTTGGTTTTTGGTCTTGTTTGTGGTTTTACGCCCCAGTAAACAGCTATGATCATGTGGAGTTGGTCAGTTAACTTAACCTCACCTATTCCTCTGCAAGCTTATAACCAAGCCGTTTACAAGAACATCGTGCACATGAATCGCTTGTAACTGTCAACAGTCCTTCTTGAATGAACAAAGACAATATCCACGAAAGTATGGTACTGGCCAGGATCAAATTCACGAACCCTGGACTCTGCAATCAGACTAGCTACCAATCGCACTATGAGGCGCGGACCCCCGGTAATCTACCGAAATGCGGAATTTCTTTGTACAATTCGGGATTCAAACTCACCACCTTTACATAACTGCCAAGCACTGCATCGTCCGGGTCATCGCTTCTATACTCAACAAAAAAAGTTAAGGAAATCTCAGAAACCCATGTAACAAAAGAACACCAAAGCAATCAATTTATTATTTTTTATTTATTTGTTTAGATACATTTCATCGGTTGAAAAAAATGTTGTTTCCTTTAGTTTACTAGCTCTTATACCCTTGTTGTGGCACTGTGTCAAGTAGTCTAGGGGTCAAAGTCATTTTTTGCAAAAAAGTGTCTACAGAGTATTCCCTCTTTTGACACAAAACACATGAATAAGCTGTAAGTTTTCAAAGCTTGAAATGGAATTCCTTTGAATGTCCAAGAAATTAACTTGATAGCCTTAAATGTCACGTTTGGAAGATGAGAACGAGTGTGTCCCCCTTCAGCCGCAAATTAGGACTTGCACTGGTTTCGCATACTCCGAATAATTCTGGTGATGTGTACCTAGGGATCAGCCTCGATTCCTCCTGTAACGCCGCATTGAGAGCCGGGAGGTTTCTTTGTGCCAGCATAATGAGTCGGGTCCTCTGTCCAAAAATGTCCTTCACGTGTTCAATTGTAGACCTGTCTAATGTGCCCACTGGCCAGTCAGTGCACACAGCATTGTTCGGATGAAATACATTTTGCTGATTCTGGCGAGATGTGTTCTGGCGTTGCCATCCTAGGCCTGGTACCGGTACTGACACTGGTTCTGGCACAGATAAGGCATGACAACATGTCTCAACACCTCATTCATGTACGATTGGCTGATCAGATTTCCCTCTATAACCACCGGATCTGTCACTCTCGGTTTTAAAGGGACATGAGGGACATCGTGCATGAAAACCCATGTTTGATCCGAATATTGAAATTTTGCGAAAAAATGGCGTGAAGACCAGTCAACATTGACATTGATTTTTTAAGCCGCTGTAGGTGCTACAAACCCAAATAAAGGATCCATCTAAAGGAAAATGGACACATTATAATACTGTGAAGTTCAAATATCTTTCAATGTTTCAGATGTTTTGTCATAGCCCCTCAAACACAATTTCCTTAACTTTTTTGTTGAGTATATTAAGAACCCTATCCCCGCTATTTCTAAAAGCCTCTCGTCAAGACTTTAAGAGTACATGGATCTTGACATCATGCCCTGGCGAGTGAACACACTATACCGCCCCCTTCTCACAAAATTTGAAAACACTGTTTTGTTCTGGCTTATTAAGCACAACAATATGATAAAAGCTTGTAGCAGGATGATATATGATAGCACAGACTTTTATCTTCTTGAGAAATAGTCGATTCTAAATAATTTTCATAGTACGTACTGTACAACAAAGACAAGATTTAACGAATAGTTTTATGCGTCTTTTCTTACCTTTTAAGTAGATTTTCCAAGCATATCACGGTACATGTATATAGGGTCTGTGATTTAGAGATATATGGACCAGGGAGTACTGAAAATATGTTATTTCTTAACTCAAACTACTGAGATATGGTTCAGGATGGATGAATAGATGGACGCAATAATGATCAGACAGACTGACTATGCCAAAATGATATCCTTCTGACTTGCCTCACAAAAGCAAAATAATAATAATTATTATTATTATTATTATTATTATTATTATTATTATTATTATTATTATTATTATTATTATTAATACCATTATATCATTATTATTATGTCAGCAAATAAATAAAAAGAAAAAAAAATGCTGTTGTGACTTCATAGGTCTAAAACAGATGAAGCAAGAATATCTAAGCCATAAATAAGAATACAGATACCCATTGTATAAATGGCCATTAACTGGCCTCTGAACTGACCCATTTCGATAGTTTCTCTTGAAATCTGATAAATCACTTGTCATGTGGATTGGTTAAGCATCATTATAATGTCACAGTGTATTAACTGTACAGTTATTCTCTCTCAGAGAATTCTCAAGATATGAGGGGCTTTGGGTAAGACTGTGATAACGATCTCTTCGGCGTTGTATAGTTGATAGCCTTTCCCCAAGGCCTAGAACTTTTCAAATAGTCATTTCATTGTTTCCATATAAACATATACCTACTTTGTTGCTAGTCTATAGGCTTTTGTTAAGTTCTAATAATCAAACAACTCCACTGAACACAATTACGTTTATAGATTAGCCATGAACATAACCATTTGGAAAGAAAAAAAATATTATTACAATATTTTACGTGTATTAATGACCACTTTTATTATCAGACTGGTAGCTATTCTATATAGTTGACTGATGTCCCACTTTGAATCGAACTTTAGTTCCTACTATAGTAAATAAAGTTTGATTCAAACATCGAAAGTCGCTACTATTGTGACGTCACGAACCTACTATAGATCAACGGTAGGTCAGCGCACCGTTGCTCTAGTAGCTTGTCTGGTTTCCTCCTCTAGACCTATCTAGCAAGATGGGTTCAAGATATATCAATAGCCTCAAAAAAAAAATTTTACAAAATAAATCCTTGATGTGTTTCATTTGCGGTCCATCTAACTCGTAATTGTTAATTAGAGTACGCTGTGCAGTTTATGCACACGCTAAGTTTTTGTCTACGATGAAGAATTGAGGGGGAGCATACAGGGCTTTTTCACTTTGTTTACTTGACAACTAATTAAAAGGTTGCAACTGTAGCCGTCCTGGTGTAAATGTGCGCACACGTATTACGTAAGAACTTTAGTACCAACTTTAGTTTGATCCGAAGTGGGCCAATATCATTCCAAATGCGCTAGATCGTTCATGTTGGGACAATTGTGACATGATTAATAAAGTCATAAAACTAAAATTACAGTACTTTAAATATGTTTATGTACAAACTACATGTCAAAGCGACCCAGAAGTGTATGTGAAATGCCATGATCCTAAAATATATCCTCACACCACATTTGGGATTCCTACCTCAAATTATATACAGATATGCTCTGGGCTCGACCTTGCTAGAAACCAGAGGTCAAGGTCACAGTGACCTGGAACCAGTTGATGACTCGCCAGGGCCCAAGATGTATCTACATACCAAATATGGAACTGCTACCATAAATAATATAGGCGATCTGCTGTGGGTGCATTTTTTTCAAGACCTGACTCCTGAGATCAAGGTCACAGTGGCTGAAAACAGTGAGCGACATTCCATGACCCCAACATACATCCACAAATTGAATTTAGGGGACAATATGTCACATAATACGAGACATACTATTAGCACTATGTTTTGCTTGCTGTCCGTGAGTTGTCTTGTCGGTGAATTATAGTTTGCTTACACCCGACCGTTATGCTAATAGTATGTTATATAAATAGACAACCAGGTAGAGGGTATCACTATTCTGAAACAAATGCTTGCGGCGAGAGCGCCGCAATCAATAAATCATTCTAAAAGGGTAAAAACGGGGCTAAGTGTAAGATTGTGTGACATATTTGATTGGTAATATGAAATAAAAAATATAAGGATTAACATGCAGATATGTAGCCCTTCAGGCTTCACATACATTAAAAACACTAATGTTTTGCATCATCCAGTGCAAGCTAAAAATCTACGAATAACTTGTACACAAATGATTGAAGTGTGTTATATAAGTAAACAAAGTGTTGCAGTTGGATATGCGACATACTGTCGCTTCTGGCACTGATTACTGTAACTATTGCATCAGTTAACACATTTTGTATTATAAGTTGAATATCTGATGCAGTATCCATCTGAAAATGAGTATAAAGTAAATGACATCGGTATGCAAAATGCAATCATAATGCAATAAAATATGTATGTACGTTAGCAAGATTTTCTTCCCCCTGAGTACTTGTATAACTTTACCATTGTTTTGCATATGTGAAAACCTTAGCATCTTTAGTAAAAACTCAAATAACTTGAACACTTATTTTCTAAATAGGATGAAAATGATCCCAAATCATTACTATGGCAAACTGCAGACAAGGTTATTGCCCCTGAATATCAATAATTGCATTGAAAAAGGGTCAAAAATCCACCTGTTCTCCAACAGCGTGCTTAAAGGGAATCAAATTGTAGTACAAATTATTCAAGATTTCCAGTTTGATACAGTTTCACATCTGGTAACATAACTGATTTAAGATATTGTGGCGGACACCCGATATCTCCCTTTAATTTGCGTTAAAAGATAAAAAAAATCAACATAATTGGTATTATAAATGCATCATTGTTCACAAAATATTAAACACATGTTTAAATTTGCAACCATTTTGATTTATATTTCGATGACTTATGCAATGGTCTTTTTGTATCAGCAACAGAAATGCAGATTTGCAATTGACTGAGCATTTTGTATCTCTTTCATTTCACCAGCCTTAACGTAGATAACTAAAGAATAAAAGTTGGTGGAGTAACAAAATATATTAATTCATCGTGGAAAACTTCCATTTATTAGTTCATCTAATTAATAGTTTGCACATGCAGGCAACATGAAAGTATTTTGACGAGTACATCGCAAACACTTTTGCCTGTGGAAAGAAAAATAAACATTACAGCATTCAAGAAAATATCACTTATGCATGCAGGGTCTGGGGTAGTGATCAACAAATATCTCCCTTTCTAGACTGCGCTTTTGTTGTTTGTATACAAACATCATGTTATCTCGCGAAAAACAGCCCATATGATAATAGAAAGACGCAATGGAAATATATAGAGGATCTTACATGATTGCTCATATTTTATTGAATTTATTAAACGAGTTGAGGAAAATGGATAAAATGCGAGGCTTGCCGAGCAGTAATTGTATCGCTCTTTCACAACGAGTTTAATAAATTCAATAATACAAAAGCAAGAATGTTAGATTCTATGTAACATAATGACATTAACATCACTTTGAAAACCATTTCTGCCGTTAAACGTTATAATTTTGTCATTATGTACGCAACGTTGTTGGACGTCATAGCGTTTCCCTAAAATCTATAAACCACTGGTGGTTTATCGATTTCATTGCATGGCGTTATTTCACTCCCCGACGCGACGTCATGATACAAGAAACTAAACAAAGCAAGTTTCTGAAGCCTTATTCCTAATTTTGTCTAAAAGAGCTAATACTATGCAAATAGTACAGGGTAATTTTGCGTTTACTTTGGCGTATACTTTTTTTTTCAAAACTAACTTTTCAACAAATTTCTCTCAGGATTACCATCAATGAGAGTGTAAGACAATTTATGATCTAGACCAGGCCTACCCTTATCTTTGGTAGGGCCTTAAAGGATTTCAAACTGTTTGCATTCAGGTTATTAAAATGTAATCGTTGCCATCATACAATAGCATGTTATTTGCGTGGCTCCAATAAATTTAACTTACAGGTGCTTACAATTTACCAGACGTCAAAAGAAAGTTGAACGCTTTACTCCCATTGTTTCAGTTGCTTTTTGTGGCATCGATCACTACATCATCACTATCATCATCATCATCATCATCATCATCATCATCATCATCATCATCATCATCATCATCATCATCGTCGTCGTCGTCCTCCTCCTCTTCCTCATCTTCATCATCATCACAATCATAATCACTATCTACTTAAACCATAATTAACTGTTCCGTTTTAAATTAAGAATATTTTCCAATAAATATTTTCTCTAAAATTCCCAAATTTTCCTCCAGACCTTTAAATTGCTTTAAATATTGGCTAAAGCCAAATAAATTTGGAGTTGACATATACCTACATGCATCAGTGAAAAAAAACTAATTGCACGTGTGTCTATATACGGGTGGACAAATGTTAACACACTTTTAGGCATGCCTGTCGTATAGACCTACATTTTGGTTTATGAGTACAATCTGCGGATAAACTTATAATTGACATACTTTTGTTTTGGCTGACTTAGTGCCTAAAAAGTCATTTTAGTTTGCTCAGCCCCTTCCTGTGTTCACAACAAATCAGTTTGCACAGAAATTTAATTTTTTGGCCAACTTAATCACATATTTTGTCAACATGTGTAATATCTATTTAAAAAATCATTAAGTAAATCCGTGACATAGTCAATGCAACCATTTTCAAAGGAGCAAGGAGAAAACTATGAGTAGGTCATAGGTCATATATTACAATTATAAAGAAATTAAGTGGTTCACTCGCTGCGCTCGTTCCCACTTAATTCCTTTATAATTGTAATATATGATCTATAACCTATACATAGTAGGTAAAGGATATTAAACTATAGGTCTTTTGCAATCATCTCGATATTGTAGAGGGGGTTTGTATTGTGCTCTTGCTGTCGTGTGTCTGTAGGTGTCCTGTACCTCTTCTTCAAAGTGCTGTAGGCTGGTCTGTGGTCTGTAATTGTAGCATTAATTAATTGTTCTGGTCATGCTTACTTGTTTTTTTAAGTTTTCAAGAAAATAATTTGCAATGCTTTCTTTTGTTGCTTGAAAGAGTGATAGGCCTCGTACAGGCTAGTTTATCTCACATTACAGCGCAAGGCGGATGTACTGTTTGAACCAGATTAATCAGACAAGTGCGAAATCAGACCCTTCCCCTTAAAAATATGTTGAAGACTAACAAATGGACCCCTGACGTAATTTCTGGATCTGCCCATGTGAAATAAGGTCTACTGAATCTCTTTTAGCAGGGGCAAGCATTGGATGATTTTCCAAGGTCAGACAGTCCATCTGTATCTTTTTACTATGCCCAATCATTTTCAAAAACATCTATATAGTTGCAACATATGTGACTCGGCCGATTATATATATTCTAAAAGGGGCCAATAATTTCTGATGTTGTCTTCATATGATGGTGCATGATAACGTGCCACTTCTCAGACGGCTAACATGTCTCATTCTGTGACATATGTATTGTAGTAATAAGAAATCATAGTGGCCAAATTCGCCCTGGGGAGGTGGAGGAGGGTGTACAGCCATCCCAAGGTCTATCAGATGAGTGATAGAAAGAAGCCGGTACTGATTCATGTACCACCAATATTAGTCAATGTGGAAACTGTTAGTCAACGTCAACTCCCTCTGAGAGACAATAAGAATATATTATATACCTAGCATTAATTTCCTATTGTTTTGCAGTGAGATAATTTTAGTATCTTTGATGAGTGAAATATCTCACTAGTGATCATATAGCTTTTTGATATCATCACTGCTCGTGTTGATATTTTTTTTGTCAGAACTACTTTTTCCAATACACATATGCACAAAACATTTACAGAAAATCAGACTCACCATTATTGATCAATCCTTGTCTTGTTTAGAGGAATTTGGGAGTTTTGAAGAATACCCTTTAAAGAACATATTTTACTTCACTACAGTTGGTGACTGGGGCTGTGTGGCGGCGGTAGAACGTCTCCCTGCCATTTGCTATAGTGTAGATTTTATTTTATTGTCCTTTGGGATCACAGGTTTCATTGTGGAACTTTGAAACTATTAGAGGGTCACTGATGAAGCCTAAATGGCAGAAACTAGCTAGTATGGCCCAGGTAATATGCACGCTCAAGTTTCAGTTCTTTGGTGCAGTCTTTGCTTCCGAAGGATACCCTTTAAAGAACATATTTACCGCATTCTTCATAAAAATTGACAATGCTGATCCGATGTTATTATACCTAGGTCAGACACCAGCCAAATATTTACATCTGTGCTGTATTTTTTCTTTATCAGTCCAGGTCATGGTGCTTGTCCATTCTCTGTTAAAACCATCCTCATTTTGTGTGACAAACACATTTCAGTCAATTTCTCAGGCTATTGCTGTCTGGTCTGGCAAGCAACAGACCGGGGAATGGCTAAAAATGACCAAAATGGATCTCCCCTGCTCACGGTGTTTTTGTTTTTGTCAGCTGCATGCTTTTAGAGTGCTTTCCCTTAGCTATAAGTTGCAACAGTCCGTTGTAAGGAAAATAACCTAAATGTATAAAACAATGATATAACGTGTATGCACTGGGGGAGGGAGCCAGGGGGGGGGGGTCGTTAAATATAAGTTTTTTCTTCTTCTTCGTAATTTCTTTTCGCTGAAAACATCACCAGAAGGTTATTCAATATACAGAATTGTTAACTGTGTTTCCAAGATATGAAAATTAGGTCACTCAGGAGTGGTGGTGATTTTATAATCTTTACCGAATCACCACCATTCCTTCTTGACATAATTTCCATATTACGGAAACACTGTTTACTATTCTCTATCTATCAAAAGTGTGAGGGGGGGTTGAAAAATCCCACCCTCACACGAATAATGGATTATTTTTCTTGCTCACCACTAAATACCTCAATCTATATTGGAAAAACCTTGAAAAAGACTGAATACGCTGAGATGCGACATGGTGACGTACTTTTAACATTACACTGATGTCATAATTCGACGTGCGACCAGCGTGCGACTGACGTGCAGCTGTTCGTTTTTATCCTTCCCACGGGCTGGTACAGGGGTAAAAACAACAAAACTCCCCGATCTGGTGTGCGAGAAAATTGAGTTCCAGTTCCAGTCAAACACTGAAAGTATTTTGAAATTGTTGATAACCTGCCTTTATGCCATGACCTGTACCAGACCAGATATCAACTTATCATAAGTTCTAACGGTCACGTGTGTTTTTATTATTTCAGTCCATTTCAGACAGTCATGTATCACAAATTTTCCGAATGCTGAATACTACCATTGTGTGGTTCTGTGGTTGTTCTATGTTTTTTTGTGCGTTGCTTTGTGTCCATTCTAGTTTTGCAGTCATCTTAATGGAGAAGAGAGAGCTGGTTGCTTTGCTATGTTTGTCTTCCTGATGTCTCGTGATTGTTGTGTGGCTTTTCTTCACGATGCTACGGGTTTGTCTGCAGTTTGTAATTGTGGTATTTCCTGATCATATTCACTTTCTAACTATGCGAATTTTGAATATTCATATGGGCATCCTGCATGCACTGTTAAACAGTGTGTCAATCTTTACTGTCTAGTGTGAATGGCACGTCTGGCTATTTTGGAATGCAAGAGGAGTGCATTGTAGTTTTTGAAGACAATGGGGAAACTGTAGGTAACCAGTTAGGACTTTTGGTGAGTGTATGGGGGTTAGTACTAGTAGGCTGTCACAGTATTTGTCACAACCCCTTGAATGCTGGCAGAAAAACGTGTGTTTAGTTATTTAAGGGTCCATCTTTGGCAAAAGTGGGTGGGGTATGTGAAAATTTTTCAAAAACTTTTTTTGGTCTAATAAGGCTTTTATTTAAAGATCCATAGAGGCTTAAGTTATGTTCCTTTACCATAGTTTCTAAATATGTATATACATTTAAATTTTATGAAATAAATCTCACCTGGAGTACTTTGTTTGTATTTGCATAGAATCTCCTTGTACAGCCTGCCAGTCCTAAATCCAAAAAGACATGAAGAAAGTCAAATGACACTACAACAATCATCCAGCATGGAAATGCTGTAGAAAAAGTCATAAGAAAACTATATCCATTTTCCCACCACAGGTGTCAGTAAAAATGAGGTATATTTGAGACATATTTGTCCTTGATAAATTAGTGCAAAAGAGAAGTATGGTGGCCCATACTTGGCATATGGTAATTAAAAACAGTTGTCTCCCTTGACAAGAAATGTAAAGAGTACATGAAAATTGAACTTTGTAAAGCCTTTGTCACCTGATACAACTTATACAGTATGTCTTTTCATTGTGGGTATCGGTTTACAGGTATTTTGATAAACAGTGAAGACCTAGATGAAATGATACATTAGTGGCATTTCATCAGGGTCACACTGTTTTCTTAAAGCAAAGCAGTGCATACCCCAATTAGATAGTATGCCACTAAAATAATATCCAGAGACAGAAATACATGATACTTTGAGAAACAATGAAGATCCCTATGAAATACATTAGTGAGGTTTCATCAGGGTCTGCACTGTTTTCTTTAAAAAAAAAAACAATGCGGACCCTGATGAAATAAAATGCCAGTTAAATAATGTTCAGACCCGAATACATGATAATACACAAATTTTAAGCAGCAACTTAATACTTAAGAAATACTTTGTTTCTTTTGATGGTTTATGTGCCAGTGAACAATAATTCACTCATGTGGGGAGGATATGATCTGAACCGTTTCATCCCCAGTGTAATGGTATAGCAATTAAGCCAATGTTTAACATACAAAAAGGCCAGTTCCATATTTAATGTATCAATATGTATAGGATATTCTATCAAAAGGAATTAAGAAGTAAAACTTCATTATACACAGCTCATCATATAAGAGGTATGTTAAGGAATGCTAATAAAATAATGTCTACCCTTATCTGACAATGAATTTAAGTAAATTAGCTCAGGGTCAATAAAAATTTAAGTGAATGAGTTCAATTTTTTTCAAGATAAGTTGTTAGTCCATTATCTGAATGAGGAGCCAAAAAATCCATTGCATAAGTGCATTTAGGTCATGCACTTATCAAATTTTGCTATTCCCACTCCCCTTTAGATGTGTTTGGGGCAGCCTCTACTGAAATATCAAATTGTAGATCCTCAATATTAAGCATACCTTAAACGTCAGTAAATTTTAACCAGCCCTTCAAGTAATCACTATAGATCCTCAACATCAAATGATGACTCCTCTCCTTTACATAGTACTTTGTACTCTGCTGTAGGGTCTCCGTCAACTCCTGCAATAAGCCATAGAAAAATAGTACAGCACTGATTATTTTACCTTGAAGCATCTTCAAAACATGCGTCTGAAACTGTTATTTGCTTTAATGACTAATGCATTTCTGCTACCATTACTGACAAGCCAAGAGTGTGGAGGCAATGAAAATGCTTCAATAGGAGCAGTCTGATGTAGATTGACACATTGTGGGAAAGAAGCCTATTATAAAAGATTAAAATTTACACCAAACACACAACTTTGGCTTTAATTGGCGCATTAATGGTAAAGAATGCATCTGTTTGGAAAATTTGCATGCATTATGTTATAAACTTGATTTATTTCCTAACAAAAAATAGTTATATTAATTTTGAATCACAGTCAGTGTGTGGGTTCGTCACATTTCTTGTAAATTAATAACCTCCTAAAGGGTTAAGCTTACCGCTTTAAAGCTTTGCAGGTGCATAAGTCACATGATGTAGACAGTACTCATAAATATTTTTGTGATGTTGTGTCTGCAGACAATTTATATAAACTATATTAATCCTTAAAACGCCAGCAAAAAATTAATCTGAGAATTACGCCTGCTTTTGTTGTCTGCTGTAAATTTTGCTAACATTATTTAACAAAGTTAAGTACATGTATAGAGACAAACAGTGTGGACCCAGATCAGACTGCTCCTAGAGGAGCATTCTGATCTGGGTCTACACTGTTTGTTGGAAAGGCTTCTAAAACATTTCAGCAGACGGCAAAAGCAAATGACTTTTGTTGTGATTGGCGTTTTAAGGGTTTATTTTTTCTAACTTATGAAGAAGTCTTTTGAATTGCAATGACTCTCTACCTTTATCTTACAGTATCAATACTGTATCATCATTTCTTTCATTTAATAAGGTGGTTAAGACAGTGATCAACATTTTCTCTTCAAATGTTTAATTAAGAAATCTTTACCTTTCACTGTACCAAGAACTACTCCAGAGTACCATTTAGTTTTCTTCGTGGAATCGTCAAGCAACCATTTATGAAGGATATGGCGTCCAACAAACTGCACACATTTAGTCCTTCTTGGCCTTGCTTGTAGTTTAACATGTATGTCCTGAATGACAAATATATAATGAAAACATTAACCTTAACCGGTATAAGCCTAACATACTTTTTGTGGGACATAGGCAAACAGTGCAGACCCAGATCCGACGCCACATAACACGGCCTCTGATCAGGGTCTCCACTATTTGCTTATAGAATGTTCTATTAAATTTTAATAAAAATGAAAAATATCCCCCCAACAACCCTTAAAACTGAAATGAAATGGTCCAATTGATAACAGTTGGAAATTTCATTTCCCATAAATGGGTTAATAAATTCTTTACCTAGGGTTTGGGAATGGTGGCTAAATGGCTAATGCACTTGTCTGTGGGACTAGAAGTTTGAGGTTTGATCCTCGCCTGTGATAAGGAAATATTTTTGTGTGTGTACATCCTTTTGCTTCTGTTATTTGCAGAGATGACCCTGACTAAGTACGATTACATTAATTGGAGGCCCTTTGTGAAGAAAAAAAGAAGCATATGGTAATAAAATTATGGTTTCTTGCAGACTATCTTCCTGCAACATGGAGTATACAAAGTATTCCTAGACCATAGTGCCTATGAAGGAGATAGACCGACCGACAGACAGACAGACAGACAGACAGACAGACAGACAGGAGAGCAAAATATCTTTAACAAGCTTTCAACAATAAATCATTAAAAAAAACATTTGACAATAAAAATTGCATGTCATTGGAAAATGCAAATTGTGGTGCTGGACAGATAAAAGTGAAAAATTAATGGGACATAATCACCCAACCTTCTACAAATTAAAATGATTTCTTTGTTTGCAGCCACTGTTTAGAATATGCAGGGCTGACATTAGGTTTTACCGAAAAAGAAATTGAAAAAATATTTAATGGAAATGTTATTCTTAAAAATGCATTAAAAACAAATTTAATAAAATAAACAGCTGAAATCAGCTGATAAAATGATAAGTATATTCCCTGAATATGAAAAATAATTCATAGATTCTTTGAGAATGGTGTATACATTCTTGCCATACCTGATGGTGTGTTGTGTAATTATTATAGATTACACATTCAAACTGACAAGGAGAACTTATATTTGGAAATGGGAGACATAAAATTGTGATTTCTTATCTGAAGCACGGTATGGAGAGAATATGCCTTTGATAATTCCTATTTGACTGTCAATAACAACCTTGGATTGAAGCCTTATCTACCAATACATTGACCAATAAATGAAAAAAAGGTTGTTATACCTCATTTGAGCAAACAGATGCAGAAGGTACGTCTTAAGTTGTAGTACAGGATGGTGCATCTAGCTTGAGAGAAGTTGAAGGTCTTGGTTTAGGGCTAATCACAGGACTCCCACTGTTACTTGGCTCATGTAACTGGAGAAAACTTGAAGGTCTTGGTTTAAGGCAGATCACAGGAGGGTCAATGTCACTTGGTGCATCCAACTGGGTAGAAGTCGAAGGTTTAGGGCAGATCACAGTGGCCGAAAATCGTTCACATTGCAAATGTCATTAAGGTTACTTTTTTTCACAATTTTTAAAAAAAAAATCACAATCTTCAATAGAAGATTATTCTTTTTTGTTGGAGATTGGGATCTTCATTCAGTCAACAGACACACAAGCTACATGGTGACGTTCTCCTTCAATTTAATCGCAATAGTATGTGCAATTTAGCTAATTTGTTTTTTATTGACAAAAAACGACATCATTGTGCACTATTTCTTTTTTATAATTAGGGCTTTACCACGGTATTTTTCCCAATCTGAAAGGCCCTAGGGAGAAAGCAGGGCCTCTTCCCCAAAATTGCAAAAAAAATCCCTGCATGATGCCGGGCCTTCCAACCAGTCAGGGGTGTCTGAGAATCTATTCTATTTTTATTTCGCCTTATGTTTTATGTTACTGAACAGAAAAAATAATCTCTATCGAATTTGTATAACGTAAAAGTTTTACAGTTTCTTACCCATTAGTTTTAACATGTTTTGGGTACTCAAAAGAACCGTCTCAATGAGCTGTCTTTTTAGAGTAGCCACAACATATCTTTTGAAAGAGTGATAAGAAAAATAATTTATAATTTGCACAATCTCTTATCTTCGGCTAGTACAGGCCTAACATGTCATGGTTTAAAATTTTGTAATATGGGGATTTTTTCCCATTTTTTTTATTTGGGGCCTGTATGGTAGATATACTAATAACACACCTTTAACACGACATCTTTTCAGTATTAATTAATATGGCTGATAATATACAATTATTGACTTCAATGAGGTAGACATAAGGATTTATCTACCCGAAAAAGTGATAATTCACCGAGGCCGCTAGGCCAAGGTGAATATCACTTTTAAGGGTAGATAAATCCTTATGTCTTCCGAAATTGAAGTCAATAAGTGTTTTGTTATATGACTTTTCATTTAAGAATGAAAATTTTGCTACTTTCACTTTTGTTGTTAAAGAAATCTAAGACATCTAAGGACTTTCTCAAAAGTTTTAGCAACTATTATTAAACTAATTTAATGTAGTAATTTGCATTTTCAAATGTATATTAATTCTCTTAATGGGGAAAATAAAATGTTATAATAAAACTGTTTATACAGTTTGTTTATTCAAACAAAGATAAATAAGCAAACAAAACGAAGCAAAACTGTTGCAAAAATTCATGAAAGTCTTTAATTTACCTGTTGGGAGGTGAAACAGCAAATCATGTCAATTTCATGCTGCACAGGCTAGTCTCACACTCATCATGCTATTTTTAGCTCTCTAGAGGGTAATATTGTAACGGCACTGGCTCTTCACTTTATTCGTCCAATTTTCCTGTGTTTAATTGTTTGAAACCCATTGTAAATATGTTGTTTCGAGGACGAACGCACTTGAGACCGAACCGAGCATGTTTCAGCTTCGCAAACGATTTATCCCGTAAATAGCCATGTCATCCCCATTTCCCTGCATGATTCGTTAGATCTATCTAATAATAACATTACCTGAGCATTGTTAGGTCCCTAGCTCCCTTTTTCTAGCCATAAGTCCCCTTTTATTTTACTTAAAAATGTGAGTTTTCGTCTGTCATTCTGGTCATGCGGCTTCATCGGACATTATCGTTTGTTCAACCGTAGTGTTGAAATAAACGGTAATGACCGGGGGATTCCGCATGATTAGAATATTGACGTCATTTGATAGTGCGTGCGCGCGCGCCCCGGCAACATATAAAACGCGGAACAGACAACAATTCTGAGTTACTCCATGGTGCTGGCAACCCGTTGACTGTCACATTCAGTTTGATTTGGCGCGCCAACTGAGGCCGATCGTTGTTGATAGGCGAAGTTAGTCTTTGAATTCGCCTACTGCTGTTGATATTGCTGTTCCTAGGCGCTATGCCCCCAAGGAGGATGCCTTTGGGCCCTAAAGAGGTCTCATAGACTTTGTTTATTTTTCTTTCCCCACCCCCCTTAGTTCTGACTTTCGGTCTCCATAGGCGAAGTTGACACAGGTTTCATATTTTAGGCTTTTAACTCATCAACTTATCAAATACTTACATAATATAATTAGTTTTAAGACATGTTTGTTGCTCTTGTATGTTTTTGAATGTTTCGCCTACTGTTGGCGAGGCGCGCCTACTGAACACGAATTTCGCCCACTGAATACGATTTTACTTAGTTTATGTGAATGGGCGTAGACATAATTATTCTAAGTTCAGACCTAGTTTTTTCTCATTCTTAGGCTTTCTTCTTGTTATTTTAAGTCTAACGCTTGAGGATAAGAATCCAAATATATTAACAAGTTAAATTGCAAGATACTAGCAACATGCATGCTTAAGACTAGTTGTATTTATCATTCAGTGATCTCTGCCAATAAAGAAAGAGATTCGCCTGTGTTGGTAGAATTCACTTACTATATATTTGTTCTCAGATATTCTGGTTTGTATAACTTTGAATACCAGAAGACATTTTAACATTCCAAATTGTGCAACACCTATATGGCTAAACTTATAGATTGTAGTTTACATAGAGGCTCTTTGTAAGCTTAACCATTTCCTGAATGACTGTGTATGAATTTATATACATAATAGTTATCTAGGTGTTTGCCAAGTGTTCAATTTCAAATATAATTCTTTATCTGATACAGTCCTCTATGCCTGAGAACAATTAGCTACTTTGTATTTGTAAATAGTGCTAGATAAATAACTTTTCATCAACCATTGTTAAGGGGAAAACATAATAAATTGATGAAATTGAGAAATGGCTGGCTTTATATTATCTTCCCTGTAGCATTGAATACGACCCAGGTCGAATCCACAAAATTTCATTGTGACAACACCACAGTATCCTGACCTATCCACAATATTTCAGTCATCAGCAATTGCTTATTGACTAGGTGGTGTCCCGTCACAATTTGGTGTCAGAAGTGGGATCCCTAAAGCAATTGATCCCAAAAATTCTAAATTAGTACTAAAGTAGGCAACACTTTAATCTCTTTTGGACTTTTAGGTTGGCTAAAAGGACAATTTGGCTATTGATGATCTGATGTTCTGCTGAGCCATAGTTCCTCTGTTGTCAACATCTTGAAAACAAATAGTTATTTGATTTTATTTAAAATCCTGGTGTTTGGTCTTTGCTACGTTGAAGGTGAATATTAAAGTACCTGTTAAAATAAACATATCATCATGACAAGTGTAAACAATAATTCAACTAACTCAAACACAAATCAAGCATCTACCTCACAGGGAGATAGTGATCATGAGCGGTATGATGATGAAAATTCTGTTGCAAGTTCTGCAGGCACATTGCAGATGTCAATACTTGAGAACAAACTTGAGTCTGAAATATCTAAGATGGGTGAAATTATGCAGAATACCCTATCATCCCTTTCAGAGCACATGAATAAAAAAACTCACTGAGTTAGACACAAAATTGAACAATCTTGTTGCTGACCTCCAACCATCTGGTCAGAATTTAAATCTAAATTCCTCTGTAGCGGAGTCAGTACAGAGTAATTCTGATATGAATACACCTGTTATAGCTAGTAACTCACATTCAAGGGGTGATAACTCAAATTTTAAAATGAAACCTCAAAATTTCAGTGGTGCTGAAGATTTCGATGAATTTCTGTCACAGTTTGAAATTACCTGTGAAATAAATCGATGGCAGTACAGAGAAAAATCTTTGTACTTAGCAAATTGTTTGACTGGAGAGGCACGCTCTCTTCTCAGTGAGCTTGACCCAGATGGGAGAAGAGATTATAGTACCTTGGTTGAGAAATTAACTAATAGGTTTGGCTCTGTGAACCGGTCAGAAATCTTCAGGACCCAGCTGAAATCTAGGGTGAGAAATAAGGGTGAGAGTATCCCTCAGTTGGCTCAAGCTGTTAAAAAGCTAGTTCGTCAGGCATACCCAGGAGTTAATAAGGACGTTGTTGAGACATTATCTATTGATCACTTTATTGATGCAATGACGGATTCTGAAATCCGACTACGTGTAAGAGAATTTGGTCCAAAAACTCTTGGAGATGCTGAGCGAACAGCACTGCGCCTAGAATCTCATAAAATTGCTGACAGGCAACGTTCACGTTTAGTTGGTCAGGTTGAAGTTGATAGTAAACATGACAAGAATGAGAATGCTAAGGATGCAAACAATGAAATTAAAACACTGAAAAGTTCATTGGATGCCCTGACAAGTTATGTTAAGGACCTCACTAGACCAAGTAAGCAAATTCATGACAACTCATTTAGAAATGGAAAATTTCAACCTGGCCAAACTTTTAATAGGAATGGTAGATATGGCAGGCAATATCAAAGTAATCCTCCTCCATCCCATGGTTTAAATCGCAGTTCTGGTGGTCAACAAAGGAGTAACAACTCTTCTCATAGAAATGATTCTGACCAGACTCAGTCAAGCAATGGTCCAGTTGACTATTCATCAAGGAATAGGCAAAACAATACTTTCTGGTCTGCTAATCCTAGATATGGATCTTCCCGGCATGAAAACAACCAGGGAAACGAGAATCAGTCGGTTTGGAGGGCCACAAACCGACAGCATTAGACGGGCCCACTGATGTACCTATAAGGAGTATGGAGGATGGTTATTTTGTACCTGGCTATATCAAAGGCAAAACACTTGCTTTTCTGGTTGACACTGGCTCATGCTGTACAATTATTAGTAGAAATGTATTAAATAGATTGCCACAGGATGCACGTCCATGTATAACACCAGTAAATATGCAGCTAGTGACTGCTACTGGTGAAAGTTCACCTTTTCTGGGTAAAGCTGAAATTGAAATTACATTAGGAGGCCAAAAGATAATGCATGATGTACTTTTTGCTGATGTCAAAAATGATGGTATTCTTGGCATAGATTTCATGATAAAACATGGGTGTGATGTGTTTTTAAGTAAAAATTACATCTTATTAAATGGTCAGAAAATTGCAAGCTATCGCAGTAGCGTTGACATCATACCCACTTGCAGCAGGATGGCTATCTCAGAGAATGTTGAGGTGCCACCTGAATGTGAACTTATTGTCATGGGACATTCTGTGGATAGGGTTGATCAAAATGGAATTGGCATTATTGAAGCCACTGAGAATTTTGTTGATCGCAGTGGACTGTTAATAGCAAGAGCATTAGTAAAACCTGAACTGGGTAGTGTTCCATTACGAATAATGAACTTAAGCAATGAGCCTTACCTGCTTCACAAAGGTACAGTAGTTGCAAAGTATGAGCCAGTTGAAACGGAAAAGTTTGTAAAAGTCAACTCTCTCAGCCAAGACACTATCTCATCAGACGAATCTTGTTCCCATATTGATGATCTAATCATCCAAAGTTCTTCTAACTTAGATGAATCACAAAAAGAGAAATTGCGTTCCCTGTTATATCAGTACAAGGACCAGTTTTCTAAATCTTCACATGACTTGGGTAGTACCAACTTAGTTGAACATACAATTAAAACTAAGCCTGATTGTAAGCCTGTTAAACTGAGACCATACAGAATTCCACTCTCTAAGAGAGAGTTCGCTGAGAATGAGATAAAGGCAATGGCTGAGAAAGGACTTATTGAGCCATCTCATTCTGCATGGTGTGCACCAGCTGTTTTGGTGCCTAAGCGTGATGGTACCACTAGATTTTGCATAGATTATAGGAGGCTGAATCAGTTGACTATTCCTGACAGCCATCCTTTACCAAGAATTGATGATACTTTAGAAGCCCTAGGTGGATCTAAGTGGTTCTCCACGTTAGATTTAAAAAGTGGCTTCCATCAGGTGAGCATAGCAGAGGAAGACAGACCAAAAACAGCTTTCTCCATTCCAGGCAGTGGCTTATGGCAGTGGCGTGTACTACCCTTTGGGTTAATCAATTCTCCAAGTGTGTTTGAACGCCTGATGGAGAGGGTGTTTGCTGGTCTAACCTTCCTAATTTTGCTCATATACCTGGATGACATAATTGTTTATTCAAAAACTTTTGAAGAGCATTTGGAAAATTTAAGGTTGATTCTTGAGAGGCTAAAAGAAGCAAACCTTAAACTTAACCCTAAAAAGTGCAATCTGTTATGTACCAAAGTGTCTTTCCTTGGACATGAGGTATCTGAGACAGGTATAGCTACTGATTCCTCTAAAATACAAGTTGTTAGTGACTGGCCACAACCCAAGACAGTTACAGAAGTAAGACATTTTGTGGGTTTGGCATCATACTACCGGAAATTTGTACCAAACTTTGCAACAATTTGCAAACCGTTGCACAAATTAACAGAGAAAGAATCTAGCTTTACTTGGAGTGATCAGTGTCAGAACGCATTTGACACCATTAAACAATTGCTGACTAGTGCCCCTATCCTCAGTTTCCCTCTCCTTCAAGGACAACCATTTTTGCTTGATTGTGATGCCTCAAATGTTGGTATAGGAGCAGTCTTGTCACAACAACAAAATGGCGAGGAGAAGGTAATTAGTTATTTCAGCAAGTGTTTATCTAGATCTGAAAGACAGTATTGTACTACAAGAAGAGAGTTGTTAGCTGTCGTGATAGCAATAAAGCATTATCACCATTATTTAATTGGGCAGAATTTCACAGTTAGAACTGATCACGGATCTTTACAATGGCTGATGCGGTTTAAAAACTGTGAAGGTCAGATTGCACGCTGGATTGAGACCTTATCTGCCTATACATTTACTGTCCAACATAGAGCTGGCAGGATACACAACAATGCCGATGCCCTGTCACGTAGACCATGCAAAGATGACCACTGTAGATATTGTGACCGCTATGAAAATAGATACTCGTCTGAGACCTTAGCTGAGATTAATACACCTGGTGCTGTAAAGGCTGTAGCCTTTAATAAAGAGAAATCTGAGAGTGACAAGCAGATCACTCATTACGTAATTGGGGGTGACCATGAGATCACTTTACCCAGTAATGGGGGTGACCATGAAATCACACTGTCCGACGTCGGTAGCTTTAAGGAGCACAAAGAAAGTGCTACCTCTTTAAGTCAGAAGAAAAATTCTGAGCATGAAGGGCCCTTCTCTTGTACTGGTGACAGTGGTAGTGTAGCGCTAACTGCCACTTCTTTAGGACCTGGAGTAGCAGAGGTGCTCTCTTCGGAGATGTCACATGGAATGACCCAGATCGGGGTTCCTCACTTCACACATGCAATGCTTAATTCTGTATGTGATGGGGTGGATGCAGAAACTCACAAAATTATTTGTTGTCACCAAGTACATTGTTGTTGCTGCAAAATAGCAGCGAATAGTGAAGATTGTTGGGATCTTTTTGAAGATGAGACATTGTTTGGGTGTTTGTTTGAGATGAATAATGCATCGACTGTTGGTCTTGCTGGCGAGACTACAGCCAAAATGGCTCATATTCACGATTCTAGTGAGCATTCGAATGGCATATGCACAAACACCACAAACTCTGACAGTCTACAAAATGATCATTTAAATAGCACCTGTAATAGCTATGTATGCTACAACACCAGTTCTCAAAGTGATGGACCTGATCAATCCACCTCTTTGAGTTCAGAAACAGTTGAATGCTTAGATTTAACTCAAGAGAATATTCGTTTTAAGCAGGAAGAAGATCCTGTTCTTAAAACTTTACTACAATGGAAAAGAGATGGAGAAAAACCTAGCTGGTCTACAGTGGCATCGTATGGTAAAGAACTAAAAGCATACTGGCATGAATGGAACGTTATTGTACTGAAAGAAAACATTTTGTATAAGAAACGTTTCAGAGATATCTGTAATGATTCTGAACATCTTTTTCTAGTGCCAGCCAGTCTGCGAAAAGAAGTCTTCCATCAGTTACATGAGTATGTAACTGCTGGACACTTAGGCAGACGAAAAACATATGATAAAATAAGGAAAAGATTTTACTGGAACAATATGTACAAGGATATATCCTATTGGTGTCGAATCTGCTCTACCTGCGGGTCTAGGAAGATACCCCATAGACACGGTAAAGCACCTATGTGACAATACAATGTTGGCTTTCCAATGGAACGCATTGGACTTGATATTTGCGGTCCTTATCCCGTTTCTAAAAAAGGCCACAAATATCTGATGGTTGTTTCCTGTTATTTCTCAAAGTGGGTTGATGCTATACCTCTAAAAACCCAGGATGCAAAATATGTAGCATCTAAGTTGGCGAATAAGTTCATATCTATTTTTGGTGTACCATTACAGTTGCACACCGATTTAGGGTCAAACTTTGAGTCTAAGGTATTCCAAGAGGTATGCAGCCTTCTAGGTATATACAAAACTAGAACCACGGTTCGTAGACCCCAGTCAGATGGTATGGTTGAGAGGGCTAACAGATCCATTCAAAACATGATCTCCTCATACATCTCTGACAAACAAGATGATTGGGATGAGAACATACCCCTACTTATGCTTGCCTACCGGTCATCTATCCATGAGACCACAGGAGTTTCTCCTGCAATGATGATGTTTGGTAGGGAACTGACTCTGCCAGTAGATATGACACTAGGTAGACCCATTAGAGATGATAGGCTTTGTGCAACAGAACATGCTTATCATTTGGAACAAAAGTTATTAGACATTCATGACTTCGCTCGAAAACATCTTGAAATTTCCAGCGAAAGCATGAAAAGGAAATATGATATTAAGACGTACAAAATACCTTATAAGGTTGGGGATGCTGTTTGGTACTATAATCCAAAGCGTAAAGTAGGTTTCAATCCAAAGTTACAAAGGCCATGGAAAGGACCCATGATTGTTGTTGAACAGTTAAATGACGTACTGTTCAGGATTCAGTTAAGTCTAAAAACTAAACCAATAGTTGTACATCATGACAAGCTGAAGCCTTACCTTGGCGAAGACAAACCGTAGTGGTTTGTTGACAGGAAAGCCTAAATGTCAAGTCAAAGAAACAACACCGCATTTAGCTAGTTCAGTTTATTATTGATTGATTCTATCATTTATTATCACTGGTAATGTATAATATAAAGGTTATATTACGCATACCTAAATCTGTGACAACTAGCTTAACTCTACAATCTTTACTTCTTACTTGACTTACAATAGTGAGATATATGTTATTTTTTTGTTGTTGCTGTGTTCAGTACACAGAGATGTTTGTTGCATCACAAAAATTGGTAATATTGTTGATAATTTGTCTACACAAATTATTTGGTTGATTTGCACTCATACATTATCATATCAAAAGCATATGAGCAGACAGATGTTTTATAAAATGATTGTGTATTAGACAAAGATGTAAGCTGTTATGTATTGTCCATAATATGTCTAATTGACAACACTTTAATGCAGTGATGGCAAGCTTATGCTTGATAGCCTCCCATAAACTATATATATAAGAAAATTGTTGGCTTCTAAAGTGGCTGAGTTCCAAGGCTTTTGGTCTGACTTCTGGTACATGATCTGTATTATTGTGGAGATAGCTGTGTTGTCCCATAGAACTGAAAAATAGAAAACAAATACATCTAATAAGTGATGACTGCAAACTAGCGAGTAGTTCATTAAAAATGAATTATTTGCCTGTTTGAAGTAAAAACTGAGGTGATGAGTCAAACAAATGGTATCATAAAAAGTATGCCATCTCAATATGACTTAAATTTTGCTGTTGGTAGAGTGTAAAACCCTAACACATTCACTGGGTGACAGGTTCATTGATCTATTACCTAAAAGCTGTTTTCACTTGTATTCTAGGGTCATCACTTCAAATGCTTGCTGTGTAAAAGAACACCCAAATACTTCAAAAACAGATACGAAGTGAGGAGACATTTACAAGACCAGCATTCAGGCGTTGGCTTTCAATGTGATGTGTGTGGTCTGTTGTTTAACAGAAGGAACTCAAAACATGCATGTAATGGAACAGAACAGGACATGGTTTATATTCATCGTGAAAGTGGTGTATATGGTGAGGAAGCTCACCAGCTTTTGGTAAAATTTATAAACGAAAGACAAGACAGAGAATGGCAATATATAGAGAAAGAAGAAACAGAAAAAGAAACACCTCATATAACATCAGATCCTCCAATTTTACCAACAACAAGGAAAGAATATAGAAACCCACCATCAAAGTCTACCTACAAACCAAGAAGAAGACCAACAACTCCATTAGAAGAACCTGAAATAGAAATAGAAGAACCACCAAGAAAAAGAAGGAGAAAAGTGGAAGCCGTATTGAAGGACCTGGAAACAAGTTCATCCTCATCCTCATCCTCAGAGAGCAGTAGCTCAAGTGAAAGTGACTCTTCATCCAGTGACTCTGAAGATGACGATGATGAAAGGAAGCTAAGGCACAGGAATAGGGGTAGCTTGGTATTGGAGAATCACAATAAAGAAAAGGATGTATCAGACAAAATAAGAAAAGAGAAAGATGAGAGGATCGTGAAGATGAAAGAAACCAGAGGAGATGAAAGATCAAAGAAAGATGTAGAACAAGACAGTAATAGTAAGGAGAATAATGAAATAACACCATGCACAAGACAAACGGAAACAGAAGTACAAGAGATGATATCAGGACAGACTAAAGAGACAAACTTAAGCGCTGATTTGGAAAACAATAAAGTAAACGTAGAGGATCAACATAATGAGAGACAAGATGGCGAAGATAGAGTAATTGAAAATAAAAACCAGAATGCGAAGGAAAGTGAAGATGAAAATAACAATCAGAATGTAAATGTAAATGAATTAACATGTGAAAGCAAAGGAGTAGAGAAACAGTGTATTGATGAAGGCAAGGGTAGAGATAACAATGATAACAACAAGGGTAGTGCAGTTCTTGATACTATAATGGATGAAATGACTGCTACCTTTAGCCAGACAAATACCTCAAATTCAGACAAGGAAACTGAAAATGCAGTTTTGAGCATCATAGACAAATCCAACAATGCAGATCTAGAAACATCCTATGATGTTGTAAGTGAATGCGCCTATGAACTGGTTGAAGAAATTATAATTAATTCAGAAATTGAAAATGCTGTGGAAAAGGTAAATGGAAATTTAGAACAAAAGAGAACAATACCAGAGAAGAGAAAATTAGACAGGGCTGACTTACACCAAGAACCAAGAGAGAAAAAACGCAATGAAAGTGTAGACAGAATAAATGATAAAGAAATATTAAATCACAGTGAGAAAGATGAAGATCTAGAAACCATAGAGAAAATCCAAGGATGCAGAGTTATATTAAATATCGGAGGAGTAAGGTTTGAAACAAGCATACTTACATTAAGGAAAGATCCAAACTCATTACTAGCAAAGCTGTTTACAAAGGAAAGTTCATTTATCACTCATGGCAGTATCTTCATCGACAGAGATGCCTCTCATTTTAAGGTAATCTTGAATTACCTTAGGTATGACCGCGAAATAAACTCCGCATTATTACCAAGGGAGAGGAGACACCTTCTGGAGCTGAAAAAGGAATGTGAATACTATAGATTACCAGGGTTGAGAGATATCGTTATTAAGAGAATGGAAGATCTAGCGGATTACTAAGTCATAGCTGCTAGTTCATAAATTATTATGAACTAACCAAAACCAATGCTGCTCAACAACATTTGTTGCTAGTTCAATTATTTGAACTAACCATAAAAGTTGCTTTATCCAAGTTTTGTTGTTGGTTCAAATTTATTTGAACTATTTGTAGTTGCTAGTCCATTAAAACCTACATATGGTCTAGAGCTGTTGCTGCAACTTGTGGTTCATATCGATGTAACCCAATTTAGGTTTATATCGATTTGAACCAATGTTGATTATTGTTGATAAATCCAGATGATCAGTTGATAAAAGAAGAAATACAGATATCGCGAGTGTGAAATAATTTATAGTGACTTTGTGTTTTAAAAACATAATATAAGCATTTCATTTAATGAGCATAAATGGACTAGATAAGGAATTAGGGAGTTTACATGTATGGATCATAACAAAATCATCAATGAGTGAATTAAGACTATAAGTTTTGTATCTACAGTGTAACCTGTCTTTTGCAAGCTACAATTTAAATCACAGTTCTTTCTTAAAATGTTTACTATGTCAAATAATTAAGATTTTGCGTATGTATTTTTGTAACTGTCTTGAGCAGGTAAATTTTGCATTTTCAGTGAGAATTCAAAAGTTTCGTGCTTAAACAAGATGCATGCAGAAGACAGGTCCCACTGTGGGTATGGAATTTTATGAGTAAGAGTAATATAGTAATCTGGTATCTCAGTTTTAAATATCATTAAGTGAATTACTTACTTGGATTTCTTTTCAAGCAGCTTGGTTTTGGCAAATTTCCTCCATCCTGTATACATCCAGCATTGATTTCCTTTAATAATGAAAAGCATTATTAGTGTGAATATTGTTCATGCAAGAAATAATAGTAAAGATTTCAGAGTTTTACACCTTTAGGTGTAAGGTTCTTTAACCTTAAAATTTAGGATATGTATAGTTAAAAAAATGTTGGATGTGTATTATGGTTAGTGGTATTCAAAGGTGTTTAACATATTGGTCACTTTGAATTTTGTATATAATCATTAGTATTTATAAGATGATCATTGCATACATGTCCGAGTGCAGCATCCTCATGCTATATCTAAATATTTTCTAAACTGAAATACATTTCAGTTAATAATGTTATTGTATGGTTCCAACTTCAGCAAATGCATGACTGTTCTGAGGAGGATGAAATCTATACGTTCATTACAAAGATTAATAGAATTGACTGTTCTACTTTAGATATAACTTACATTCAGGCTAAATGTATATAATGGTGTAATGATTTTGAATGCGTCAAAGTCTTTAAGCCTGAATTCTGTATATATTGTCTCAGACAGAAAGTGATCAAACACATGCTATTATTATGAAATTTCATGTTTCATTGTAACTTGTAAAATTAGGAGAATGATGAATGAGAATTAAGTAAAGGGCCAGTCGCCTCCTTAGATGATGTTTCAATATGTAACAAAGAAATCTAACTTTCCAAGCTTTATACTTACCTGTACATCTGCATGGGGTCCATGCCTTTTTAAGGAGGGGGGCTGTTGTAACGGCACTGGCTCTTCACTTTATTCGTCCAATTTTCCTGTGTTTAATTGTTTGAAACCCATTGTAAATATGTTGTTTCGAGGACGAACGCACTTGAGACCGAACCGAGCATGTGTCAGCTTCGCAAACGATTTATCCCGTAAATAGCCATGTCATCCCCATTTCCCTGCATGATTCGTTAGATCTATCTAATAATAACATTACCTGAGCATTGTTAGGTCCCTAGCTCCCTTTTTCTAGCCATAAGTCCCCTTTTATTTTACTTAAAAATGTGAGTTTTCGTCTGTCATTCTGGTCATGCGGCTTCATCGGACATTATCGTTTGTTCAACCGTAGTGTTGAAATAAACGGTAATGACCGGGGGATTCCGCATGATTAGAATATTGACGTCATTTGATAGTGCGTGCGCGCGCGCCCCGGCAACATATAAAACGCGGAACAGACAACAATTCTGAGTTGCTCCATGGTGCTGGCAACCCGTTGACTGTCACATTCAGTTTGATTTGGCGCGCCAACTGAGGCCGATCGTTGTTGATAGGCGAAGTTAGTCTTTGAATTCGCCTACTGCTGTTGATATTGCTGTTCCTAGGCGCTATGCCCCCAAGGAGGATGCCTTTGGGCCCTAAAGAGGTCTCATAGACTTTGTTTATTTTTCGTTCCCCACCCCCCTTAGTTCTGACTTTCGGTCTCCATAGGCGAAGTTGACACAGGTTTCATATTTTAGGCTTTTAACTCATCAACTTATCAAATACTTACATAATATAATTAGTTTTAAGACATGTTTGTTGCTCTTGTATGTTTTTGAATGTTTCGCCTACTGTTGGCGAGGCGCGCCTACTGAACACGAATTTCGCCCACTGAATACGATTTTACTTAGTTTATGTGAATGGGCGTAGACATAATTATTCTAAGTTCAGACCTAGTTTTTTCTCATTCTTAGGCGTTCTTCTTGTTATTCTAAGTCTAACGCTTGAGGATAAGAATTCAAATATATTAACAAGTTAAATTGCAAGATACTAGCAACATGCATGCTTAAGACTAGTTGTATTTATCATTCAGTGATCTCTGCCAATAAAGAAAGAGATTCGCCTGTGTTGGTAGAATTCACTTACTATATATTTGTTCTCAGATATTCTGGTTTGTATAACTTTGAATACCAGAAGACATTTTAACATTCCAAATTGTGCAACACCTATATGGCTAAACTTGTTATATAGATTGTAGTTTACATAGAGGCTCTTTGTAAGCTTAACCATTTCCTGAATGACTGTGTATGAATTTATATACATAATAGTTATCTAGGTGTTTGCCAAGTGTTCAATTTCAAATATAATTCTTTATCTGATACAGTCCTCTATGCCTGAGAACAATTAGCTACTTTGTATTTGTAAATAGTGCTAGATAAATAACTTTTCATCAACCATTGTTAAGGGGAAAACATAATAAATTGATGAAATTGAGAAATGGCTGGCTTTATATTATCTTCCCTGTAGCATTGAATACGACCCAGGTCGAATCCACAAAATTTCATTGTGACAACACCACAGTATCCTGACCTATCCACAATATTTCAGTCATCAGCAATTGCTTATTGACTAGGTGGTGTCCCGTCACAATATTGCAGAAGTGTCAAAAATATTAACTTCTGGAAACTAGTTCGAGCTGGTTTTCATGCAATATTAACTTGTGGACCGGTTTAGACCAGTTTCCAGGTAGACATAGAGATTTATGAAGACAAATTGGGCCAATCAGGAGACAGGATTCTCTCCAGTCATATAACAATACATTTTATCACTTCTGTACAGCTGAATTTTCCGTTCTCTTTTCACAAATGCTTCCTTATCTGCTTTTTTCATTGCTCTGCTGTATCTCCCACTTGCCACTCCAAATTTTCTTCTTCTACCCTTGTACTTTCCTTTTCTCTGCACACCCATTATCACTATTAGCTATTGCAAGAACACTTGGCAACACTTATAATCCTGAAATCTATTGTTCAAAACACTTTAATTATGAAAGATAGTGCTCAGCTCAAACCACACAAAAATTCGCAAACGTGTACACGCCACCATAACTTGTTTACAAAAAAAATACACGGGTCAAAGGTTGACTTACCTTTCATTCTCGTAAAACGATTGTAATACCTACCTTAATCTCATCGATCCATGCAAAGAATTGTGGCCTTGTTAAATATAACATGATAGTGTTCAATAGGCTTCATATACATACCGTGAACAAAGTAAGAAAGAGTTGTATTCCATGAAAATAAAGTTACACAAAGTTTGTGTTGTCTTTCAAGCACAGACCACCACAACGCCGGAAACGACCGAATACCACTATATCCGCTAATATGCGCATGGTCATATAATTCCAATATTTTCATAACTTATGTATATAGAGTTTTTTATGTGCAGTTATTATCATTTTCAACAATCTTCGTAGTAGTTTTAGATAAATGAACAGGTTTCAAATCACAAAATTTTAAAAATCCCGACGTTTACTACAAACATTTCGCTGCTTGCGGAGGAATACATTAAAAAAAGTCCATTAGGAAATCGTGCAACACCGAACATGGCAGAAAATCTGATGTTTTGATAAATTTGTAGCAAGAAAATGCCTCAGAATCGGGATGGTTACAACGTTTCATCCTTATCGGAACTTTACTAAACGTGTTGTTGAAGGTACGCCCTATAATATGATATATAATACGCAGCAATCGTCGCAAATTTTACATAAAAATATCGATCTGAACTTTTGTTTACATTTTCACATCAATGAGATTTCGAGAAAAATCTCGCCTGTGAAAAAGACACGTCAAACTTTTTATTTTTCTCATTAGTGCAGGGCTCTATTCAGCAAAATATTGTGGCAGATTGTTGATGAGACCTTCCCCTCGAAACGTCTGTTCGCATTTTAAAGGAAGTAACATATTTTCGTTGAGTTTGTATGCAAAAACTGTAAACGCGAAAACTCATTATTATTGTATTTATTTACATAATAAATATATTTCGTTTCAACAAGACTTGTAGCCAAAATGGTGTTATAGTAGCATACTTTGGGATTTTTAATAAAATGTCCTGCCTCAAGTCAGTTCTTTCAATAAAGTGGCATGTCAGATTTTCCCCACATTTTTCTAAACACAATCAAATTGTGCCAATAATGGGCCCTAATGATGTACAAATGATTGCTTCTATAACACTGACTGTTACGTTGTTCTAAAAGGTGTAAAGTGATTGGTTGAGTGATAGTGACATTCAAAGAGATCAAAGTGTAATGTTGATATGAGAAGTCATCCAAAAAGAAAACGGAAGCATCTCATGAGATCTTGAGGCCATGCTCAGTTATTGGAGGATACAAATGCACTTGCGTATCCATATCTTCCTTCGCATCAGGAACCACACACTCATCAAAAAGGCAAGGATCACAAAGTGCTCAGTGAGGTGCCATAGGTGTTGTAGAAGAGACTGCCTAGCTACGTGTGCAATTGTAGTATAATGTCCTTGTATGTACACATCTGTTCCCATATAATGTTACTCGAAGTTCAATCACAGTGCCTCAGCAACACCTCTGGCTTGCAGGAACCATGGTGCTATACTCATGCTCATATATTTTGGCAAGTATGTTATGTGAGAGAAGGCCTGGTGGTGTTACATTCGACAACACAGCAAGCTTCATGATGTACAAGCAGGAGCCAAGAAATATGGTATGGTGTAGTGCACCAGAAGCTCTCATTAAAATCATCTCCAACTGCTCTAGGCCGACCTCTTGAGCGAATTAAACGGCCACCCAGAAATTTGAAGACGAATTCACAGTTCTCTGTAGTCGTGTCTTCTAAAGTCATCTTCAAGTAGGTGCTGCCTTAAGAAGTTATGCACATCTAATGAATGCCCTTGCTATCAGAAAGGCATGAGGGCAAGAAACTTCATGTCAATATCTGTCTAAGCTGAAGTGGGTCAACATGTCTGTGAGGGAGCCTCTTTCAAACCTGACTGAATTTCATAAATATGGTATTTTGTCTTCCTGGTGTGGCGTGATTGTTGTGTGGCTCTTCTTCATGGTGCAATGGGTGTGTCTGCAGTATATGATTGTGGTATTTTCTGATCTTATTCACTATTTTTGGTAGGTAGCTGATAGAAAGAGTTGTAAACAACGAACTTTAACAAAGCACCAAGTTAAATTCCCATGCCTGCCTGAGGCCCAGAAGCTTCAATTGTTGTATATGCAACTCCCCAATATGGTGACAACATGCTAGCCACTTGATGCTTTTACCAAGCTCCTATTCAAAAAGTGATGTGGAGCCATGATTCCATCCAGTGTTTAAAGCAGTTGTGGCCTAACACAATATAATAATGTTGTTCACGGGTATGTATGTGCAATTCATTGAGGGTGGTCATCAGAGCACTTTGCATGCTGGCACCAGTGTAATCGGCTGCCAGACACTGTGAGTGATGTTCCAGTAATTGGGAGCTGCTCTCTTTGTAGTAGTTTTCATACTTTGTGATCTCACCGTCCTAGTTGAATACATTGACCAGAGGAAGTTGATGGAATGGAATTACACTTAAAGATTGACCAATTGTATCCTTCCAAATACAATGTATGAACCTGTTCTCAAGATATTGGGATGACTCTCTGAGTCTTTGATTGTCAGAACTTTGTGTCCTTTATAGTTTTGCATTCATGATATTCCCTGCGGAAGAGAGAGCTGGTTGCTTGACTTTTGTTTTCTGAATGCCAATTCCCTGTTATTGTTATTTGCTTATTCCTCAAAGTGCTGTGGATTTGTCTATAATGTGTGATTGTGGCATTTCTTGCTCATACTCAACTTACTTTTTGGCATATCGAAAATTGCACTTTGATGTCTCACTTAATATCTATTAGAACATTACAGTCAGTATTATACGAGACATCATTACATGTAGTTCATCATTAAGATTAAACATCTGAAATATATGGTATTGTTGTAATTACACCTGTAAGATCAAATCATTACATGTACATCATTAAGTATTAAAACATAACAGTCAATAATTAGACCAGATGACTGACAAGAGCCCTCTGTTTTGTGCCTTGAATGCTTGCAAATAGGAAAAACAATCCAGAATTATCTTTTTTATTTTCAGGAAACACACATTTTTGTAATGTTAATGAACTGAATCGGTATATTATTTCAGTATTTCTATCATAAAATATGGGCATAAATGAGTTGAAACAACTTTTTTGGAACCTGATTTCTATGGTGACTTGGTGTATAAGTTGAAGAGGATTGTTGGCTCTAATAATTTTTCAGCGCAGTTCATTAAAATAATTTCCCATTATAAAAAGATTGGCTATAACATTAATGTATTGCAACAGACTGCATGCTTGGTAGTCAACCCAATCACGGTTGGCAACTTTGCTTTCCTCTTTAATTGCACGCCGGTGGGTCGGACTTCAGACTCTATGATGGTTCCGACTTAAAGACTTATCTATTGATGAGATGGTAGGGGCCTGATGCTTTGGCTGTTTGTCGGGCCCACCGGGGTTTACCTGTTGGATTTCTTTTGCTCCGGTATTCAGTTTAATTTACTGTTGAGTCCTTATCCTTGCTTTATCTCCTTGTTATATCTTGATTTATATGTTTTAGGAGATGATGCATTGATAAGTTAGGGGTCTTTCATGCAAACCAAATATCTATGTGTCTAGATCCACATCTGAATTAAGGGTGAGGTTGGCGCCGTTAAACCGGTTTAAGCCCTCCAGTAAAATGTTTTACTGACCGTTCCAAGGCGGTACTTCTTTTGTGGATCTTTTATGTTTTTGTTCTGTCTTGTGTTTGCTATGTTTTGTGCGCGTCTGTTTATATGTGCTTCGTGGTCACCTGCTGGGAAAGGGCTGACCTCTTGGCTTTCGTTTGTGGTGTCTTCTGTGAGTTTGTCACTTTCCCATTGGTATCCTGGGTCAGGTGTGGTACTTGATTGTATCGATTCCTGATCTTTGCAACCTTACTTACTTTCTAATTATAGGTATAACACAATTACAACAATGGAATGTTGGTGGAATAAATTCCAAATGATACCCTTATTGTAGTGAAAACTGACTACATACGGCCGTAGGATCAAAAATTCAACCAGGTAGGGGGAGGTTAAAACATTGATGGATTGAGCAGAAAGGATCATTGACGGTTTGGGCCTTATACGCCTATTTTTCTGATTCCCAGAAGGCTGCTTTTGAGCTTCTAGTGTGGTGCATGTAGCATCAGTGCAATAGGTGAATCTAATGGCAAGAGCCAGCTAGCAAAATATTTTAAAAATTCCTACGCACTCGAGAGTTATGGCGGGTAGAAAAGGGAGGGGGTCTGAAATTTCATGAAAATAAAAAGTGCTTTAAAAAGTGATTTCTGCACATTTTCTTGATTTATTTGGTAGGCATGGTGATATCTATTGAACATACCATATGCAGAGTATTAACGAATCACGGTAATTGATGAAACTGTTTTAAAAACAAAATATGTTTTGTAATAAAATTATTTTGGGTAGATAATTTAGAAGTTACCTGTACATTTTTGACTACACGTACCGTAAATTATACAAAACTGAAAGCTCAACAAAAGAAATAAATATTTTTAAAGGAATGAAAGTGTCTCATTTAGCATTGGAAAGTAAACTTGATTCTAACTAGATCCTTTGAATATTATTTTGCTTTGTTTAAAGGGCATAGCATGTTGGATGTATTTAAAGTGCCCTAATATTTATGGTATACATGATGCATGTATATCCCTATATGAGACAATATATTGAACACAAAAGTATTTAACTGTTATAACTCTTTGCATGCCAGTGGATAATTATGTCGTCTGCCAATAGCCTTTTGCAAACAGTTTGAACCCAGATGAAGACCAATAGAACGTCGGTCTTGATCTGGATCCAAACTGTTTGACACTCTGATGGTGGTCCTGCGTGGTTTATTTTTAAAACCTAATTTTGAAGGAAGTCAGCAGACCTAGGTAAAAACATGAACAATTCCCTAGCATGCAAATAGATAAGTACAGGACGTTTGCAAAATAATGTGTCATTTAATAACAGTTAGATTTTTTCTTATGAAAAAATGAATAAAACCTTGCTAATTCTACTTTTAATCTTAAAGTACTTTATATTAAACTAGCAAAGAGTACAGCGCAATTTAGGAGGTTGGAGCTAGAGAACTTTATTACTGTCATTAATTTCTTATTTGGTAGAAAAGGCATTTTATGGGCTTAGGCCCTGGGTTTTTGGGCTGCTGAACATCTCCCCCCCCCCCCCGTGTGCCAGCAAGCCACTTCCATACAATGTGTAAAATATGGTAACACATATACATGCAAAAGCTTTTGCTGGCACACGGGGGGAATGATATTTTAAAAAATGTTTTCGGATTCCTATATATCTTAATGTAAAACTGATTGTTCTACCCAAAATTTTACATCTTTGAAGCATTTAATATCGAAAATGGATTTCATGGCCATAAAGTACTCAGGCCAGGGTTGCTTCAAGGCGAAGAAAGGGACGATTGACAAACTTTTATTTTTACTGAAAACCATAGGCATTTACCCATAGCAAGTGTCAATGATCCTTTGGTCTGGATATATTGATTATAGTAGAAAACAGTTGGTTTAATTATATAGGTGATCCGAGAAAAAGTTAAAAAAAAAAAAGAAACACCCTACTGGGCGTGGTTCGGCTCTTTCATCTGCTAATGAAGGGAAATCAGGTTTTATTTATAGTTTGGTTAAAGAAATAATAAGTTGCTTGAGCGCGCAAATATATGCGTATTTCATGAAAATCGTGACCAACTCACATTTATATACCCTTAAAGCGCATATCACAAAAAGTCGTATGATTTTGTTGTCTGTTTAAATATCTTAAAGCCTCTTTAACAAACAGTGAAGATCCAGATAAGACTGCTCCTGTAGGAGCAGTCTGATCTGGATCCTTACTGTTTGCATTATGTCAAACAATAAAAAGTTACTTTCGAATGTAAGTATTGTGTTGGCATTTTAAGGGTGAAGTTATTACTGTCTCCACTAAGGTGTTATGGTGTAATATGATACAGTTACTTTCAAATAAAACCACGCCTCATTTTGAGCTTTTACCTGTGTCTTATGTAGACAAGTTTTAATTGCCCATTCATGAGTAGCCGCCTTTACAGTAACCGAAAAGTCCTATAATACAGACCAGATGAGATGCCGCAGAATGTGGTCTCTGATCTGGTCCCCAATGTTTGTTTTCAAATTTTTCAATCAGAATTTGAGCAAATTGAAAAGAAAAACATCCAACAACCCTTAAATGGTTATTGATTGGTCCAATTGAAAAGAACGAGAAAGTACATTTGGCTTAAATAGGTTATGTAATAGACGGGACCAGTGTATACTGAATTCTAGTACCAGTACTGCCCTACACTGGCCATATACAAGGGGCAGACAGTCATATGGGAGGCAAGAGGGACTTAGTGTTGTGTTTCGAGATTATAAGCATATACAAAATTCCATTGATTGTCTACTTCAGCAAGATTCAGACTCGTATCACTGGATTTGAGGCGAGATGGTGTTTGGGGAAATTTTACAGCAAATACATTACTTTTCCATACACGTTTATTTACAAATACATGTGAACAAAATACGTCCTGATCTATATATTCACCAGTTTCACCTTTGTATAGGTAGTTTAAATTTAACTATGAATACTTTTCCTTAGTATACGAGGTATTTTAAATTTGACTTTGAATACTTTTCCTGAGTATATGAGGTATTTTATTAGCTATCTATTATATATGCTATCAGGAAGAATAGAGCAATTAGTCTTTTTTCATCCTGACAGTCATATGATATGTAGCAAAACAGAGATACATTTTTTTTAAATAATAAATGTTTAAATATTTCATGATTGGTTTATATCGAGAGCCAAAGTAAATACAGCAGTATAAAGGTTAAAAGCTTAATTAGCACTATGTTCTACACTGCTGGGGTATTGCTCATGTAAGAGTTCACCAGTGTTTCTCAATCATAGTTGAGTATTTGAATTTGACTAAATATTAATTACAACATGTCTGTAGCAAGTCATAATTACAACAGTATTTTTAATTTCTAAAAGCATATTTGATAATGCTTGAGATATACAAATGAGTAATAAACAATCTCTATTTACTTATCATTCTATTACCTATCAAAATACATAGTTTTCAATATCATGTAAAATATAGCTTCATTCATGGGAGATAATTTATGAGAGAATCTTGAAGCAAGTTAGAGCTTTTACTATACACATACGTTTCTACTACACTCCTTCTTTGTTGTTTAATAATTTTTGATTTCCATCAAATTTCAAACTTAAGCACATAGTAGAAACGTAATAAACTCTATAACCAGTGCATACTGTAACATGTAACAGGTTTTACAAGCATATATTAGGCAACTATGATTACCATCATACAATTATATACCTTAAACCTTGGTGTAAGAACAAATGTCTTCCTGTAGATTAACTGCCACAGTTTAACTACAGTAAGTACCAAACTGTTCTAATCAAGAAAGTATTGTTTATGCAGCCTGATGACATAGCTTTGTAGCTGTGCTATAGATGGACAAAAATATGAACATGGTAAAATATTTGGAGAATAGTCTCCCACTGACTTGTCATGTATTCTGGCTTTCAATACCACTACAGCCTTGAAAAAAAAATACATTTGCCAGATGGTTCAAATTTGTGTCCATCCAAAGCTTGTTCAACCCAGGTTTTCTGTTGGTCCGAAGCAACAGCCTTGTTTTCATAGCTATGCCAACTAACAATCAGATCCATTTCTCCAGAAACTGATATAACGTCAGAAGTTTCTACAGAACAACTGTCTAAAATGTGCTTTGTGACCCCTAGTCAGTGACATTGATAGCAGACAGAGGTGTTTCATTAGAACAGATTTCCTGAGATATGCCAAAATATTCTAAGTCAGGCGCAATGCTAACGCATTTGGATGTCTCACCATCTTCTTTAACTAGCTGACAATCATTAAGTTGTTCTCTAGAAATAAATGAATGTAACTGTTTTAGTTCAGATAGAACATCGAGCAGTATTTATGTGACTGATTTGCCTTAGTCTTATTATTTATCCTATGCAGGCTTTTGGTCAATGATTTTGAAAAAGTAATTAATTACATACAATTACATTGGAAATTGTTCAATTTACAATTACAATTACAAGGCTTTTGAGCAAAGTAATTAATTACATACAATTACTTTGCCAAATGTAATTAATTACATTACAATTACATTTCACTGCCACTTAGATAGCTTCATCTGATTTTAATTTCAGAGATATTTGAAATGAGTTAAAATCTCCTAGAAAGTCTGAGTAACCTTGATATTCTAAATTCAATATATGTCCATTAGGTTGATTTTATTTTTTCCTCTTGTATCAAATTATTGTAAAGTGATGCAACTTAAAAGAAATGAAATGTACAAAATCAGTTGTTGTTTTTTGTGATTGTTGACATGATCACACAAGAGAAAATACAGAATCTATTATTATTTTTTGCTTGTGGTGAGATAAATTGCCAAAGTTCTCAAACTAGCTGTTTACCGCAGAACAAAGTTCAGGAATACACATTTGCTTGAGAAAAGTCTTACAACTGTGGACGATAAAACATGGAAATTATTTTGTAAAACTAGCTTAAATGCCAGAGAATAACTGTTTTCAAAAAGTGTTGATAAAAATGTGTCTGGCCCTATGAGTTCTGAAAGTTGGCAAACAAGAGGGCCATGGTGGCCCCGAATCACTCGCCTGTAGATCTTTTACATTTCCCTTAATAAGCCTATGCAAAACAATTGACCCCAGGATCAGGGCCATTTTAGGTCCTAGGGCTATAATTTGAACAAACATGGCAGAGGTCTACTAGGTGATGCTACATACCAAATATAACGGCTCTAGACCTTGTGGTTTCAGGCAAGAAGATTTTTTCATGTTTTTTCTATATAAGCCTATGTAAAACATTGGACCCCGGGGCGAGGCCATTTTTGACACCAGGCGCATTATTTGAACAAACTTGGTAGAGGTTTACTAGGTGATGCTACATACCAAAAATCAAGACTCTAGGCCTTGTAGTTTCAGAAAAGAAGATTTTTTCATGTTTTCCCTATATAGGCCCATGTTAAACATGTGACCCCTTGGGACCGGCCCATTTTTGGCCCCAGGGCTATAATTTGAACAAACTCAGTAGAGGTCAACTAAATGATGCTACATGCCAAATATCTAGACTCTAGGCCTTGTCGTTTCAGGCAAGAAGATTTTTTTTCATGTTTTCCCTTTATAAGCCTATGTAAAACATGTGACCACTTGGGCGGGGCCATTTTTGACTCCAGGGGCATTATTTGAACAAACTTGGCAGAAGTCTACAAGGTGATGCTACATACCAAATAGTAAGGCTCCAGGCTCTCTGGTTTCAGACAAGAAGATTTTTAAAGTTTTCATCTCAAAAATCTATTTTTAGCCTCTTAGACCGAGATATGCAACGGACCAAAACCATTTGAAAAATTTTGATAAAGGGCCACCCAAAGATCATTTGTGTGAAATTATTTCAAAATTGGACCAGGGGTTTAGGAGGAGTTGTCATTTATTATGTCAATTGTAAACGGACGATGGACAACGGACGAACACCAATCACAAAAGCTTACCTTGTCACTACGTGACAGGTGAGCTAAAAAGTACAAAAAGGAATATCATATAGTGACAAACTAAAATATTACTAGTCTGTTGAAATGATAGCTTTGCAAGCAAGTGGTCGCTAGTTTCGGTCACAACTGGAACATCTATTTGATTTTGATATTTTTGGTATTATATTAACAATGATGGGCCCCAGGTTCACTGAATGAGTGAAATTCAATTTAATTTTCCGAATCACATTTTATGATAATAATTTTATGATGAGTACTATTATTATTATTATTATTATTATTATTATTATTATTATTATTATTATTATTATTATTATTGAAAATGGCAAATGAGCAGTCTTAGGGCTTTCAATAGTGTAGTGGACAGATCGTGTCATGCACCATAGCATATGAGTATGTTGTTTCTAGGTGTGAAAATTTAACAAAATGCCTTCAAGGAGTCAATCCACTAACCAACACTATTGTCTGAGTAAATACTATTGTTGAGATTTTCACACCTTCTTTGTTTTTGTATTGTTTTGGTAACTTAGCTATTAAAGGTTGATTGTCACAAAGCCATATCTTTTATAAGCAGATGTATATGCACTTTATAGGAATTGTTGTATCATATACGATCCAATAGTGACCGCTTTTGTAAATCAAACTTTTGCCAAGCTACTATTTTAAGCCCTTCGCCTGCTCCGAAAAATATGCATCTGCCCTTGTCGTCGGCTGTAGTCATCGAATTATATATATATGCTCACAGCATGAACTTTTTTTCTGTGTGTTTATTGGACAGTGTAGACCCTGGTCAGACTGGTCCTAGAGGAGCAGTCTGATCCGGCTCTACACTGTTTGTTATATGCACTGTCACTCGGCTGTAGTCATCGGTTGTATGCTTATGCTCACGGTATACTTTTTCTGCGTGTTTTTAGATAGTGTGGACCCTGGTCGGACTGATCCTAGAGGAGCAGTCTGTTCAGGATCTACACTGTTTATTTTCTTATATGCGGGCGGTTGTAGTTGTCTGCTATTTTCATTAATTAATTTAAGCGTGTTTATTGGGCAGTGCTGACCTGATCAGACTGATCCTAGAGGAACAGCCTGATCTGGTTCTACACTGTTCGCTATAATTATATGCGTTTTTAAGAATCAGCGGACTATATGCTGTTGTATATCTTTAATAGCATTTAGCAGTCGTAGAGTTCAGCGCTGGGCTCATCAATACCGCCGTATTGATGGACCCTACTTAATTTTCCCCGCTAATTTCTAGGTTACGTATCTGACTTGGCGCTATGCCGCACGTTATACGTTACGTCCTAACGTTTTTGTGGTGCGTCACGTCATTTACTTGTTTATTATTATTCCTGATGAAGCCAATATGGCGAAACGTTGGATAATAAAGAATAATTAAATGTAAACATTCGTGTTGGTGTTGAATGTTTTTTTAATTTAATAAGCAGATGAACAAAGAATAAATTATTTGCTTAAAAAAGGAATAGTAGATGTAACATACAGTCTGTGTCTGCAGTAAAATTGTTATATTCTATTTTAATGTCTATAGATACTAGCATGACTAGTCCCAATTCTCATTTGTTTCATGTTGCATTCAACTAGTACAGCAAATGGTATATGCATTTACAAAGGCCAAGAACAATTCATTTAGCAGTATTTTAAGTATCTATGATAATCTTTAGTAACTGAAGTTCATAACTGATCTGAAAAGTAATTAAAATGTAATTGAAAGTAATTGTTAATTACTCCCATTTTTGGTCATGTAATTAATTACATTCAATTACTGTAATTAAAGAAATGTCTTCATTACAATTACATGCATTAACGTTAGAAAATGTAATTAAATTACAATTAATTACAATTACAATTTTAATTACCCCAACTCTGATCCTATGATTATTTTTATAAGGCATATATTTATGTATCTTATTGTCACTGGTGCATATTCTATAACACCTTATCTTGTTTTTCTGCAAAGCAATTTCTTCAGAAACTGATACTACACCAGACGTTTCATCAGAACAACTATCTAAAGAGATGTATAAAGCCTCTCAGCCATGGGCCTTGCTAACACACGGAGGTGTTTCAACCACTAATTCAGTTAAATGACAGTCATTATGTTGTTCTGTAGAAACCAATGATTGTAACTGTTTGAGCTCATTGCGATAACCAAGTAGTATGTGTGTTGGGTGCACCTTACAATTTTAGTTTGTGTGATGATTTTTCTCATAAGGCTTTGGTCTTTGTCTGCAGAAAAGGGGTTGGTCTAAAACATTGTATTTATGGTTCTTGCTACATGTATAGCAGCCAGGGATAATTTCACGGCCTAATGCCATGTATCTAGCCTCTTCTATAGAGTTTAGACAATAATATAACATATGTTCAGACCATGCAGATATCCCCAGGCCTTTTGCAAGCTGGTAAATAATGATATTTTCTAGATTGTGCAAATTGATATTTAGATAGGCTTTATTAGTCAGCACTTTTTAATCAAAACATATACCTGAAGACTTTCATTTTCACTTAATACTCTCTTATGAAAAAGTGTTTGGTAATATTTGAGCATAAACGCTGGCTCATTTGCATTGAATCTTTGCAAATCTATTGCAATGCTGGACCTTCTATGCACTGAATAGACCAAAATGGTTTTTTGTGGTATTCCCACTTATTGATCTGACAAGCAATCTCAAATTGTATGAGAAAACTTTTTCAGATTTTTTCATTGCCATTAAACTTTTCTGGCCAAAGTATGCCACAATTGTTTGACATCATTGACTACTGTCATATTGAACAAAATACAAACACATTGACAAACATATTCTACAATAACATATACAATAGCATGTAAAATATAATATGCATTTGAAATAAAAGAGTTTCTCTCTTGAAAAGATTTCTATTTCCAAATACCTATCAGGTTGCTCAAATACTGGTCATTTAGCACCAAGTCTGTAATAGACGGGACCAGTGGGGTGTATTGAATTCTAGTACCAGTACTGCTCTACATTGGCCATATACAAAGGGCAGACAGTTATATGGGAGGCAAGAGTGTCTTCGCATTGTGTTTAGAGACTATATGCATGTATAGAATCCCATTGACTGTCTACTCCAGCAAGATTCCGGTTCACATCACTGGATTTGAGGCGAGATGGTGTTTGGGGAAATTTTACTGTAAATGCATTACTTTTTCATACAAGTTTATTTACAAATACATGTGAACAAAATACATTCTGTCCTATATATATACCAGTTTCACCTTTGTATTGATATTTAAATTTAACTATGAATACTTTTCCTTAGTATACGAGGTATTTTAAATTTGACTTTGAATACTTTTCCTGAGTATACGAGGTATTTTATTAGCTATTTGTTCTATATGCTATCAGCAGGAATAAAGCAATTGGTCTTTTTTCATCCTGACAGTCATATGATATGTAGCAAAATAAAGATACAGCTTTTAAATAATAACTGTTTGAATATTTTATGATTGGTTCTTAATGAGAGCTAAAGTAAGGAGAGGTTAGTAGCATAATTAGCACTATGTTCTACACTGCTGGGGTATTGTTCAAATAAGAGTTTGACAACGTGTCTCAATCATAGTTGAGTATTTGTATTTGACTAAATATTAATCACAACATTTCTGTAGCAAATCATAATTACAACTTTACAGTATTATTAATTTCTAAAAGCATGCTAGTAAATGCTTGAGACATATAAATTAATAATAAACAATCTCTATTTACTATCATTCTATTATCTATCAAAATACATAGTTTTCAATATCATATAAAATTTAGCTTCATTAATGGAGATCATTTATGAGAGACTCTTTGAAACAAGTTAGAACCTTCACTATATACATACGTTTCTACTACAGTTATAGTATTATTAAACTTTTTTGGTTACTGTAAAGGTGGCACCTCTACTTTAGACATGGGTAAAAGCTTAAATTAAGGTGTGATTATATTCGAAGATAACTGTATCATTGTACCATAACATCTTTGCAAAGACAGTAATTATTTAATCTGTAAAACGCCAGCAAAATAACCTCATTTGAAAGTGTCTGTTTATTGTTTAACATAAGTTTAGAAGCAAACAGTGTTGATCCAGACCAGACTGCTCTTATGAGCAGTCTGATCTGGATCTACACTTTTGTTAAAGAGGCTTAATATGTTTCAGCAGACAACAAAAAACATACGACTTTTTGTGGTATGTGCTTTAAGGGTTAATACATGTGAGGTAATTGTATAAACGGTCAGGAATTTCATGAAATGCACGCTCATTTGCGCGGCCCAAAAAGCTTATTACCGCTTTACCAAATTATAAATAAAACCTGACTTCCCTTCCTTAGCAGATGAAATAGCCGAACCACGCCCAGATTTGAAAATTAAAGTTGCCACCTTTACAGTAAGCGAAAAGTCTATTAATATAAAGTCGACACAGTGAATTATCAGGAGGAGTAAGAATGACATTATTGTTGATGTTTAAAGCCACTAGACAATAGACTGTCCTGGGTTACCATATAGACAGAGGCGAGTTCACAATTACAGAGCAAAGTACAAATATATATCCATCTTATAATCAATTTAGTCAATCAACTTGACCATTCGTCCTCAGGGACCTGATCGACACACACAAACACACACACACCCACACACACTGAAAACAACAACAAATCATTGAACTAACAAAAGCAGAGTCTACTCTAAGTACATTGTAGGGGAGACCCAGGCAAGTTCAGCCTGCCACAATTCGAGAATCGAATCAAGCCACGAGGTATGTAAGGCGCATTACGCAAAGTACTAGTACAAAAAGCTTCCTTTTTCGGAACTGGCTATTGAAAACTTTGTAACTTGTGCGATCAGCCCTATTTAAATCTACTTTTCTGAATACCCAAAAGTTTTATCAGCAGAATAAATGAAGTTTATGTATTTTTCAATAAAATATGGCCATAGCGATATTTTATTGAAAAAACATAAAATTCATTTAATTTGCATGCACATCGGCCAATTCCGTGGAATCCACCTCTGCCGTACATTGGGGATCTACTTTTCATAACTTGGCTAGCGTGACGTTGCCAGAACATTAACAAGTTTGATCGCAGCGAAACAAACGGTTGCAACATTCCACAATAAACGTCGTAAAAAAGAAAATACTTTAGCGATATTTTGGGGAAAAAATAAACTTCATTTATCCTGCTTATAAAACTTTTCAATTTTTACAGTGCTGAACGCACATGCTAAAGAACTATTTTTACTGCCCCTTTTCCGGCGAACAAAATGGAGTTTTTTGGTACATAGTACTATGCATAATGCTCCTTACATAAACCCGAGCCATGATTGGATTCTCGAATTGTGGCGGACTTTCCCGAATGTGTACATTCAAGGTCGGATTTCTTGGAATTGGCCGAGGTAGTTCCGATTGAAATAACTCAAATCACATGTTTATCAATCAAAATCAGGTGAAGTAACTACAGAAATCTGTCTAACAATTGGGTGGTTTTAAAAATGCAGCGTTTTACATTTTCATGAATTAACTGAATAGCATTGTACTAGCCATCATTTGGCAATGTTCAAATTATGAGTTGCCATTTGAGCAAAACAACTTGAGAATTTTATCGAAATTGGTTGAGCTGAAACTAAGATATAATTGAAAATGCTGTGAACAAATGTCCCAAGCGCGACGTTTTTAGTGTGACATTTAACTTCACATATTTTTTAATAGTTAAATTTGAATGTATTGCATGTACAAGCAACAACAACAATTAATTGTCTAGTTATGATTTATCATATAGCAGCATTTATTCTAATAAAAAGTATGATGCTTTGACGTCTTTCATAGTTTCTCGTAGTCTAAAATGCCAAATCAAAAGTGATCATCCCAATGAATAAACTGTCACTGAAAATCTGAAGTGTACTGTCCTGTCAGCCAAAGACTGACAGTTTTACAATGTTATCAGGGACTTAGGATCAATCCACAGGATAGGATTAAATCACAAATGATATATCGATTCGCGTAAGCTCAAGTGGAGTGTTCAAGTTATTATTATACTTAACAATTGTATACAAAACATGACGTCACTGTCACTATTAGCTGGCAGGACAGTAAAGTTTTTGTAGCTTTTTGCATGTCAACCTAATATGAGCCGTGACATGTGATTTCCAACAATTTGGCATTTTGACAAGTCATGGTTGAATCAGACGAGCCCGTGCATCCTCCTTTTAAGCTTAGAAACTCCAAATGATGTTCAGTCAGTAGCTTAACACTCATAGCATATTCAAGCGACTAGCAAAGGCTCTGATCAGACTGTGCGTATCTGAGGCTTTGCTGGTCGCTCAATCTACATTGTTGGAAATCCCATGCCACGGCTTATATCATCTTCTAAGGTTAACGCATCCGTTTCAAAGTCGCATATGTTTAAATAGACTAAAATGGGTCTAATCTCATTGAACCCCACCTAAATATAATTTCAGCGAAGTTTTAATTGTGGCACGCAAGTTTGTCCCGAGTGTGACAGTTTGACTTTTAGGCTGCAAGGTTTGCATATATCCTGCTTTTGCTTTTCATTTATATTATTTTATCAGACAAATTAGCCCATAGAAGATGAACAGTGACAGTAGATATATGAAACTTGACATTAACATTTCATACCAGCCAAAATATGATGTCCTGAGTGCGACAATTTTTCTCCAGTCTTTGCAACTCTGTTATATTCATTCATATAGAAAGCAATCATTATTTATGTTTCGTTATGTAAATCAATGGATAGAACTGAAATCTCTATATACTATTAAGCTGAAATACGTAACGTCAGTTGTTAAAACTTGTATGATACAGCTTTTTTTTTGGTGGGGGGGGGGGGGGGGCTTATCGTATGAGTAATGTTAATTTTCTTTAACATTACATATTGATAGGGAATATTGCCTCGTGTCATTAGCCTTGTAGGTCAAACTACTTATAAAGACTTAAGTTACTTATACGTGTTTGAATGATATAAAATTTCATTTTCTTTCCACTCATTGACTTGATAAAAAAAATCATTGAAAGCATTGCAATTTTTCCACATCTTGTATCTATAAATTGTTCAGAGTGCAACAAAAATCTGCAACTAAGAGGTATTTTTAGGCACCGTTTTCTCTACAACACTCTTTATAATGTGATCAGTGGAATCCTTCAATATTATCAATCAATGAAAATAGACATAATATGACACTGCAGCTGAAGAAACAGTAAAAGAGTACGTGCATTTAGGGGCTATTTTGGCCCCCTCTAGAGCCAAAAACTGAAAGTTGCTTATCACCAATTTTATCTTATTGGTTTGTGAGAAGAACAGCCCAAGTGTAAAATTCTCGCATTTATTATACTTTTACCGGTTGCTATGGTATCCAAAATGGCCAACAAAATAGGCTTAAAATAGAGAAATTGTCATTTTAGGCCAAATTTGAGGCCTTTGGAGACCGATTTTATAAGAATTAGATATCAGCACAAGCAAATACCAAAAACACTTTTAATATATTGTGTGCCGTGATAATTCTCATCATCTGTTAAAATAGTTTTGGTATTTGCTTGTGCTCTATATTAATTCCTCTGTTAGATGTCTCAAATTTGCTCCAAAATGGTCATTTTCCTATTTTCAGCCTTTTTTGGCGGCCAGTTTTGTTACTTTAGCAACCGTAAAAGTCGAATCAATACCAGACCTTTACACTTTGGCTATTGTTCTAATAAACTAATAATAAGAAACTTGTGAAGGGCAACTTTTATTTTTTGACCTCATAGGGAGGCCAAAATAGCCTTTTAATGCACGCATCCCTTTGAGAGGTACAAGCTGAATTTGGGGGTACTGATATAAGAAATATAGCGCAAATTGTGCATGAAGGCATCTAACACGACCCATTTGTCATAAAATTATGTCTTTAGTGCATGGCAAATTGTTCATTCTCTGAGAGTTTTTTTATTATCAGAGTATTATAACACTCTTTATTATTTGAAACTAGCTGAAAATGTTACTTAAATTAATTTTCTGAGAAAAATATGATACACGCTAGATAAATTTTTTACTGAAATCTGAAAATACGTTTTCACAAATAAAATGCGTAGGTTTTATTGGTGTATTCATAGTTTGAAATTTGACCCCAAATATCACACTTTTGCTGCATTTTCAAACCACGCTTAATTTACAGTAATATAAACAAAACTGATTTTCAATGAGTCATAAAATGGTAGATTCAGACACATCCTGCATAATTTTTGTAACAGACCAAACATGGGCGAATCCAGGGGGCGGGACAGGGGTTTCAGAACCCCCCCCCCCCTGAAAAATCACAAAAATATAGGGTTTCTTAGCAATACTGGCCCGGATCCCCTTAAAAATTACAAAGCTACCATGCCAGCATTCAATGTAGGGCAATCATCGCACGCCAGAGAAACGCCATTTAAATGGCGTTTCGCTTGTGGGCCGATGATGGCCCGCTTATAGTGATATTTTGGTCCTTCCTCCCCTCATCAACTAAAAAAAACGTTGTCAAGTTGGACCCAATCTGACAAAACTTTCTGGATCCGCGCATGCTGAAGTTGCAAAGGAGAAACATAAACTGAAGGTCACATTTTATATCTATTGACAAATTGCAGAATATGGTAAGAATGAACAGAATGCTACCAAAGAAGAGAGTTTTTTAAAAAAAATAATATATGACGTCGCGTCTGGTACAATCGAAACTGCCTCGGCCAATCCGCGAAATTCCGTCGAATCAGACCACAAATGTACATCGAGGATCTACTTTTATAACGCGGGTGATAACGTGACGCTGGCGTTATATAACGTGACGCTGACGTCACATAAACCATGTTAACACAATAACAAGTGTGATTGCAGCAAAACACTAAACGGCTTAAATGAAGTTTATGGGGTTTTTCAATAAAATATTGCTATAGCGATATTTTATTGAAAAAAAAACATATCTTCATTTATTCTGTGATTGAACTTTTCGAATAATCAGAATAATCGATTTAATAGAGCTGAACCCAAATGCTACAGAACTAATTTTCCAAACGCTAGTTCCGGCTAACAAAATGGAGCTTTATAGGTTCATAGTACTACGCGTTATGCTCCTTACATACACCCAAGCCATGATACGATTCTCGAATTGTGGCGGACTTTCCCGAATGAGTCTAGTAGTGATATAACGCCTACATTTAGCAATAAAATTGATAAACCACTATTCATGCATACAAACCTATTCGTATAGCTCTTTTAACCAACTGTAAAATGAACGAAAATCCATGTTCAACCAGGAAATTCACGTGCTCTTTGAACATGGGTTTAAACTTTAAAATACTTAAAATTGGCCCTGAATTATTTACAGGGCGTTATAAACAGAAAGCGTCGCGGACCTGCTGCAGACTGATCATTTCGCTGATGATTTCGTTCGCCAAAACGTTGCGTACGGTTATGACTTTGTGAGAATGTTATGACGTTCGAAAATTACAGCCGACGGCATTTTGTTCAGAGAAAGCCAGTGTAAGAAAAGGAATATTTTTCTTTCTGTTTTAACAGCATTTTCAGTGCAAATTTGGTCGGAATAAGGTACAATATGCAAGAATAACGATCACACATGTTTGTTTCATTGTATTAACACTTGCCAGGTCCCTCGGGAGACGTTTGAGCACTCGGCCTATTGACCGCATTCTCGGGTCCTGGCAAATGTTAACGGATGAAAAAACCATGTGTGATCCCTATAGTGGATAACAGATCTAGTAACGTAACACAATGACGTCGTTTATAACGATGGCAAAATCTTAACGCTTTCACGCTTAAAATGCGATTGAGAATATTTTAACGTCAGATGATGAAACGAATCCAGCATTCGTTCTTCTGTATAATTGAATTTAACCAACTCGTTGCGAAAAAGGGATGAATGCTCTGCTAGCCTTGCATTCCGTTGCTTTTCCCCAACTCGTTTGATAAATTCAATGAAACTTGAGCACTCATGAAAGATCCTCTATTTATGTTTTCGATCACCCATTACGTATTCTGTACGACTGCTTGGCGTTTTCAGTGGCATATAATGGGCGTATCTAAAAGGGAGGGGGGTGTCGGACCTCTTTCCTCTTAGAAACTCACAAATGACTACATGTTTTCTTAGAAATACTGGTACGGAGCCCCCTCCCCTCCCTAAAGAAGCAATCGCACTGCTCGTGTCCAATTGCTTCTTAATGGATATCTGTTGGACCCTCTGTGAAATAAAATGGTGACTAAAAAAAAGTTTTCAGAAACCTCACCTTGAGGGTGTTTTCTGGATCCACGCATGTATGTTATGCTATGTAATGATAATACTAGTATGCAATGAGCCCTTAGCTTCCTATCATATTTCTTACGTCGCAGAGAACAGGCCTTGAAACGCCCGTCTGAAGTCAGATGATACCATCGAATACAAAAAAAAGTTCAGAGAAATATTGACTTGATCTAAAGTCATGTGAAGCTCAAGAACAACCGCGTTCCAAGGGGACAAGAGACTAAAATGACTGTAGGCAGCGCCCTCCAATACACCAAATACAACAGATGTGATAACCATAAGAATAAAATACCAGATGACTGTGCTAATCAGCATGGTCGAAGCTCGAGCAGTTTTGTCTTCTGGCAGATTTACCTTGGTGGAAAGTTTTACTCTATTGCGACAGAGCTTGCCAACTGTAAGTGGCATAAGACTGAGAATGACCAAAGCAGGCAAGAAGATAGTTGGTACAAGTACTGTAGGTAGAGATAGGGTTGCAACAGTTGTGTTTGATGATATTGGTTCACAATACACATCTTCCATCCCCGAAAATCGCACCACCAGCCCACCAACTACGATAGCAAGCAACGAGCAAACACAAACTGAAATATATGCTGATTTTTTAGCCAATATAAACTTTGCCTTAAATGGGAAACAAACGGCTATGAATCGTTCTAAACATATAAGTATGATCATAGCTGAGCCGCCTAGCCTCACAATATAAGTATAATATTGGAGTAATCTACAGACAACGTCTCCGAGTGATCTCATATCAAAACCAAAGAGGTATGCAACACAGGGCTTGAAGAACAAGAACATCGAGAGACACAGTGTATCAGTGATGGCTAAAGCTGATAGTAATATACTATGTGTTGTGGACTTAAATGGTCGTTGCTGCATGATGAGTATCGTCGTTATGTTACCAAGCAACCCTAGAATAACTAAGCAAACTGAGATGACAAATAAAATATACATTGTAACAGAAACTGCAAAGCTAATCTCAGGTGACGTTATATTCCCAAAATAAGATTCAGTACTATTAGCAACCCATGATGCATTTTCAAGCCCTGTGTTATTATTGGTGTTAAGGGTGGCTGCCGTCATGTTTCTTAAGTTTGATTCGGTGGTCATAGCATTCTTCGCATTAGTGTCCGGCCATGATGTTGTCTTGATGTGAAGAGTGTCTGATGTATCATTCCTAGAATCGTTTTCCGTGGTATTAGCGGTCCATGTCGCATTGCTAAGCCATGTGTTATTGATGGTACCTAGAGTGACTGGCGTCATTTTCTTTGAAGTTGGTTGTCAGTACATCGATGCTCGCCAATTTATCAGTCCTATCAGCGAGATGTTCTAGAGTCGTAATCTTATTTATGATCGTTTGTTGACAAGAGTTGCTTATCCAAGCCTGAATGGCGCAGTAGTATAGGCTTCTTCCGTTAGGGAAGCCAATATCAGAGATGTTGTGCTTGATAACGGAGTTACACCTGACCTGAAAAAAAGTAATGGTAGTACAGGTATAATCATGGGCGGATCCTGAAGGGACTCCCTCTCCTGGAAAATCCTAAGTGGCAATAGGTTTCCTAAGAAATTCTGGTACTACCCTCCTCAAGAAGCAATTGAACGCCTCAGGTCAAATTATTCCTCGAGGCAGGTCTGTATGGCACTCTCTGTAATATAATAAGAGTCTATCATGCGAATGTGAGGGTTGAATAGAGAAAAACGTGCCTCGGATCGCCGTTTGACATCACGAGGCTTGCGGAGTGATAACAAACGGTGATCCTGAGGGACAGATTTTTCTATCTTAACCTCACACAAATAATGATCTCTTTTTTCTTTCTCACCAATGTGATTATTTTTGATAAGCTTACCAAAGTCCCTGAATACGCTAAGATGCAACTTTACAGGATGACGTTACTTGACGTCATAGGTAAGATAGCATGGGTAAGTTAAGATTTTCTATCCCAGGGTAAAATCTCAGATATCCTTATGTGGTGTGCAAGAAATGCTTGAAACCTAAAGTAACTTTACACATGGAACTACCAAATATAGCTTTACTGCTTTTGATTTAACCAAATAAGATATTGCAATGAGCTGTTGGTACTCGCCTGAACATAATTCACCAAAAGCAACTTGGGTAAATTAATCTTCTTTCGAGGTATCTGTTCTCTTATTAAAAGCACCAAATCAGCCTTTCCCAACAAAATCGTAGGTAAACATAGGATAAGAACACGCTATCATAAGGGTCATTGATTGTCCATTAAAATACTGCCAAACATTTATGACTGATACCCAATAAAATACAAATTAACCACTTAAACAGCCAACGTAAAACCTCTCTACGTATTCGCTGTGCCTTATATGAGTACATGTACATGTAGTTGGCCATAACACAGACAGCAGTTTTCAAAACCTAGCCTATCAGTTTTACTTCGTCAAGGTCGAAAGATTGCTTACATGTATACTTAAACCAAGTTCTAATCGGTCACCTTACATTTTTAAGCTAGTTCAGAAAGTAAAACATAGGGTATACAAAATTCATGGTTTTATAAATGAAGCAATACTTTGCCAGACTCTGCAAGTTATTTTATTTAAAAAAAATGACGTGTACTTCTTGCACGAACGAAGTTAGAGAAAAGGTACCATCATTTCAAAAGTCACACTTTTTATGATATAAAATATTCTACAGAGCCGCTGTCAATTAAGGTTTTTGTTTGTTTGCAGATGTTACTGACTACCGTGATTTAAGAAGAATAGACCTCGCTAAAAAGTATAGTTTCGATAGGACTCTTCGGTTTTGCTACACAATGACATGACAAACCCTTTTAGCAGCTTAACCATAGAAATTAACCTTAAAGTTTGCAATTTACATTAAAAATTTGCGCTGCTCTGTACGCTTTATTATCAGTGATACAGCATTGAAACTGTCAGCGATTATTCATTATCACCAGATGTCACCGTTCTGTTTTGAGAATTGAAAAAACATGATGCCATCAAATTGAATTTTAAACTTTCACATGGAATATGGAAGTGAGCAGTAGTCATAAACTTTTGATTGTCAGATATGGACTAATAAAGTTCAACTGTGTTTGGCCTACAGTGTTCAGATTTTAGCATGAGCTACTGATGAATTTCAAAAATCTCGAAAATTTTCAAAAAATGTAAAACTTTTAAAAATACGTAAAATATACCATAAGCAAAATTTCAACTGTTTTGTTTTTTCAAGTCATAAAGACCAGTTTGAAACCACCATACACTTTGTTTTATTTTTTAAAAAAAAAACACGCTCAAATCCACTTTTTTCTTTAAAAAGTGGATTTTCGCTTTTTTAACCCAAAAAAATTTGGAGTTAAAGAAAATTGTTCAAAAGCAACGCTAATCTTTTGCCCATTACAATGCATATATTTAGACAAAATTCATCTCAATCTTTTTAATTTAGCGTTTGGGCAGAAATTATAAGTTTCAAAAGTGACCGACTAGATCTTGGTTTCAGTTTATCTGATATTTTCTGTTAAAATGCACATGGTAAGTTTACTTAAATAGAACACACACATTCATAGTTACGCTTCGTGAAAATTTTAAAATTATATCCATGACGTTGCAACTGTATTGTAGAAATGTCAAAGTATCCTAATCCATGAAAAGATGCTGCAGATATCAAATATATTATGTTCATAACTGCTACCCATTGTCGCATAGAAGCTGTCGCTGAACTCGACCAGACTGATGTGCTTGGTTGTAGAAGCTTGATACCTTTATCCTACTGTTTCGTATAAATTTCTCGAAGTATCGTACAAAAAAACGGCGAAAAATCAGACCTCGCGTATCCCGAGAGGGGGAGGGGTACTCTGTTATTTAATGTACATTTATATACCACTAATTGGCTGATTTGTTGAGTTTTGTTTTTATTATTTTGGGGTTCGTTTCAGAAAAATGAACATTTTTGGGTATGCATTTTTTTGTGTATATTTTGGGGCACTTATATGGAGTGAGTATATATATATATTTTATATACATAATGTAATTTTATTATTATAATTATCGATTTTCATTTATTGATTTTTTAGGGCGCGTGGTTATGCTAAGTTTTTCAATGCTTTTGGGGGGTGGGCCTGACATACCTTTTTATAATCAGTACATGCTAGGGCCAAGCCTATATAGCTTTTAAAAAACAGTATCTCCTATCCCCCGTGACAGCAGATGCGCAGGTTGATATGCGTCTTTATGGTTTGCATGTTCATTAAACAGTATATGGTTTAATTGCTGCTCCTCCCCTCAAATAAAACAACAAAAAGGTTAACTACCCGAAAGACAAGCAGATAATCGAACCTGATACGCCAGTGTAACAGACGGATATCTGATCCATTCAATAAAGGTAACAGGTGAAAGCAAATGTGTTATAAGTTACTTTTATTTAAGTTCATGCTTTCTTTCATTCTTATTGGAGCGTAAATATAGCAATGACAAAGATCAAGATGAAACTTCTCTTGTCTGAATTTTTATCCGTACACTTTTTTTTAATTTGGAGATATTGCGATCGCCTCCGTCCGTCTGTTTGTCCGTACACACTCACATGTCAACGCATTATGGACAGTTTAAGTGTTTTAAATGGGATTTATTCTATAGACACTTAGTATTAGGTGTTTATGTGGCAAAATACCTTTGTGTGGCTAACATTCAGCCACATTAGTATCTTTTTTGCTATGATAGCAACTTATATATCAAGTCACTAGAACGTCCATCAGTCCCTCTGTCTGTCCGCTAAACAATCTTCTCCTTAACCACTGGAGATAATCTAATCTCAGGTGCGTTAAATATCCACATCAATGCAGCGTGCATGAGCACATTTTTGTGGCCGCTTCTTCTGGGACTTTCAGGAGGGTTTAAAAAATCAATTTTAACTACAAAGTCATATTCAAAGGTTAATACCAAAATGTGTGTGTGTTCTCACAAATAAAAGATAAAGAACATATCGAATGGGAATTTTATTCTGTCGCCTGGGCCATGTCCAAGGGATGCGACTTGGGGTTGCTTCGGTGTGGGCCTTACAGAATGTCAATCATGCCCCCTTACCTAAACAACGTGTTAGTGAATCAGTGCCCTTTGCTCACTGTGGGATAGGCTACTTTGGCCCACTGTACGTTAAAGAAAATTCAGGGTCAAAGATAGTTTAGGTATGTCTTTTTACCTGTTTAGAGTACAAGAGATATTCATTTTAAACTCATAATGGACATATCATCTGAAATGTTTCTACTTGGACTACACAAATTTGGGGCAAGACACGGCTGTCCATGTAAAATAATTTCGGATAACGCTTCACAATTCAAGCTTGCACACGAAAAAAATGACAAACTGTGGGGCCAGGTGCTTAAAATGACAGACGTCATCTCTTATTCTGTGAATGAAAAGATCAGGTAGAACATTATTGTTGAATTAGCACCTTGGATGGGAGGATTTTACGACCGGATGATAGGTCTAGTTAAACGGTCTTTACGTAAGGCAATTGAAAAGTTGTGTTTGACTGAGGATCATCTTGTAACAGTTTTGAAGGGAACTGAAGCCACCATCAATTCGCGACCACTTGTATATGGTGGAGATGACATAAACTCTGGTACTCCTCTCACGCCCGCACATTTCCTATCTCTAAGTAAGCAATGGTGCAAAGGTCAGGAATCGATACAATCAAGTACCACACCTGACCCAGGATACAAATGGGAAAGTAACAAACTCACAGTTAGACACCACAAACGAGAGCCAGTAAGTCAGCCCTTTCCCATCAGGTGACCACAAGTCACAAAGAAATAGACGCGCACAAAGGCATGGCAAACGCAAGATAGAAAAAAAACCATAAAATATCCACAAAAGAAGTGCCGCCTTGGAACAGTCAGTAAAATATTTAACTGGAGGGCTTAAACCAGTTTTATGGCGCTCCAACCTCACCTTTAAAGCTGCATAGTCTGTAACTTTTGATCTTTTAATTTTAGAGCTAATGTTTCTATTTTTCAAGAGCACAGTAAATTAACTAAAATTCAGGTACACACTTTACCAATTTCGTAAATCTTAACAACTTATCAGTATCAAAAAACGGTATTTATGATAAATTAACTGTCTATAATTATTGGAGGGACGCAAATAATTACCAACAAGAGAAAACACACCTGTTTTTATAAGATAATTATTTTTTCCGTGCAGTTTTCAGCTATAGTGAACAGATTTATTGTGAAAACATAACTTAATTCTACTTTTGCAAATGATTTAAAAAGAAAAGAAAATTTTTTGAGAAATGTTCATAGTTGGGACCTAAGTAGTCTCTTTAATTCAGATGTGGATCAAGACACATATATATTTGATTTGCATGAAAGACCCCTAACTGATCAATGCATCATCTCCTAGAACATAAAAATCAAGATATAACAAGGAGATAAAGCAAAGATAAGGACTCAACAGTAAATAAAACTGAATACCAGAGCAAACGAAATCCAACAGGTAAACCCCGGTGGGCCTGACAAACAGCCAAAGCATCAGAACCCTGCCATCTCATCTATAGATAAGTCTTTAAGTCGTAACCGTCATAGAGTCTGAAGTCCGACCCACAGGCGTGTAATTAAAAAGGAAAGCAAAGTTGCCAACCGTGATTGTGTTGACCACTAAGCATGCAGTCTGTTGCAATGCATTAATGTTATAGTCAATCTTTTAATAATGGGAAATTATTTTAATGAACTGCGCCGAAAAAGTATTAGAGCCAACAATCTAAACCCCAAATGTAGGACTTCCAAATTTCACTCCAGATGATGATTATGACATTAGCTTAAACCCTAATGTGAGCTCAGCAGAGACTCTTATCGCCATCTGGAAGAAAGGATTGAAACATCTAGACAAATTCTGGCAGGACTGGCGAAATGATCACCTTTTAAGTCTACGAGAGAGAACTCAAACCAAACTGAAATCGCCAAGGGTACAGACACATACTGCTGCCAAAGAAGGATATATAGTTCTTATTTAGGATAATCTACCCAGGGGATGTTGGAGAATTGGAAGAATTACAGAACTGATAAGCAGTAGAGATCAGCACATTCGCTCAGCAATGATACTTCTACCAGCAAAGAAAATAATAGGGCGTCCACTCAACCTATTATACCCTATTGAGGAAGAAACTAGTAAAGAAAATCAGAGATGAACTAAAACTACTGTTTGCAATCTTGAGTAATCAGGATTAATTCCTACAAAACATTACTATTAGCAGAACAGGAACATTACAAGGGTAAAATTTACATATAAGTTTTTTAAGAATAAACAGAAATGAATAACGATAATTTGTATTGTGGCATGATGTCAATACAGAATAATAACTTACATTGTGTTTCTATGTGACTTTACCCACACACGTATTTGAAATAATTACATTTATTTTGCAACCTTGTTCAAACAAAACCATAAAAGAATTCCTGTCAATTCTTGCAGCAACAGGAGTTCCCAAGTTCCGTCTGCTAATATCAGACTCTTTACTTTTTTCTCCCTGAAGACCACACCAACTTTTGTTCTAAAATAGTTATCAATTTCAATGAAAGATCATTAATGAATATGTTGAACAGGACAGGTGATAATGGACAGCCTTGCTTCAAGTCCCATTTTACCGCAAAAATTGGAACCATTTTTTTTTTTACTGCACATAAGACCTTATTATAAAGTGCCTTAAAAGCTGAAGATAATCTTTTTTTAACGCCAATATATTGTAACTTATGCCACAAAATATCTCGATTAATTGTATCAGATGCTTTCGGAAATCTATGAAGCCACAATTTGTATACTTTCATGTTTTATCCTAGTTTCAACAATGCTGGCTAGGGCTGTCAAATGATCTAATGTACTTCTTTTTTTCCCTCAAACCGTCAACAATAATAATTTGCTGCTCAGTCCAACCATTTAATCTTTCATTAATAATAATTCATTGTCAAATAAACTGTTTACGTCACAAGTGCTAGAGTAATGCCCGTTATGAAAGTTTAAAAATTATATTTTATTTGTCAACCTTCTTGAGTGATGAAGAACGTTGACGAAGCTAAAATTTCATGAAGCCCGAAGCCGTGCCAACTACATTCGAAACAAAAATAGATGTTGCGATACGCGGTGTTCCATCAGGGTTTGCACTAAAATCAAAGTACTTCAGGGACAGATATACGCCGTAATTTATAAATTTTGTATATATCTCCTATCAAAATTCAAACATGACGATACCAAAAGCATGTATGAATGTTTGGATGAAGTTAAATGATTGTAATGAGAGTAATGGTATTGTTTTGGCCTCGACGCGACAAAGCCTTGTTTCCGACAAAATGAGATTCAAACAGGTCCCCTCATCTACATTGACTAGGTAGAAAAAAAAATAAATATCGCTTGTAGCAAGTTTAGATATAATACGTTCCATTAAGCGAACAACAAAGGCGCTGATCAGACTGCGCGCATGTGCAGGCTGGTCCGCGCCTTTGTTGCTCGCAAACATCTGAAGACAGTTTTTTTCGCGTCGAGGCCCGTTATACACTTATTATATCATACAGGGCGAATGATTAGAGAATAATAAGGCTCCAGAAAATAAAGAATAATTCTTTTATTTTCAATGAAAACCATAAGAATACTGAACAAAATAGATAATCATTAAAGAATTAACCAAATATAATAAAAATGAAAATTCAGAAAGCATGGAGAAAAGAACCAACTCTGGTGGCCTGAGATGGAAACCGCCTTGGCAAGGAAACCCCCTTGGGAATATAAATTTTATAATAAGAAAAGACGTAATTATATAACTAAAATGATAACTTCATCATTTTTGTTGTTGTTGAAAATAATGAAATTGTTTTTTATAAGGATAAATGAATTAGCATAAAGATGCAAATTAATAATTCCCTAATGTATATTGATAAGAGAATACTTGTCTGTCCCCACACACTATCTTTAAAATTGTAGTTCTTCTTATGAAGGGACACAAATTTTGAACGGCTTTAAATATTTTATAGGTTTAAGTTCCCTGGCTGAAAAGATATTGTTCAGCCAGTGTTAACAGTTGAGCTTGAATTAAAGAGGTAACTAAAAGATAGGGAGCGCAGTGGCTCAGTGGTAGAGTGCTTGACTCGAGACCGAGGGGCCGCGGGTTCGATCATCACCGGCGTCACTACGTTATGTCCTTGAGCAAAAACATTAATTCTAGCTTAGAACTGGTCCAACCCAGGAAGACCCGCCCCTTTATAACTGAAAGATTGTTGATGGGACGTAAAGAATCAAATCAAACAAAAGAAAGCAACTAAGAGACACGTTAGGAAAAAACACAGCAAATGAACAGGGGTCAGTCCAAGAGAATACCTGTACAGCCCGTCCAGACCTTCATGTACATGTATCGATCGGAACTGCCTCGGCCATTTCCGGTGAATCAGACGAAGGCCTACCTTAGTTTAGATGACGTCATATAACGTGACTCTGACGCTAATACAATGTACAATAACAAGGTCGATTGCAGCGAAACAAATGGTTGCAACTCCTCAAAATGCTATAAATGAAATTTATGTGTTTTCAATAAAATATCTCTTTAGCGATATTTTATTGAACAAACATAAACGTCATTAATTCTGTTGGCAGAACAATGGATTTTAATAGGGCTGAACCCACATACTACATAACTGTTTCAACGCCAATCCCGGCTTACGATATATATATATATATATATATATATATATATATATATATATATATATATATATATATATATATATATATATATATATATATATATATATATATATATATATATATATATATATATATATATATATATGTGTGTAACAAACAATTCAGTCCACAATACTGGTTAAAATAATTAAATATTAAAAAAGACACACTGGAACACTTTAAGATTTTTAATCAATTTTTTTCAGCAACCGGTATCATCATTGAATTTTCAAGCTGTTTGTTAACGTTATTATTACGTTGACGTAACAAAAATCTTATTTGGCGTAGCACACGTATAAAGTAAAGCATTTGGCGCTCTTTATGACGCTACTTAATTAGATTACTTATAAAGTTAATTTTTAGTTAGAAACATTTTTCATGCTCAACATACATTAGCATGAAACTCGCAATGCTCATAAATTGTTAAAATACCCAACAATTGTTGGCATTTTAACATCCATAAGCATGACAAAGACAGAACTTTTATCATACAGTTACATAATTTGAATGTTTGTAAAAGATTTGTAAAATAATTATCAATCGACTCCTGTTTATCGCATACGCGACAATTTTAATCTTAAAACATTCACGAAACTCGTCATGCTCATAAATGTTAAAATACCAAAAATTGTTGGTATTTTAACATCCATCAGCGCGACAAATCACTCTTAAAACATTCATGAAACTCGTCATGCTCATAAACGTTAAAATATCTACTAGCAATTGTTGACATTTCAACGTCCATCAGCATGACAAAGACAGTACTTTTATGAAGTTATATAATTTGAATGTTTGTAAAATATTTTTTTTTCAGTCGACTCATGTTGTTTATCGCACACGCGACAAGATCCTTTGTTGTTCGTTTCGTAGAAACTATGATATCTTAACTTGCTACGAGCGAGGTTTCGATGTTCTGGCTGGTCTCAGTAGCTGGTGGGACTTGTTTGGGTCTCGCTTTTACGTAGGACCCGAATGCGTGTTTTGTCTCGAAGAGGCCCATATGCTTTCGAAGAAGTGAACAATAGGGGGCGCTGATGGGACCGCGCAAATGCGCGGACTGATCTGCGTCTGTATTTTCCGCATGTAGCAAAGTAGGATCTGCTTGTGAAGAGACCAAAACCTCCTTAAACGGGTATGCAGGCAGCGAAGGCTAGGTCGAATGTTTGAATGCCAACATTTGGGGGCATTTCGACATTTATGAGCATGATATATTTCATGCTAATCTTATGGTTGTACATGAAAATGAGTAAAAATCTATAATGAGCCGGGAAAATGGGTCAAAATCTATAATGAGCCGGTGCGTGAGACTCTGAACAGTGTGGCATTTCAACATGTGTGGACTCGGGCGAGCTTCTGCGGCCTCTTTTTAAGCTAGAAACTCCAGGTGGTGTTCAGTCGGTGGCTTAGCAGTCATAGCATACTCAAGCGACTATCAAAGGTTCTGATCAGACTGCGAGTATGCGCAGGCTGATCTGAGGTTTTGCTGGTCGCACATATCACATTGTTGGAAATCTCATGCGCTGGCTCATATTTTAACGCTTAGGATGGGAATGGAAGGGATTGATAGCTTCCAGACATGGGAGAATACACAGGCCGAAATTTTAGGTATCTTGCCCCACTAGATAGCTGTTAATTAATCTTGTCGCGTATGCGATAAACAACAAGAGTTGACTAAAAAAAAAACTTTCAAACACATTCAAATTATGCAACTTCATAAAAGTACTGTCTTGGTCATGCTGATGGGTGTTAAAATGCCAACAATTGTTGATATTTTGAAATTTATGAGCATGGCGAGTTTCATGAATGTTTGAAGATTGATCTTGTAGCGTGTGTGATATACAATATTAGTCGACTGAAAAAAATATTTTACAAAAATTCAAATTATATAACTTCATAAAAGTACTGTCTTTGTCATGCTGATGGACGTTAAAATGTCAACAATTGTTAGTAGATATTTTAACGTTTATGAGCATGACGAGTTTCATGAATGTTTTAAGAGTGATTTGTCGCGCTCATGGATGTTAAAATACCAACAACTTTTGGTATTTTAACATTTATGAGCATGACGAGTTTCGTGAATGTTTTAAGATTAATATTGTCGCGCATGCGATAAACAGGAGTCGATTGATAATTCTTTTACAAATCTTTTACAAACATTCAAATTATGTAACTGTATGATAAAAGTTCTGTCTTTGTCATGCTGATGGATGTTAAAATGCCAACAATTGTTGGGTATTTTAACAATTATGAACATTGCGAGTTTCATGCTAATGTATGTTAAGCATGAAAAATGTTTCTAACTAAAAATTAACTTTTACAAGTAATCTAATTAAGTAGCGTCATAAAGAGCGCCAAATGCTTTACTTTATACGTGTGCTACGCCAAATAAGATTTTTGTTACGTCAACGTAATAATAACGTTAACAAACAGCTTGAAAATTCAATGATAAATCAATTAAAAACTTAAAGTGTTCCAGTGTGTTTTTTTTAATTTTTAAATATATATATATATATATATATATATATATATATATATATATATATACACTTAGCAAAATTTCTAATTGGTTACCTTACATTTTTACATTTGTTTTGAAAGTAAGATTCATTTAAATGAAATTTATGCTTCTATAAATCAACGAAGGCTTTACCGAGACTCTGCAGGTCATTTCATTTAAAAAGTACTGGTACTTCTTGCACAGACGATGCTAGAGTAAAGATACCATCAATTCAGACTTCTCGTTTCTGTTACGTAATTGTTTGAAGAAAAACACTGCCAGCAGCTAAATCATAGAAATTCAGCTTTATGCATGCAGTTTACATAGGAAGTTCGCTCTGTTCTGTATACGCCTTATTATCTGCAACACGGCATTAAAATTTTCAGAGATTATTCATTACTACTAGACGTCACTGTTCTAGTTTGGAAATTGGGAAAAAATGCAAAGTGTCGTCAAAATGATTTTTAAAGTTTTGCATCCAAACCGGAAGTGCACAGCAGTAGTGAAATGTTTGTCTCTTACAAAATGGACGAATCATGTTCTATTATGTTTGGCGTATCTTGTTCAGATAAAATAAAATGCATACAACAATTTTAGCACGAGTTAGCACGTGTTACTGATAAAGTTTAAACGCGATATCTTAAAAAATGCGTAAAAATTCCAATTTAGTCAAAATTTCAAGTGTTTGGTGTTTTTTGAAGTCGGCAAGTTCGGTTTATTACCAACTGCACTTAAATTTGATATAAAATTTCACTCAAAACCATTATTATCTAAAAAGCATACTTTTGCATTTTTAATAAAAAACTGTGGATTGAAAGACAACTTTTCTGAAAGACCGTTAAATTTTTGCCCATTAAATAGCACATATTTAGGCAAAAATTCAGTTCAATAATTTTAGCACTAGGTCAGAAATAATGAGTTTAAAAAGTGACCAATTAGAAATTTTGTTCAGTGTATATATATATATATAATATTACGCCATAAATGCATCCGAGGCTAGATTCTCGTATCTTGATCGAGATTTTCCGATTGGTACATGTATCATATAATTCGGACAACGCTATAAGTAAAAGTTTAATACACTACCTCTGGTTCTAAGATGATGACTGCAAGCATCCGTCGTCAACTGTAATTCAGATGGTCACTATTGGTCATTATAATATGCAGAAATGACAGTGCATGGAAAAAACGACATGACCTGTGTGCCTTGCGAAAACTTTATCAGTCTGGACATTTACCTAGTAAGAATAGTCTTAAAAGGGCACTCACCTGGTAGCTTGAGGTACACGAGTTCTCAATTTTTTAAGCAGAAACCGAAGATTCTGATCAGACTATGGGTCAGCCCCGGCTTATCTGAGTTTTCGCTGTTCACGAATGTGATTTTGTTGGTATTATACGGAATGGCTAAACTGATTGTTTTTCTAATCCAGTTCATTTGATAATGGTAGTTATTGCAAGCAAAATTTGCAAAATCATGCTTTAATGCGCATGTGCAATTCCATCATCGAGCATAAGACATGATACGTCCTATGCATGCATGCACAGAGGATCATAGTATCCATCGCTGGTTAGCTACATCTGTATGTATGTATAAAGCTCGACAACTATAATAGCCACTAGTCAGATAAATATGTCTGATTTTTGTTTGTAATGTTAAAATCTGTTTGGCCCTTTTAATAGCAAGTCCACTTTTCAAAGGATCTAGGCTTAGATTTATCTGACTAGCGAACTCCCAAGGAAGAAATTTATGTTGTGACTGACATTTACTGGCTCCAGGGGGGGGGGGGGGGGGGGTAATCTCATTTTTCCTGCATACGTAGGCTCGGGCCCAGCATCTACCGTTCACCCCCCCCCCCCCCCCAAAAAAAATATCAGGAATTTCAAGCACCCCAAAAGAATATTTTAAATTTTAACAACCCCAAAAAATATCCCCCATTCTGTACCTTGACCTTAAGAAAAGACATTAAAATGCTTAGAAATGACCCATACATATAGTACATTTTGTGATGACCCCAAAAGATATCCACAAAATATTCCTACCCAAAGAATATAAATTTTTCTGAAAACCCCCAAAAAAGTTGAAATTCAAAAATTTTTAACCCCCCAAAAATGACCTGAGCCTACGTATACTTGAAAATATCAGAGTACCCCCTCCCCCCGGGTTGTTGTCCTCCATACTGTAAATTAGGAAATTTTCACGAGAATATTGTTTTCGCGAAAAGTGTTAAAAGTAAAATTTGCGACGTTAAAAATTCGCGACTAGAGCATGATTTGCCTATATCAGTAAACGACAAGATGATTTCTCCGTTTAGCGAGGGTTATATTTTCACGAAACTTCGCATATGCGAAGTTTCGCGAAAATTTCCGCATTTACAGAATTTTGATAGCAAACAGCAATCTTAACTGTTTCGATAGCTTACCTGCTTGATGACAGAGCGAACATGTAAACCACTAAAAAGTCTTCTTGGAGCATTCTACAAATACATTGTGGTACATTTCATTTTATTCAGAATTTAATAGAACATTCGGTAGGCAAACAATAGAGACCTTGATTATTACCCACATTTAGTGGCATCTGATCTGGGCCCACACTGTTTCACATATATGGTTCTCGGCTTTACTCTGTCTATACTAGTGTCGTCTGTTGTTGGTATTCTCTGCCAACTAGTGACGTCTGCTGGTAATCTTTGCAAACAGGTAGAACAAAAATACCGAGCCTGATCTGCATCAACACTGTTTGACACTGTAATGAAAGGGACCATAATCCGATCCCACGTCTTTTCGGAGTCTCATCTGGGTCTACACTGTTTGCTCTTTTCCACAAAAAAGATACCAGGCACATGTTGGTTAAGTGCTGTCCGCTGTGTTGGGTTTATCACTAGAAAATGTTGACCTCATATTGTCTAAGCTCGAAAGTCTATACCAAAAGAGGTGTTAGTTCAGCTGCCACTTAATAACCGGTAGAAATAATAAGGATTTATCACTGGAAAATGTTTGACCTGATATTGTTTAAATAGGAAAGTTTATGCAAAAAGGGATGGCAGTTCAGCTGCCTACTAAAGATAAGGATTTATCACTGGAAAATGTTACCTCATATTTTTAGGACCAAAGTTTATACTAAAAGAGTAGGCAGTTCAGCTGCCCCCTGATAACAGGTAGAAATGTTAAGGATTTATCCCTAAAAAAATGTTTACCTTATATTTTAGGACCAAAGTTATACCAAAATAGTGGCAGTTCAGCTGCCCGCTTATAACAGGTAAAAATGCTAAGGATTTATCACTAAAAAATGTTGACCTCATATTGTTTAAGCTTGAAAGTCTATACCAAAAGGGGTGTTAGTTCAGCTGTCACTTAATAATCTGTAGAGATGTTATGGATTTATCACTGGAAAATGTTTAACCTCACATTGTTTTAACAGGAAAGTTTATGTCAAAGGGGGCGACAGTTCCGCTACCTATTTATAGCAATTAAAATGATAAGGACTTATCACTAGAAAATGTTAACTCATATTGTTTTAGTAAAAAAGTTTATACCGAAGGGTGGCAGTTCAGCTTCCACCTTATTACAGGAAGAAATTTTAAGGCTTATCACGAGAAAAATGTTTTACTTAGATTGTAAATTGCGTGAAAATAAGTGTAAGTTTATACCATAAGCAGTGGCAGTACAGCTGCCACCTAATTTGATTTAAGCTAACACATTTGTTTTGCAAACCACGCATATTAGGTCAGAGCTACAAAGGGTTTGCTCCCCCAGGGGGAACTTTGTAGATTATGTTTATTTTAAAGTATAACATCTAACAAGCTTTTTGCAACATGTTGGCCATTTGGCAGTTGGGGCGTTTGGGTGCTACAGCGTGTAAAATACGTTACCCCTCATTTTTCGAAAAAAATAATAAATAAAATTAAGGCTATTAATATGGTACTTGAACTCTCCAAATTGACTAAACAGTCATTTAACATGTAAGAACTGTTACTTTCATGCAGATACTGATGTTTGTTAGAGTAATTTAGACCCATTATTTTGTCATATGCGTTACAATTTCAACCACACTCTATAAAATCATCGATATTTTGTTATGTAGCTTCTTTTATAAACTTTGCGATGCATATTTTAGATTCAAATAACATGTCTTTTAAAGACAATTAACTTACCATTTTGAAACTGCAAACAGCTTTGCTTCTATCACAATTAAAACTAGGAGTTATAAACTGTTGAATATGACAACCCCTAAGAAAACGATATGTACTGTAAGAACCTTTTCATTAAAAAAGAATAAAGCATGTAATTTTATCTGTAAGCTTTTCAACACAATATATGAGCTTTATAAGGATAAACAAGAATGAAAGGGGATAGTAAACACTGCTTCCGGTGTAAAGTATCAGTTGCTTGTTAATTTGGCAAGATGTTAAGTATGTTACAAACTTTAAGGCTTTCTATATATTGCTTAATTCCCTAAATGATACATCAAATGGTATTTTATTTCATTTTCAGAACTGATTTTTGTGTTAAATAGACATTAAGATACTAGTTTGTCCACAATAGAACGTATCAGTTCTTATTAAGAGACTATGTCAAATCGAAGTTATTTTGTGGAATAGATTATTTAATAACTTTTTTAAACCAAAAAAATGTCGATTTAGCCAATGTTATAGGTATTAAACCTTATTAACAAAGACAATTTTGCCATCAATAAGCATAAAATCCCATGTTCTGTCAAAATTGTTTAAGTAACATATATTACCATATAAAAAATATCATAAGGTAATATGTAAGTGTAAAATGCTATGAACTGGTGGATTTAGATTTTTGTATCACTTATCTGAAGAGCACTAAGTTTAATCTAGTTACTTTATTAGCTGCAACCAAAATATTTTTGTGTAGTACCCAGTTTATTGTTGTTCAAATTTTAAAAACATAGTAAGTAATACAATACACGCTGGATTTCTTGTATATTTTGGTTCATCTACAATAACAAAAACTTTTTTACTAAATGTTGTATGGTAGGTTGTGGCATACAAAACATTTGTGCTATTACAACCCAGATAGAATCCAGTATTTGTTAGTTGGTAGAGCAAAAATTGATATATGTTACATTTATACCATGCATTATAAGTGAATGTAAACATATACTGTTTGGAGAGACTGTCTCCAAATTAAATTTTATACTGGTATGTTGTATTTGCGTATACATATGTTGATGCATTACTTTACTTTTGGCTTTAAATAGACTTAAGTTTATCTTCAGCATAGCATTGAAATTCATTATTAAATGGATGAAACTGATAATTAAATCAACATAGTTATTCTAAGCATTTGCTAAAGCAATGTAACTTTTAAAAGTAAATGGTTTATTTATAACAAATATTTCTGTGAAATGGGAAAAATAAGTGATAATGGTGGAGTTTACATGACAATAATCACAAGTGATATGATCATATCCAAGAAAACAAATCAGTTGTTACTTAAGATACCAATTTAAATTTATTGGACTTTATTTGCCAGAATAAGGCCGGACCGAATCGGACATTCAAGTTCATGTAAAAAAATATTTCATTATGTTCTTTTTGAATGTGAAATATTTAAAGTGAAAAGTGTAGTCATGAAATATTACTAACATGTATTTGTAGTTTTAGCAAATAATGCTAAAATAGCTGATGCTAATTTTCACTATACAGAATGAAACATGAACAAATTATATATAGCAAAGCATTACATGGATATTAACAATAAAAATGAGTTACAAACACACCAGGGTATGGATGCAAGGCATATGCAAAAAATCAACTGTTCTGACAAGAAGTATTGGGAGAACACTCAACTCCATATAACCATTGGTTTCAATGATAGACTTACATGCAATGTTAACAAAGTATACATGTACATGATTTTGGTGGTAGTATTTATGCATTTCTAATAACCATGGGTCTTTTAATTTAATCATCTCCAATACAATCCATATTTCTTCACATTGAAAAAGATACAATAAAGTTCAGATATTGACAGCGGTGTGACTTTACAGACTGTATTGTCATTTGTGTTACTAGGCCCAAAATAAAAAAATGTGCCATTTGGAACAGATTAGAGACTTTTGACCAAGAAATTAATATAGAGCACAAGTAAATACAAAAAATATATTTTAACAGATGATAAGATTTATCAGGGCACACAATATATTTAAAGCGGTTTTTTTGTATTTAGCTGTGCTGATATCTAATTCTAATAAAATTGGCCTCCCAAAGCCTCAGATTTGGTCCAAAATAGCCATTTCTCGATTTTAAAAGTAGAATGGAGGCAAAGATCAGAAAAGGATACAATCAAGTACTACTTTGGCGGCCATTTTTGCTACCATACAAAAGATCAATGTTAAATGGATACCAGACTTTAATATTGCAATCATCTTGGTGGGGAGGGGAGAGCTGATTGCTTTGCTTGGTTTGTCTTCCTGGTGACTCTTGGTGGTAGAGTGGCTCTTCCTCGCGATGCCAAAGGGTTGTCTGCGGTTTGTAATTGTGGTATTTCCTGATCACACTCACTTACTATTTTTAACACTTGGGCTTTTCCTCTAATTAACCAATCAAAGGAAATAGGTAAAAAGTAACTTCCAGTTTTGAGCTTCAGAGGGGGCCAAATAAGCCCCCCCCCTAATGCACGTATCTCTTTCAGTAAAAATATATTGACAACTGACTGAATTATTGCGAAATTAAAATATTTGACATTGACCCCACCTAAGGGGTTATGGGGTGGGGTAAAATTTTAATCATTGTCATGCTTATCTACAGGAACTGGGTAATCATGGCCTATAGTGAGAAATTGTCAGATAAAATAGCTTTGTGGAAATGGGAAGTTAAGCCAATATAGCTTTGTATTAGCCTAAACCTAAGTAAAAAAATAGCAATAACTCAGTTCAAGTTATGCGGATGACCTCCAAATTTAAACTTGACCTGTATTTAATGATGCTTTACCCTTCTGTAAACTTTGAATTAAATTGTTGCATTCTTAAAAAAGTTATGGATCGGAAACCACAAGTTTGCCAAAATCTAAGTTAAAACAGGGCCAAAACTCAATCAAAGTTTTGCTAATGTCCTTGCAATGGCACAGAACGCAATATTTCATTAGAGTCTACACTTTTGGCTTAGCTAAAAACCATCTTCAGGACAGAAATACATCATAGTTTAGAAATTCCGAGCTGTGATACCTTTAAACATACAATGTATATTGGTATTCGTATTCAATTAGACATAATTGGACTGAGATTGTTTTGTTTTTGTCACTAAATGTCATTGTGGGAGCAATTAGAAATAGTACTGAGATCGTGCTGTTTTATTTGTTCGTTTTGTTTTTTCACTAAATGCCATTGTATGAGCAATTAGAAATAGTATTGAGTTATGCTGTATTAGGCTATGAGCTACTAAGGGCTTTGCTCCCCCAGGGGGAATTTTGTTGACTATGTTTTTCATAAAGCGTATCATCTAACGAGGTTTTTGAAACATGTTAGCCCTCTGGCGACTGGGGCGTTTGGGTGTTACAGCATGTTAATTACGTTACGCATCATTAAAAAAACTTTATGTAATTAAGGCTGTTAAGGTAGTATTTAAACAGTTCAAATTGGCTAAATAGTCATGTAATTTACAAGAACAGTTGATTTCCTGCAGATATTGATGTTTGTCAATGTTATTTAGGCCCATTAAGGTGTCATTTACGTTACATTTTCAACTATACCATGTAAAATCATTAAAATTTTGTTAAATAGTTTCATTTGATATTTTTTTCAATACATATTTTAAAGCAAAATACATGTTTCTGAAAGAAAATTTACAAACCATTCTGAAACTGCAAACAGCTTGTTTCTATCATAAAAACTCCAAGAGTTATAAGCTGTTGAATATGACAACCCTGAAGAAAACGTTTTGTAAAGTAAGATTTTTTTCATTTTAAAACACAGCATGCAATTCTATCTGTGTGCTTTTAAACACCATATATAAGAATTCTATCGATGAGCAAGAATGAAAGGGGATATTAAACATTGTTTCTGGTGTGAAATATCATTTAATATTTGATTGCCAATATGTTATGTATGTTACATTAACTTCAGTGCGTTCTATATATTGATTTATACCCTAAATGATACATTTAATGGGCAATTTAATTTGTTTCAAAACTGTATTTGTGTGTTTAATAGATATTAAGATAAAAATATGTCTGAAATGGATTTATCAGCGTATATTAAGAGACTATATCAAATTGTCAAAGCATATAAGCTTTTGTGAAATAACATATTTTTGAACTTTTAAAAAAAAATAGCATTTTGGCAAAATTTATAGCTTTAAAACTTCATTAACAAAGAATATTAGAGCTCTCAAGTGATAGCTTAATAAAAAATGTATTCCCATGTTTTGTCAAAACTGTTAAAGTAACGTATATTACCATATTAAATATATCATAAGGTACTATGTGTGTCCCAAATGATGTCAAAGACGGTATAAATTGAGTCTGAAATGGTAATAAAAGGTGGATTTAGATTTTGTAATACTTATCTGAAGACTTTTGGTACTAAGTTTAATTCAATTACTTATTTAACAACAACCAAATAATTTTAGTGCAACCAGTTAGCTGTTGTTCATATTATACGAACATAGTAGCACGATACATGCTAGTATTCCTCCTTGTATATGTATGCTCATTTACAGTAATAAAAACTACTTTTTAACTAAATGTTGTGTTGGATGTGGTAGCATACAAAAGTGAGTGCTAACAATCCAGATAGAATCAAGCATATATAAGCTGGTACAATTAAATGTTATATGTGTTACATTAGATACTTTGCATTTTAAGTGTATGTATTCAGAAACTGTTTAAAGAATTTGTCTCCAAATAAAATTTTAAACTGACATCTTATTTACATATGCAGATGGTGACACATTTTTTTTTATTTTTAGCTTTTAAATGGACTTTGTTATCTTCAGCATATCTTTCACTGTTTAATGAATGAAAATGTTAATGAAATCCACATAGTATTCTGATCATTTGCTCAAGCAATGTAAACTTTATATAAATAAGTAAATGATTTACAAACACCAATACTTCCATGAAAATGGAAAAAAATAAGTGTTAATGATGGGTTTTGCGTGACAATGGTCGCATTTGATAGGATCCTATTCACAGAATCAGGCCAGTTGTTTCTTACGAGACCAAATTAAATTTAAAGACTTTATTGGCCAGAATAAGGGCAGACCAAATTGTGCAGATGACATTCAAGTTAATGTAAAATAGATTTAACAATGTTCTTTTAGCATGTTGAATGGAAAAGTAAAACATATAAAACAGTGATGAGATCTTACTTAGTTATATAAATTAATGTCAAAACAACTGATGCTAATTTCTCCTATTCAGAATGTGGCATGACCAAATTGTTGCAGGAATTCTCAATAGCAAAATTTAATATGAATATTAAACTAATATAATGAGTTGTAAACACACCAGAGATTGGCAAAAAGGACACATACAAAAAAGTCAACTGTTCTGACAAAAATAGTATTGAGAGGCCACCCTAGTCACTATCAACAGTGTTACCATGATAAACTTACATGCAATGTTAACAAAGTATACATACTTTTTTGATAAGTATCTACGTATTTCTGATTTCCATTGGTCTTTTTCCTCAATTATCGTCAAAAGAAATCATATTTCTTTCAAAATGAAAAAGATATCATAAATATCAGATATATTTCAGTGAATTTATTGTCGTATGAATAACATGCGTGTATGATATAGTATACCAACTATTGAAACCTTATCTCAGACTCGTTCTTTGACAATAGCAAAAGTATGAAAATTATTGCATTTAGATGGAAACAATAATTGCTGATCTTATTTAAAGCTGCATACTCTGTAACTATGAACATTTTTCGAAAAAAAAAATTTTCTTTTTAAATCATTTGCAAAAGTATAATAAAGTTATGTTGTCACAATAAAGCTAATTTCTACAGTTGAAAACTGCATGAAAAAGTGAATTATCTTATAAAAACAGGTGTATTTTCTCTTGTTTGTAATTATTTGCGTCCCTCCAATAATTCAAGACAGGTAATTATTAACATAAATGCTGTTGTTTTGGCACTAATAATTTGTTAATTATTACGAAAAAGGTAAAATGTATACCTGAATTTTAGTATTTCTACTGTGTTCTTGAAAAAAAGAAACATTATTTTTAAAATGAAAATATCAAAAAGTTACAGATTATGCAGCTTTAATGTAATATGTAAAGTGCTCAAATGAAGATTTGACCAGCATGTGAGATTTTGGTACTTATCACATATTGGCAAAAGCCAGGGCAAAAACCAACATTAATCGTCCATGCTGACGCAGTGGAGCCAGCTGTCTTAATTCTGGTCTACATCTATACCTAGTGTATGCAGGCAGCAAATGCTCTGGTGAGTCTACACTTTTACACAGGCTAACATGTGCGTTCATTTCTTGAAACTGTGATAAGAATATGTACCAACATCAAATATGCTGGCTCAATTGATTTATTCTTTGCGTTTCTAGTTATAATCTATTTAACTTGATTTGAATTATGCAAATGATTAGAAGGGTGTAATTTTGTAACCATGATCATATTTCATTTGGCATGCAAAAAAAGGAATAAATAAAATTTCACTTGTAGACTAAGTATAATTGACAGAAATAAGTCAAAGCAAAATTACTAATGAATTTGTTTAAGTCCAGTCAATTAGTCATGTCTACAATACAATACTAAAAATGCAAGGGAGCTTTTCTATGTATTGTCCCTTTTAAATTTAATTTATCACTAATAAAGAACCTTTAGAACAAAACTTATGCTGTCATGTTTCATTACTTCACAAAATTGTATAACCAGATGAAACAGATGACAAGTGTTATATTCTCCTAAAATATTTGCGTTATGCATGTTACCAAGATAAAGTGTATACTGGACATGCTTTAGATATAGAGGGATTCATTACCATAGGGGATTTAATCATAGGTTTGGCATGGTGGGTGCCATATATGAGTCAAAACCACTAAGATTTTTTAAAAAAAAAATAGTTTTTGTTCAAAGGATAAACACCTGTTTTAATTCTTCATTTCACGATTTTGACCATGCTTAAAATGACTTTCAATTTTAGTAATTGTAAGGTAGCTTCCCTTCATTGTTATCAAGATAGTTGTTGTAGTCAATAGCTGATAAGCTATATTTTGTTAGCTTACATAATGGTCAAGTGATCATACTAAACTACTACATGCTTAATATCATGTTCCATCTAAATTGAACTATAGACAGAGAGGAAAATGTCTTGCATATACAATGGATCATTTCATGTATAAAAATAATTAAACCTATATAAGTGTCAGACAGTTAAGTGGTATTATTTTAGCATATAAAAACCATTATTTGATCATTGAATTAAGCATTTTCTGTAAGTGAATGTTTCATATATTCGACAAAACACTCTTAATTGAAACAACATTTTATATGCTTTGAGTTCAAGTTTTTTCCTTTTCATCACCCATACTTTTGTCAGAGTTTAATCCCACTTGAATTTTATGTTAAAATATAATATTTATTGTTTCTCTCATCTAAATGAGCCCTCAAATGGCAATTATCTACATCCTCTAGCAGTTTAACCTCATATGATGTTAATATTGCACTAAAATAATGTATTTAATGAAATGTAACGTATGTAACAGTAATAAAAGGTGCATAAATGTGTAAAACTCATACTGCTAGTCATTTAATTTCAATTACAAGATAATATTGATATGTAAGAATAAGAAACAGCTTGATATATATACTATAGGATTTCCTATTATTTTAGGGTAACGTATTAAACCCTGCCTTTTCAGGGTACCGCCCCAACCCAGAAAGAGGTAACATGCATTCTTTTGTGGCTTATGCTATGTGGTTTTAGAAAATTATAATGTATAAAACTCCCCCTCAGATATGTCTTGGCAGTTTAAGGTCTAGTGGAAGCACAACACTAAATAGTAGTACATTTGAAAGTAAGTAACGTATATAACTGCAAAATAATGGACTTAAGTTGTATTTGTGCATACCAGTGGTTTGCTGTGTTCAATTTAGTGGCTTTAAGGCCATCATGTTGATAAGTAAGATTTAGGTATAGGTTTGTATTTGCACAAGAGGTTTGGAAGCTGTTAAAGGGTAACGTAGTTATCAGGCTGTAACACAGTAACATCCCAACTGACAGAGGACTAACATGTGTCATTTTGCTTCATATATAGTATAGTTTAAGAAAATGATAGTGTACAAAATTCCCCCTGAGGGGAGGGAGGTCTATTAGCAGCTCACTGTCTATATATTTGTTTTTGTCACTAAATGCTATTGTGGGAGCAATTAGAAATAGTACTGAGATCGTGCATTATATTTTGTTTTTGTCAATAAATGTCATCGTGGTAGCAAATAAACATACGAGGACCTGTTTCAAGTTTTTTTGAACAGATTTGAATTTCACTTTTTGTGGTTGCATATTATTAAAACAAATTTTGCTTTTTTCGTGCATAGCGGACGTGTTCCTGGTACTGCCAGGAGACTAGACGGCAATTTAAAGCATAGCCATATCACGGTGGCCCTAAATACATCCCTACCCCACACCTTTTTACTTATTTTAAGAGCTAAAACGGGTGTATCTTATAAGAAAATACGTATTTACGTGGAATTTTCTTTTAAGTTCAGAGGCACACTCGGTCTATTATTAAAACAGAAACAGCATATGCGTGCCTGTTTTTGCTTTGAAACTGGGCTTAATAAGTTCTTCCATACAAGTGTACAAATGTGTATCTCATGTATTAAATGTGTCATGGAAGAAGTTTGAAAAGCAAATTCTCAAAACTCACAGTCGACTCAATTGTTTTAGATATTTTAAGTATCTATTACCGATAAACTGATCACCAAATATTGCATTTGAACATTTTGCATATGTAAACTGTAAACCCTAAACTTTGATGTTCAAGTCGCTTCCAAAAAGTTAATATCCAACTGGTATGCTTTATTTTCTTACAGAACATACTTTAAATATCTATGTACAATACATAAAAGGTTCCAAGAGAAAAACTTCATAACTTTTAGAGAAATTGTTCGCGAAAGATTTAGTACATTGCGTTTCAGACAGCATTTTAAACGCATTAATTTGACTACTCATCTTCAGAGACTTTTTCAAACCAGAAAATAAGAATTAAGAACTATTTTCTTGATGACTGCGTATTTCTGGAGATCCGACTAACCTTTGGAAATCAATTATTACCCAATATAACGAGAATTAGACGAGTAACGGCATTTTCAAATTTGTTCAAATAAACATGAAACACCTCTTGTAGTACAGAATTCGTGCTGTATATTTTGTTTTGTCACTTAATGCCATTATTGGAGCAATTATACATAGTACTGAGATCGTGCTGTATATTTTGTTTTTGTGACTAAATGCCATTGTGGGAGCAATTAGGAATAGTACTAAGATCGTGCTGTTGTTTTGTTACTAATGGCATTGTGGGAGCAATTAGGTATAGTTCTGAAGTCGTGCTGTATATTTTGTTTTTGTCACAAAATGACATTGTGCGAGCAATTGAAATACATGACTGTAGTACTGAGATTGTGCTGTATATTTTGTTTTTGTTACTAAATGCCACTGTAGGAGTAATGAGACACACATCTAGTACTGAGGTCGTGTTGTTTATTTTGTTTTTGTCACCAAATGATATTGTGGGAGCAATTATACATAGTACGGATATCATGCTGTCTATTTTGTTTTTGTCACTAAATGCCATTATGGGAGCAATTAGAAATAGTACTGAGATTGTGCTGCATATTTGATTTTGTCACTTAATGATGCCATTGTGGGAGCAATAGTTCTGAGATAAGCGTCAAACGTATACGCTGAACTTTTAGAGTAAAGTAAGTAAGAGTGCAATGGTCAGAATCGATACAATCAAGTACCACATCTGACCCAGGATACCAATGGGAAAGTGATATACACCACAAACGAGAGCCAAGAGGTCAGCTCTTTCCCAGCAGGTGACCACAAGGCACAAATAAACAGACGCGCACAAAGGCATAACAAACACAAACAAGAAATATCTTTAAAAAGATATTCGGCGGCTCTCAAATACTTAGAATTTTAATACAACTAAGTGACGAAATCCCCTTATACTCCCTGTCTTTGCATGCTGGAAAAGGATGTTCCGTTTAAAACCAGCGAATTTGGAAGTTGTGCTATGTTTCTGGTCTCTCTTTTGCTTGGTGCTTTTTTCGCTGAGCGATATGCATCTGAATCGTTCCAAATTTTAGGCACTTCACCAGCAAAGGCTAGGGAACAATGTTATTAGTCCTAATGTTTTTAAGAAAACGGGAGATTTTGACGATAAATGTATGTACTGAAACAAACTGAAAACCCGGAAAAAACATGTCATATTGTTGTTGTTGTTGTCACATAGGCTAGATTCTGCCCGTCTCAGATCTCAACTTGGAGTAGTTTTCAAGTCTTAAATGGTTTACACTTCCACCACTCTATTTACATATTATGAATGTTATTAACAGAAAAATGCTGATATACCAAATCGCTTTTATGTGGGACTAACTCCTATAACCTTTCTATTTCCTGTGGCACCTCGCCATAGCCGAGGTCGGGGAATAAATACATGTAGACTCAAAAACTGATCGACTAGCTCCCAGTAAGCACGTAAAATCCGGCCAATCTCAGCCCGCCAGAAAAACACCACCCGAAAAGCGTTTTGCTGGCGGGCTCATAGTGGCCCAAGATTTGGTGCTGGCTCTTTGCAAGTTAGCCCCGGTAAGTTAGCCTTTTATGATACATGTTCGTCTGACATACATGTAGTTAAAGAAACTAGAGCTTGTGCTTGTCATCTTCCTAAAGGAAATAGCAAAATACGCTGATACATGTACAGCTGCGGAGGTTGATCTGAGTCTAAGTGTAGGATTGTGGGTTGCGGGCACATTAAAATTGTAGGAAATGTGCCATTATTTACATTAAATATCCATCCCCATTATAACCTCTTTTTTTAAGATACATCTTTTTTTACAAAGATGTTTCTTGTTAAGCGCTATCAATAGACATTGCAACGTGGGTTTTTTGGCTGTCTATTTATAACGCACAATGTTGTCTGATTAAAGAGAGACTCTGCCGATAGCTACACTGTCCTTGTAAGAACATGCATTTGCCGGTCAGAGCAAGCTTTGCACATATTTACTCGCCTGAACCCCGAGGTTACTCTCTAATTCGCGATGAATTTTACGCCCTTGTAATGTAATGCATTAAATACACTTGTTATATTTGTTTTAGAAATAGACTAGACCTAATTCAGTGATTTTTTTACAAATTTGTTTCTATGAGTCCCAGGACTCACTGGGCCTAAATTCTTTGCATCCCAAACTCGAAGTTCTGCATCCCATACGGGGTCCACTTTGAATTATAAATTTTGTGTATCCATACGAATCCGGCCTTTCATAGAGGCCAATTTGGGAAGCAAAACACTGGCATACTTATTTATATTATATTAAAGATCAAACTTAATTTACTTTGTCAAGTAAAATAATAAAGATATAAAAACCTACCTGACTTTCTTATTAATAAAAATTTCAGTTCCAGACAGTAGATTTCCTTAATTTAATCATATTATTATCTTTTGCCAAGAGTCAGACTTTTGTCTCGCAGTTTTCATATATTTTTTAGAGCCCAGGTCATTAGCCCGTGTTCATCTTACTCTGCATGCCTACAAGTGTAGTGCTGAGGTTACTGCATTTGAGCCTTTGGACATACCATATTAATTTTTCTTTTATCATCTGTGCACAGTACAGTCTCCGTACTTCATGAGCCTGCAGTAATACTTTAACCATTCTTTTGGTATTTGCTCGAAGCAGGGTGTTTAGCTTGCGGGTAAAACGCATTATTCAAATGTTTCATTTCGGGAGTACAAGTTTATCGGCACTGGCTTTTACCAGTAGTCCGGTACTGGCTTTTACCGTTAAACTCCCCTACAGCGGGTCATATCTGAAAACACGTGTTTCCCAAGGGAAGTAATGATCGCTATACTGTTGGGGAGTTTTTTCAGTACCGGTTTTTACCAATATTATTCAAGACACGGTGCGCAAGTAAAAAAAAAAAAACACACTCAAAACGAAAGTTGCAAATACTAAATGCAGACTTTTCGCCACAATTTTAATGCATCCTGCAGGACTTTCATGGTTTAAAATAATGCGTCCTTTGTGAGAAGCATGCGTCTGAGACCCAGGACGCGCAGGTAAAAAAAATCACTGCATATTGTCGAAATTTATGAAACAGACTATAATCGTGTAACGCATTTGATACGGTTGTTAGGACTATTGCACAGACTGGTTCTCGGCCATTACATGAAAATTTTCAAGTTAAATTGCATCTATAATAAGATCGCGTGGTCAGTCTGAGTATTAACAAGTGAGGGCATTGTTTTCTAGCTGGTGTGATGAATATTACAATTTAAGAATACTTCTGATTGGCGAAAATTTACATAAAATTTAGGTTCAATGTGATAATAGAGCGTCGGCGAAGCCGCCGCAAAAACATAAAATTAAGTTTGGTGCCCATGTTAATTTTGTATTATCCGCTAAATGATATTCCTGAAGTACTGAGATCGTGCTGAAGGCAAACGAATATGGCTCATGAGTTGGCAAATTAATTTTTGTTTTTGCTGCTAAATGACATGCTGGGGGCAATTAGACATATTACTGAGATCGTGATATGTCTTGTGAGTTGACCAATTATTTATTGTTTTTGCTGCTAAATGACATGCTGGGGCAATTAGACATAGTACTGAATTCGTGATATGTCCAATGAGTTTGCCAAAAAAATTCTGCCTTTGCCACTGTATGGCATAACGTGGGCAATTAAAGGTACTATTGAGATCGTGTTGTTTAAGTGGCAAATGTGTCCGCCGAACCTTGGCAATTCGTTTTGTAAGTTCTGCACCCTTTTGGGGCTGTGTCATTGTGTGATTTGTGACATTTCACAACAACATAATTTATGTGAGGATTTAAAAGGGTTTTGCTTGTGGTCCTTGAGAAAGACACATCCTCGTACCGATTCTGACCTTTGCATCCTTAGTTACATTACTCTAAAAGTTCAATTTCAGCCTGCAAGTTTTCGCATATGCAATCAGCGAGGCTCAGGAGAGACTTAAATTGAAAAAAAAAACATCTTAGACTGCATGTAGAACAATTCTTTAGTATTTCCCACCCCGTATATTCACACATAGAGGTTCTTACATGAGTACTCATGTTGTATTGAATTTATTTAACGAGATGGGGAAAAGAGATAAAATGCGAGGCTTGCTGACAAGTTTGATAAATTAAATAATAGCACAAATGTTAGATTCTATTTATCATAAACCATTAAGATAACTTTGATATCCATTTCTGCTGTAAAAACGTTATAATTTTGTCATTATGTAGGGAGCGCAGTGGCTCAGTGGTAGAGTGCCTGACTCGAGACCGAGAGGCCACGGGTTCGAGCCTCACCAGCGTCAATGCGTTGTGGTCTTTGAGCAAGACACATTAATCCTATCTTATTACTGGTTCATCCCAGGAAGACCCGTCCCTGTTTAACTAAAAGAGTGTTGATGGGGCGTAAAATATCAAATCAAACAAACAAACAAACGCAACGTTGTTATGGACGTCAAAACGTTTCCCGAAAATCTGTAAACCACTTAGGGGATAATTGTATTCAAAATTATCATTTGGGGAGGTTTATCATTTGATATACGGTCGGAAATTTAGTTTTATGGCGACGCGCGAAATGTCTGACGAAAACAAAAAAAAGTAATATTCACAAACTCCAGAAATAAAAAACATATCACTTATAAATTCAACGCAAGTACAATTGAACTAGTAGATGCATATAACTATCTTGCGATATGTTTTGCAACAGCCACATGACGTCAAAACAACTTAGTATTAATGTCGATGCCGCATTATGACGTCACATTGACGTTAATACAACTATGTTATAAGGTTAGGGGCCGCCTGTGACCAGCTGTGATGAAGGTATATAAATGAGATTTGTCTAATGATATTGTTTCTATCAAAATTTATGATAAACGTGACGACTTTGATTTTGAAATTGTCAATTTCCCATTTTTAGATGGTGATGTTCCTCGTTTTACATCCTATGGAGTCTATATCTCTCAACTCATTTGTTTTGCTAGAGCATCTAGCTATGTTGCTGACTTCAACACTCGCAATAAATTGTTAACTCAGAAACTACTTAAACAAGGCTATCGGTATCATAAACTTCGCAAAACATTTTCAAAATTTTATAGACGATACTATGATTTGATTTCAAATTCCAAGTTTGACTTAAATCTCTCTTGCGCCAAGGACTTTCGTAACCTGATTTCTATGGTGACTTGGTGTATAAATCGAAGAAGATTGTTGGCTCTAATAATTTTTCAGCGCAGTTCATTAAAATAATTTCTCATTATTAAAAGATTAGCTATAACATTAATGTATTGCAACAGACTGCATGCTTGGTAGTCAACCCAATCACGGTTGGCAACTTTGCTTTCCTCTTTAATTGCAAGCCGGTGGGTCGGACTTCAGACTCTATGATGGTTCCAACTTAAAGACTTATCTATTGATGAGATGGTAGGGGCCTGATGCTTTGGCTGTTTGTCGGGCCCACCAGGGTTTACCTGTTGGATTTCTTTTGCTCCGGTATTCAGTTTAATTTACTGTTGAGTCCTTATCGTTGCTTTATCTCCGTGTTAAATTTTGATTTATATGTTTTAGGCGATGATGCATTGATAAGTTATAGTACTGCAGATCTCAAGGCTGTCAGAGGGGTCTACTGGTCAGATCTGTGCAACATCTAGTGTTATATGCCAAATGAAAAGGTTGCGTCTCTGGTTTTTAAAAGTAGTTGATGACACCTCTGATTCTGAGTACTAACCGAGTTATCTCCCCTTGAATTACCCCACCCATTTTGATCATATTATAAGAGTTTATGATCATTAACTTGTTAAATAGTGGAGTTATAGCGTCCAGGAAGAAAAATATACCCATCATTACTCAAAACGGTACTTGAAAAAGTAGAAAAGTTAAGTTTTGATCAGAGAAATGGGCTTTTGAACTGTTTTGTTGGTCTTTTAAAGTTAAATTATGTGTTAAAACTCCATTGAATAAAAATATATTTGAAACTTTTAATTTAAGAATCTGCCCATAAGTAGTATGTCCTTAGAAATGACTAAAAATTTAAAGAACACTTATTTATCTATCTTATCAGGGTTTCTAGATTCCAATTTCTGTATACGGAATGCTCTGGGAGCAATTATCAGCATGTAAATACCCCACCCACCTATTACTACTGCAGATCTCATGGCTGTTTGAGGCTGACCTTGGTCATATTTTGCTAACATTTTGTGTCATATACATGAACATATACCAAGCAAAAATGTCGAGTCTCTAGTAAATAGAAATAGTTGATGACACCGCTGATTCTGAGTACTAATTGAGTTATCTCACCTTGAATTACCCCACCCATTTTGATCATATTATAAGAGGTTATGATCATTAGTTTGTTAAATAATTGAGATGAAACAGTAAGAAAAAAATGGCCATCATTGCTCATAACGGTACTTAAAAAAGTAGAAAAATTAAGTTTTAGTCAGAGAAATGGGCTTTCAAACTTTTTTGTTCGTCTTTAAAAGTAAATTTGGCGTCAAAACTCCTCTGAATAAAAATATATTTGAAACTTTCAATTTAAGAAACTGCCCATTAGTGTTATGTCCTTAGAAATGACTAAGAATTTAAAGAACACTTCTTTATCTATGTTATCAGGGTTTCTACATTCCAATTTCTGTATACGGATATGCTTTGGGGACAATACTAAGCATGTAAATACCCCACCCACCTATTACTACTGCAGATCTCAGGGCTGTTTGAGGGTGAACTCGGTCAAATTTTGCTAACATCTAGTGTCATATACATGTTCATGTACCAAACAAAAATGTAGAGTCTCTAGTAAATAGAAGCAGTTGATGACACCGCTGATTTTGAGTACTGACCGAGTTAAGTCCCTTTGATATACCCCCACCCATTTTGATCATATTATGAGAGATTATGGGTGTCATTTTTGGAATATAATCAAAATCATGCATTCAGGAAATAAATATAGCCATCACTATTCATGACAGCACTTGAAGAAGTAAATAAATTTAGTTTAAGTCAGAGAAAAAGGGTTTGGAACTATTTTCTTCGTATATTATAGTTATATCCTATTTCAAAACCCAGCTGCTTTGAATAAACATATATTAGAAACTTTCAACTAAAGAAACTGCCCGCTAGATTTATGTCTTTAAAATGAATAATGATTTAAAGATCAGTGCCTCAGTTATGTCAACAGGGTTTCTAGATTCTAATTTTTACAAATAGAATGCTCTGGGGCAACTACTAGCATGTAAATACCCCACCCACCTATAAGATGAGGTGAAAACGCTAACATCGATAAAAGACTTATAATACTTAATTATCCAAATTTTTTATAGCCTAAATACAAAGAGAATAATTTCTGACAGTGTAACTGTATTGCAAGTGCATTTACACGATCTTTCTTAAGATTGTCAAGCACACCCAAGAAAATCATTTTAGGTCACTAGTGGCACCAATAACCATAACTCTTGCAAGGCTAAACACAATTTACCTTATAACTTGAATATATGTTACCATTTATACCTGAAACTTACTGGGAATAATATACTTAGTACGCCAAACACAATTATAATGCATTAAACTATCTAGACATTCTAGGAAGAGTTACTGCCCTTGATTAATCTTACCATTGTTTTGTATGGAAAAATGCAGTAAATAATAATAGCTCAATAAGTTAAATTTGAAAACTTATTTTCTAAATAGGATTAAATCTATCCTGAACCAATACTATGCCAAACTGCAGATCAAAAGGGGTACGTGCATTAAGAGGCTATTTTGGCCCCCCTATGAGGTCAATAAATAAAATTTGCTCTTCATAAGTTTCTTCTTATTAGTTTATTAGAACAATAGCCAAAGTGTAAATTTCTCGTATTGATTCGACTTTTACGGTTGCTATGGTAACAAAAATGGCCGCCAAAATAGGCTGAAAATAGGAAAATGGCCATTTTGGAGCAAATTTGAGACATGTAACAGAGGAATTAATATAGAGCACAAGCAAATACCAAAAAAGATTTAACAGATGATGAGAATTATCACGGCACATAATATATTAAAAGGTTTTTTTTGGTATTTGCTTGTGCTGATATCTTATTCTTAAAAAATCGGTCTCCAAAATCCTCAAATTTGGCCTAAAATAGCAATTTCTCTATTTTAAGCCTATTTTTAGCCATTTTGGTTACCATAGCAACCAGTAAAAGGAAAATAAAGGCAAGAATTTTACACTTGGTCTATTCTTCTAACAAAAAACTAGGATGAAATTGGTGAAAGTAGGTAAGGGTGCAAAGATCAGGAATCGATATAATCAAGTACCACACCTGACCCAGGAACTTTAAGTTTTTTGCTCTAGAGGGGGCCAAAAAAGCCCCTTAATGCATCTACCCGTTTGTTTCTGCTACATATTTCTTTTTTTTAAAAACCACGAGTTGTTGTCCCTTAATGGCAAGACTCACACATAGAAAATGGATCTATAATCGAATTTTCCTCCAATAACTTGCTTACTGAGGATCTGATTGCAATAAAATATACGAGACATTTGGTTTTACACATCTTTACAGCATCTTTTGTATTGCTTTAGCGATATAAAATACTGCATAGAACATGCATTATTGCCCTTGATTTTGCGTCGTTTTAAGATTAAAAATCAAAATAATAGGCCTTATAAATAAATGAATCAATGGTCCCAAAATATTGGTGAAATATTGAAATTTCCTTCATTTTATATAATTTGATGACGTTTGCATTTGTCTTCCTGTATCACCCAACATAAATGTGTATCTGCATTTTATTCTTTCATTAAATCAGAGTAAATGATCATTGACAAAGTGGGTGAGGTACGAATATACTGACAACCTTAATGGCTTCATATTTCATCAGAAATGATGACTATTCTAAATCTAAACAGTATGTAGCTTTTAAGTTTTCTATATACAGATATTATGTATCATTTTCCTGCTTTGCTTAGATTTTCGTCTATGCTTTGGAAAACTAATGCTTTTTTGTATCTTGTTAATTTTAGGTACCCTAACACTTTAGATAAACCAAATTAATTTGCTAAACATCCTTTTCAGGACGACCCTGCAAGACATACTGAAACCTACAGATTATTTCATTAACCTCAAATGATAACCTTACTAACTCACATTTTCTCGTCATAAGTCCGCTCTATAAATTAACAATGAGCTGTTTTTAGTCTTTCGTACTCAGAAATAAATGTGCTTTAATTTCATACCACTTTCAATTACCTTATTGCAATTGAAGTTATAAATTAATCATATTTTTCCAAGAACATGTTTCTAAAATACACCAAATAAACAGGGCCTGCAAATGGTTGACATTTTTTCTATCAGATCTAGATTATAACACACCAAGATGTAGACAAAATATTGTATGTGTTGAATCTGAAGTCATTGGTAGTGATGACAGTACAATCAATATTATGTTGAACCTGTCCATTTCTCAGAAAATTTAGCATATACAGTATGTATGATGTTTCTCTAATGGCAACGTTTATATAATGGAAACCTCACATGTACAGTACTTTGATGCTATTCGTGTTTGTATTCCAAAAAGGTGACAACAATAAAGCATAATTAAGAGAACCACTGGATGATACTACATTGTTCTAGAACTTAAGTGGTTCCAGAGACGATTGTTTTTATGTTTTAACTATACAAGCCAATGTAAAACATGTTATCCCCCTGGGTGGAGCCATTTTTGAATAAACTTGGCAGCTCCAGGCCTTGTTGTGGGTCAAACAAGAAGGGTTTTGTGCTTTATTTAAATAAACCTATATAGCCTTCGTGGCTTGTTTTTGTCTGCACGGCCATTATCTGAACAGACTCAGTGGAGGTCTACTTTATGATGCTACATACTAAATATAATGGCGTTGGGCCATGTGGTTTCAGATAATATTTTTTTCATATTTGCTGTAAAAAAAACTATATAAAACCAAGGGCCATAATTTGAACAAACTTGGTAAAGTAGCACTAGGTGACGCTATAACTCTGTGAATATTGTTTTATGCTTTCCCTATTAAAGCCTATGTAAAACACGTGGCCCCCAGGATGGGTCCATTTTGGCATAATGGGCATAATTTTAACAAACCTGGTGGAGGGGTCTACTAGATGATACAAATACCAATTATCAAGGCTGTATGCCAAGTGGTTCCATACAAGAAGATTTGCTATGTGTACCTTATATAAACCTATGGAAAACATGTGAATCTGGAGCGGGCCACAATTGGCCCTAGGACCATAATTTTAACAAAATTAGTAGAGGTCTACTAGATGATGCTACATATTTAATATCAAGGCTCAAATGGTTTCAGACAATATTTTTTCATGTTTCCCATTTTAAAAAAGCAAGTGAGTATGGTCAGGAAATACCACAATCACACTCTGCAGACCAACCCACAGCCTATGTAAAACATGTGAACCCAGAGGCGGGACAATTTGTGGCCCCATGGGCATAATTTGAACAAAAAAGAAAAATATCTACTAGATAATCTTACACAAAATATCAAGGCTATCAACCTTGTGGTTTCAGACAAGAATATTTTTAAAGTTTTCGAAAATCTATTTTTACCCATGTGATCTAGATATACTATTTAATCAATTATTTGAGAGGGCCATATAAGGACTATTCCTGTCAGCCAAATTTGATTAAATTCAAGCCATTATTTTAGGGTGAGATATCGTTTGAAGCAATTGTTGATGACGCACGACGGACAACAGACATCCAACGATCACAATAGCTCACTTTGAGCTTATGACTCAGGTAGGCTTATAAAATATACTAAATATTGAGATTTTAAATATGTCTATGTGACCTTGACCATTGACATTTAAATAGGTCATAACACAAATTTTAACTCTGACATACAAAGAGTGTAGACTATTACTTATTTTGATGAAACAAAATTGACGAAATATGGCAATTGAACTATTTCAATATAGATAAAGATTTTTTATGAAAAGTTTGCATTTTCCTTTTGCATTGAAACTATTTGCAAACTGACACTCGGACAAACACAGCTTTTGGTACATGTATCATTGGTATTGATAATTTATTTTAAATGTTGTTTTCCAACCAATACCATACAAGTCATAACAACATTGTATTAACGTATCCTTATGAATAAATGCAATGCTCTAGACCAACTGTATACAGCATATGCATAATCCTATATAACGTGTGCGTACGGTTCAAGGGCCTTAACTGTGTAAGTACTCATCTTCGACGATGTCATTAACTGGATTCTGAAGTCGTACATACAGACAAATATTTGGCATATATGACGCTTGATGTTAGCACAATCTTACCAGCAACGTTCATAAGGAGAGGAATTCTGGCCAGTCGTATGTGGTAGTATAAAGCGGTTATCATCTTGACGTGATTCAAAATGAGGCCGTTACGGAATAGCTCACGCCTCGCTTGATTGGGGGTATTTATTCCCCTTTGGTGGCTAAGAATATGTTGAATTTAAGTATGTAAGACTAGTACTTATAAGGTAAGCTTCAAACAGGCACAAACTATACTTTTACTAATAAACAGATACATAAAATACGCATTTTTGTGATTTGGGGGTATGCCTACTTGACCTTGACCTTTGACTTTGATAAAGGTCACAACTTGATTTGAAGCTTGACCTAAAACAAGCGTATGCTGTTGCTTACCTTGATGAAAAAAAAAGATGAAACTTGCATTTTGAACTAAGTTATGGTTAAAAATTGTGTTTATGAAATATTAGCATTGCCCTTTTACATTGACACTATTCACAAAAAGACACACGGACAAACACACCTTTAGGTATCGTACATGTTGAAACTATATTTCAATGTTGTTTTCTAATCCAATACCATATAAATCATAAAAAAAATCAATTATGTATGCTTATTAGAAATAAATGCAATGTTATCTGCCAACTGTATGCAAAATTCTAATAATCTGTTATAATGGGTATGTACGGTTCAAGGGCCGTAACTCTGTTAGTACTCATCAGCGACGATGTCATCAACCGGATTCTGAAGCTGGACATACAAACAAACATTTTGGTATATGTCACTAGATTTTGCACCGATCTGACCAGTAAAGTCCTTAAGGAGAGGACTTTTGGCCAGTCGTCTGCTCTACTATTGGCCCTGTTTAATATCAAGTCCACTTTTCATTGCATCTAGGCTTAGATTACTCCAAGGAAGACATTTCTTCTTGCGATTGGCATTTATGGGCCTCAATATTTTGATAACACACATTATCATATGAGGTCGCGTCTGGGAGTGTAATAACGCCATGCAATAAAATCGATAAACCACTATATATAGTGGTTTATAGATTTACGGGAAACGTTATGACGTCCAAAACAACGTTGCGTACATAATGGCAAAATTATAACGTTTTAACGCCAGAAATCAGATTTCAAAGTATTTGTCATATGATAAATAGAATCTAACATTCGTGCTCTTGTATTATTGAATTTATTAAACTCGTTGCTCTTGTATTATTGAATTTATCAAACTCGTTGCGAAAAAAAAGATAAAATGCTCGGCAAGCCTCGCATTTATCTCTTTTCCCCAACTCGTTTAATAAATTCAATAAAACATGAGCATGTAAGATCCTCTATGCAATCAGCACAGCATTGTTAACTGTTTCGATAGCTTACCTCCTTGATGACAGGACGAACATGTAAACCACTAAAAAGTCTTCTTGAACTGTACTTTCAACAGGGGTAACAACCCACGTCATAGCATGGATGTTGCAAACACGTAGTATGGCGCCATCTTTGATTTACAAGCGGGAGACACGAGGGTAATTTTAGCAGTCACCCACTTCGATATTTGTTGGTGAATGATTACAAAGGCAACAGCATTTCTGGGCGTGATCATTATATATTCTGTTCAAGTGTGATGTTAGGCACCGCCTGCACTGCTAAAAACTTACCTGGTAAATCAAAGATGGCGTCATACTACATGTTTACAACATCCATGCTATGACGTAGGTTGTTACCCCTGTCAAATACATTGTGGTACATTTCATTTTATTCAAAATTTAATAGAACATTCGGTAGGCAAACTGTTGAGACCCTGATTATTACCCGCATTTTGTGGCATCTGATTTGGGTATTCACTGTTTCACAGATATGGTTTTAGGCTTTACTCTGTCTATTAGTGTCGTCTGCTATTGGTATTCTCTGTCTACTAGTGACGTCTGCTGGAAATCTTTGCAAACAGGTAGAACAAAAATGCCGAGCCTGATCTGCAGCAACACTGTTTGACACTGTAATGAAAGGGACCATGATCCGACCCCACGTCTTTTCGGAATCTCATCTGGGTCTACACTGGTTGCCTTTGTCCACGAAAAAGATACCAAGCTCATGTTGGTTAAGTGTTGTCTGCTGTGTTGGACCTGATCTGGATCCAAACTATTTGCTCTTTGCTGGTATAGACCACACGCTCTGTGGCGTCTGATCTTATCTACACTATTTGCCTACTATGTCCCAAAAAGGGATATTTAGCTTTTAGACTTTGCCGACTATTCTAGTATCCTCTACTGACAACCTTTGTAAAAAATTGGATGCACCCAAATCAGGCCCGGCAATGCCTTGGGCCGGATCTTGACCCATTATGTTTGATACTCTCGAGAACGTTTTGAAAAAGAGGACTTTGAAAATTAAAAAAAAAAACAGCAGACAACAAAAAGGCATGCAAAATAACCCAGAAGGTTTCCGGTCTGTGTCGGCACTGTTTTGCTTCGTCCCTAAAAAAGGATATTAGGCTTATGTTGATTAAAGAGGCTAGGTCTGTAACTATGAAAATTTTTCGAAAAATTTTCTTTTCTTTTTAAATCATTTTTTAAAAATTGAATTACCTTATTAAAACAGGTGTTGGTCCCTCCAATAATTCTAGACAGTTGATTTTTAACATTAAAGCTGTTGTTTTGATAGTGATAATTTGTTAAAATTTACGATAATGGTAAAATATTTACCTGAATTTGAGTATTTTTACTGTATTCTTGAAAAATAGAAAACTTATAATCTTTGCAAACAAGTTGGACCAAAATAAGGCCCAGCGAAATGTTGGGCCTGATCTGGATCGAAACTGTTTGACACTAATGGAAAAGATCTTCATCAGATTTCACATTCTCTAGTCTGATCTGGGGCTACACTGTTTGCCTTTGCCCCACAAACAGGACACTAGGCTTATGTTTATAAACTGCCGTCTGCTAATAATCTTAGCAAACAAGTTGGAACAAGATCAGGCCGAACCAAAAAATAGTTTGGACCTAGATCTTGATCCAATTTTTTTGCACTCTGGTGGTAGAGAAAACGCATTCTGTGGTATCTGATCGTGTCTACACGTCTCCCGTGCCCCACAAAAAATGATACCAGGCCCCCATTTCGTTAGCTATTTGCCTCTACACTAATGTCATCTGCTTATAGCCTTTGCAATAAAATAGACCTAGATTAGACAAGACAAAAGTTGGGCCTGATCTGGATCCAATTTCTTTGACGTTCTAAAGAAATTTTTGAAAAACATATGACTTTGAAACAATCAGCAGACGACAAAAAGCAAGCAAAACTACTAGTCCGGTAGAAAATCAGAATGACCTGGAACAGAAGGTTGCAATAGTTAACGATGGTGTCCAAGCTACGTCACATTTAAAAAAATGGCGTTGCATCGACGTTGTTTTGACGTCATGAGCCTGCTGGATTACGAAGCTCAATTATTTCGCAGAGGCACCATATACATGATATATGTAGTAGGCCACTACAGTACATTGGGTGGAATAATAATATTCAGAATTTGCTTTGTCATTCTATTTACGTACTTTCACACTATTGTAACTAAAACAATGTCACCCATTCAGATGCATATTGTATAGCTATACATATATATGCACTTGTCACTTCCTTTGAAACAAGGTACCTCATTTTAAATGCTTTTGTAAATACGGGGTGTGCGTATGTGGGTTATTTGTGCAGTCTATGCAATTGCATACACATCAAATTTACAGTTCCATTGAGCATTCTTGAAATATTGCTCCTAATGTCTTTGAACAGCCACCAGTTTTTTTTGCCGCACCAGAATTTGGCAAAACCACATCACCTTTCTAGTGGTGCAAAAGACTCAAAACCACTTTAATACATAAATACAGACTTAAATTAGTAAATATGCATTTGAACCTTAAAATAAAAATTCTGTCATAGTGAAAAAAAAGGTCAAAGTAAAAAAAAACGCGGGTTTTTTTGGAAATTAGCGTCTTATGTTAACACAATGGTGTTGACGACAGAACGTCATTAACAACGTTAAGTGGCATCGTGTTTAAAACGCATCATCTATACGAGTTTAAACCCTCATATCTTTTTTATTTGTAAAGATAATCTCTTCAATTTTTCTGTAATTGTTAGAATATTAATTTGAACCACCTCATTGAGACAATTCAAATGCATACTCACAGTTTTTGATATGTGTTTGTTATTTCTGTCAAAACATGAATTATGGATTACTAATGTCCCCTGCTGATGGCCTTTGCAGATAGGATGGACCCAGATCAGACCTGACAAAGCGTTTGTCGTGATCTGGATCCAAACTGTTTGACACTCTTAGGGTGCTCCTGAAGGAATTAAAAATGGTTTGGAAAAATCAGAAGACGACAAAATGAAGTAAAATTTGCTTAAATTCTGCCGGACTATACAGTTACAGGAGTCTTTGAGAAAAAAAAAATATTTTTTTAGATTTAGGTGGAAACATAAATATTTCTTTATTATTTATTGTAAAGACATTTACACATACAGTTAAACTTATTTCAGGCGACATTTCAGTAGTATAGCTCTGTAGCTGAGCAGGCTGCCTGGTCGCAATTGAAAAACGAACAAGTATACTTGGACCCACCAACCATTTGCATGCTTTTTTGTCGTCTGCATATTTCAATTTTAACGCCTTCCAATAATTTACTACCCTAAGAGCTTAGAATAGTTGGATTCTGTCTTGATCCGGGTCTAAACTGTTTGCAGTCAATCCTATCAGTAGCGACGCAGCAGTAGATGCTATTTATAGAATAACTGGTGATCGCCGAGAAAGTACTGTATTTTTGGTAGGACAAAAACTAAAAGCCATAAAAAGGCGAACTATTTTTCTCGCGTTAGCTTTTCCGTTAATATGTTAAAATCCTCGTAGTCCCTTATCCTGCTGAGTTCGGATAAAGCCTGTAAAACAATGTAGATCCAGAACAACCTGCTTAACAATTAATCATGATCTACCTTGTTTTCAAGCAGCCTCTAAATTAATTGAAAAAAAAACTGAAACCATGCAACGCATATCGTTGAAAATAGGGAATCAGTATAAACTATTGTAATGTTCAGCAGGGAAGAGTATTATAACGGGAGGTACAAATCGTGTATGTTAAAATTGTAAACGGATGGACCAGCCATCCGTCCGCAAAAATGAGAAGAAAAAAAGATAAGGAAAATTGGGTTTCTCAGTAAAATCTGGAAAACTGATTCGACCATAAAGTATTCATGTCAGGGTAGCCCAATCCCTAATGGAGCATACTTTCTGGATTGATGCAATAAACTTGGGCTAGTACATTGTATAATTCGAGGGGCCACAGTTTATATTCACAAAAAAAATGTAGCTCTTTCTCTGCAAAACGTTTTGTTTGAAAAATAGCCTATTGAAATGCTGCATAATGCAGTATTTCATATAGGTCTTCACTGTTTGCCAAAGATGATATTTTGAGTCACTAATGTGTAAAAAGGTCAGACCTTTTCCTTGCTTACACACAATTATTTTTTTAAACAGTGTAGATCCAGATCAGCCAGCTATTTTCACGAAACCACGTGATCAGTACCTTATTTTCCAATCAGAGTGAAAATGCATGCTTACAGCTGGAAATTTGCAGGATAAAAGTATAAAATTTGGGAGGTTGTGTAGTGTATTTCATATCCAGCACGACGAGAGTTAAGAATGCTGCATATATCTGAAAGAAGAAAATGACTGTAAAAGGAAGTTAGAGCTTTGAGCTCATCCTGACGCACCCACTCTTTCACCAACAGCCGAAGAAATTATAGAACATGGTAAATAATTGGCTTCCAATTACAAAAATAAAGCATTTTTCTGTCAGTTTCTTTCATACTAATGAGACCATACGGTTCATATGGCGGTTAAACATGAAACATTAAGCGGAATAGTGCAGGTGAGTACCTAAATAAGACACTATTGCTTTGCTGTCTCATACCTTGTTTCTTCTTTAACGAGAATACTGAGGTATATTAGCCAGAAGCGTTTCCTGGCACGGCTAGTTTTTCTTTTAGTTAAGGCTACTTATATTTAATTATGTTTAATATCCATGTTGTATTCTAATTAAATGAACGAACAGTAAGCTATACTGGCACAAAGTCAATTTTCATACTACCAGAAGGTCTTCAGTAGTAAATGGGAGCCATTACTACTGCCTTCGCTGTAAAACATTGCTCAAGTTAAAATGAGAGACACTCTCAACAACAAGTTTTCAACAACAAGTTTTTATTTACTCCAGGTCCATTGCGGGCATAAGAGCTAAAATGGCACATGAAACAACATATTTACAAACATCAAAATGACATGTGAAGAACATATTTATGCACGTAGGTTTTAAACATCACACAGATCAGCAAGCGTAATATCAACTACGCACACTTATCCAGAGGTCTGGTACAGTGCTGACCCGACAGGCCTACTCCCACAGAAACAGTCTTGTCCAGGTCTACACAGCCTCCAGACCTATCAATCCAAACACTAAGTGCAATAACTCAGAAATCGCGACGTTAGACACTTGTGGCAAATTTGTGTGAAATATATGTTTAGTCCAGGCTTGCAAGGGAGTGTTGGGGTAATCATGTCTGTGAGGGCTGGTATTCGGGAAAGTCCGTCGCAATTCGAGAATCTAATCATGCCTGGGCGTATAAAGAGCATTACGTGTAGTACTATGTACCAAAGAGCTCCATTTTGTTAGCAGGAACCGGCGTATGGAAAATTAGTTCTGTAGCATGTAGGTTCAGCTCTTTTAAAATCGATTATTCTGATTATTGGAAAAGTTTATTCAGCAGAGTAAATGAAGTTAATGTATTTTTCAATAAAACATCGCTATAGCTTGTTGTCTCATAGGTTGTCTATAGCGATATTTTATTGAAACAACACAAAGTTTAACTTAATTTATAACCATTTGTTTTGCTGCAATCACACTTGTCATTGTTTCAACATGGTTTCAGTGACATCAGAGTCATGTTATAGTGTCTAAAGTCAGCGTCAGGTTATCACCCAATTCGAGAAAGTCCACCACAATTCGAGAATCGAATCATGGCTCGGGTGTATGAAAGGAGCATTACGCGTAATACTATGTACCAAAAAACTCCGTTTTGTTAGCTGGAACTGGCGTATGGAAAATTAGCTCTGTAGCATGTGGATTCAGCTCTATTAAAATATATTATCCTGATGATCCGAAAAATTAATAAGCTTATGTATTTTTCAATAAAATGTCGCTATAGCGATATTTTATTGAAAAACATAAATGTCACTTATAACCATTTGTTTTGCTGCAATTACACCTGTATCGTGTCAACATAGTTTCTGTGACGCCAGCGTCACGTTATATAACGCCAGCGTCACGTTATCACCCCCGTTATCATGCACGTCCGCGGTCTGATTCCACGGAATTTCGCGGAATTGGACGAGGCAGTTCCAATTGTGTGTGCTGGTTGTCCAAGATGGCAAACTGATCCAGAGTGGTAGTTCTGCGGGGGTGCTGGTTCTGGTGGACAAATGTTTGTGGGATACTGTGTAACCAAGTGGCAAACTTGTGTAAGATGCTATGGCCAGCAAATTTGTGTAGACTATAAGAATCTATCGTTAATGTGAGGGTAAGATAGAAAAATCCATCCCGATGATCTCCGTTTGGCATCACAAGGCTTGCCGAGTGATGACAAACTGTACCCCGAGGGACTGATTTTTCTATCCTACCCTCACACGAATAATGGATTCTTTTTCTTGCTCAACACTGTTTTTTTTTATTTATTTATTTATTTATTTATGTATTCTTTTATTTACTTATTTATTTATTTATTTTGAAATAAGCTTACAGAAGTACGTAAATACGCTTAGATGCAATTTCACACGATTACGTTACTTGACGTCCTGGGTAAGATAGCATGGGTAAATTAAGATTTCCTAGCCCAGAGTAAAGTCTCAGGTATCCTGATTGTTTGTGGGAGTTCTGTGTTTGTCTTTGTTTGGTATGCATTGCTTTACGTCCATTTTAGTTTTGCAATCATCTTGACGAGGAAGAGAGTGTTAGACTTTTTTCTGTATCCCTTTCAAATGTATTGTATTGTATGATGTTTTATCTTGATGTACTTTATATTTGAATAAAATACTGTTTACATAGTTGATCTGTTTTTATTGTCTTTCGGATGAATTATTACTGTAAATATTCTGTAGCTCTTCCTCATTTTTGGAATGTTTAGTCCAGAGTGACAGAGGTATGTGGAATGTTTGGTACAGAGTGACAGAGATGTTGGGACTCTAGAGTCCAGAGTGACAGAACTGTGTGGAAAATTTGATTCAGAGTGACAGAGCTGTGTGTGAGGGAGTGCAGTGGCTCAGTGGTAGAGTGCTTGACTCAAGACCAAAGGTCGCGGGTTCGAGCCTCACTGGCGTCACTGCGTTGTGGTCCTTGAGCAAGACACATTTGTCCTAGCTTAGAACTGGTTCAACCCAGGTCGACCCGTCCCTATATAACTGAAAATTTGTTGATGGACCGTAATGAATCAAATCAAACAAACAAACAAAAGACAGAGCTGTGCATAGTGGTTAGTCCGGAATGACTGAGCTGTGTGGAATGCTTCTTCCAGAGAAACAGAGCTGTGTTGGATGTTTAGTGCAGAGTGGCAGGGCTGTGTTGAATGTTTAGTCTAGAGTAATAGGGCTGAGTGGAGTGTTTAAGCCAGAATAGTAGAGCTGTTATGATGCTTAGTCCAGATTGACATAGCTGTATTGGATGCTAAGTCCAGAGTGACAGAGTTGTATGGAATGTTTAGTCCAGAGAAATAGAGCTGTGTGGAATGTTTAGGGCGTATTACCAGAGCTGGGTGGAATGTTATGTCCAAAGCGACAGAGCTGTGTGGAATGGTATGTCCAAAGCGACAGAGCTGTGTGGAATAGTATGTCCAAAGCGACAGAGCTGTGTGGAATGGTATGTCCAAAGCGACAGAGATGTGTGGAATGGTATGTCCAAAGCGACAGAGCTGTGTGGAATGGTATGTCCAAAGCGACAGAGCTGTGTGGAATGGTATGTCCAAAGCGACAGAGCTGTGTGTAATGGTATGTCCAAAGCGACAGAGCTGTGTGGAATGGTATGTCTAAAGCGACAGAGCTGTGTGGAATAATTAGCCCAGGGTGACAGAGCTGCATTGAATGTTTGGCCTGATTGACAGAACTGTATGGAATGTATGTTCAGAGTGACAGAGATGTGTGGATTGCTTAGTATAGAGTGACATAGTTGTGTCGGAGGTTTAGTCCAGAGTGACAGAGGTATGTTGGATGTCCTGCCCAGAGTGACAGAGATGTGTTTGGTGTTAGGTTAATAGTTACAGAGCTGTGTGTTATGTTTGGTCCAGAGTGACATGGCTGTTTTGGAAATTTAGACCAGATTGACAGAGCTATGGCAGATGTTCAGCCCAGAGTGACAGCGTAATATGATGTATTTTAGATATATTATGTCCAGCTGAAAATACTGTATGGGATGTTAACGCTAGAGTGACAGAACTGTGTGGGATGTTTGGTCCAGAGTGCGGAGTTGTGTAATATGTCTATTCGAGCCTGACAGAGCTGTGTGGAATGTTTAATCCAAATTACAGAGCTGTGTTGGATGTTTAGTGAAGAGCGACATAGCTGTGTAGGATATTTAGTCTAGAGTGACAAAGCTGAGGAGGAAGTTTAGTCTAGAGTGACATAATTGTGTAGAGTGTCTATTCCATCGTGACAGAGATGTGTGGAATGCTTCATTTAATTGACAAGAGCGGTCAGGAGTGAAAAAGCTGCGTGGAATGTATAGTCAAATGACAGAGCTATATGGGAAGTTTAGTCCAGAGTAACATAGCTGAGGGGGGGGGGGGTAAAACAACAACAACAGGATCTGTTCAGAGTGTAAGAGCCATGTGTGATGCTTAGTCCAGAGTGACTGAGCTGTGTGGAACGTTAAGTACATAGTGACAGAGCTGAGTGGAATTTTTATTACAGGGAGACAGAGCTGTGTTGGATGTTTAGAGCAGAGTGAGAGAAATGTGTAGAATGTTAAGCATTGTGTGACATAGCTGTGTGAAAGTTAAGTCTTGATTGTTTGAGCTGTGTTTAAATTTTAGTCTAGAGTGACAAAGCTGTGTGGAATAAATAGTGTGACATAACATTCTAGAGTGACAGAGCTGTATAGGAAATTTATTGCAGAGTGACAGAGATATATGGAATGTAAAGTCCATAGTAATAGTGCCATGTGAATGTTAAGTGTGGGATGTTAGCGCTAGAGCGCCGAACTGTGTTGAATGTTTGGTTCAGAGTGACAGAGTTGTGTAGAATGTCTATTCCAGAGTGACATAGCTGTGTAGAATGTTAAGTCCAGATTGACAATATTGTGTTGTAATACTAGGCACAGAGTACTCGGGCTGTATGGAGTGCAACGTCAAGAGTGACAGAGCTATGTGGATTGTTAAGTCCAGAGTGACAGAGCTGTGGTAGATGGTTTGTGCAGAGTGTCAGAGTTGTATGGAGTGCAACGTCAAGAGTGACAGAGCTGTGTGGATTGTTAAGTCCAGAGTGAAAGAGCTGTGGTAGATGGGTTGTGCAGAGTGTCAGAGTTGTATGGAGTGTTTAGCCTAGAGTGACAGAGCTATGTGGATACATTAAGGAAGAGAGACTGATCCTGTCGATTGTTTAGTCCAGAGAGACAGAGCTTTGTGGGGTGTAAAGTGTGACAGAGCTCTACAAAGTAACAGAGCTGTTTTGGTGTTTAGTGCAGAGAAACGGAACTGTGCGGAGTATTTAGTCTATAGCAAGAGAGCTGTGTAGGATGTTTAGTGTAGCTTGACAGAGCTTTGTGAGATGCTTAGTGTGGCAGAGTTGTACAGAGTGACATAGCTATGTTTGATGTTTTTTTGCAGAGCGACAGAGCTGTGTAGTATGTTTACTCTAAGTGAGAGAGTCGTCTGGAATATTTTGTCTAGAGTGAATTAGCTTTGCGGAATGCTTTTTGAAGATGTGCCGTCTTTGAAGTCTGTTTGTGTGTTATAGCGTGCCTGCGCGTGTGTATATGTGCGGGTGTGTGTAACATGAAGTGCTTGGAGTCATAGCTGTGTGGAATGTTTAGTCTAGAGTGACATGTGTGTGGGATGTTTAGGCCAGAGTGACACAGCTTTATGGAATGTTTGTCCAGATGGACAGAGCTGTGTTGGATGCTTAGTGCAGATCGACAGAGCTGTGGTGGATGTTTATTCCATTTATTCCAGAGTGACAGAGGTGTGTTGGATGATTATACCAGAGTGACAGAGCTAAGGAGAATGTAAAGTATATAATAAAATAGCTGTGTATAATATTTATCTTGAGTGAAAGCCATTTGGAATCATTAGTTCAGAGTTGTGCCAGAGTTGTGTGGGCTGTTCAGCTCAGATTTATACAGCTGTGTGGAATGTAAATCCAGAGTGACAGATCTGTGTTGGATGTTAAGTGCAGAGTGAGGGAGCTGTGTTGGCTGTTTATTCAAGGGTGACAGAGCTGTGTATGTATAGTGCAGGGTGATAGAGCTGTGTGGAATGCCTAGGCAGTCTCGAATGATAATGTCAGTGTGACAGAGCTATGTTTAGATGTTTAGTGCAGAGTGATAGGGTAGTGTTGCCTGTATAGTCTAGAGTGACAGAGCTGTGTGGAATGTTTTGCCTAGCGGGACAGTGCTGTGTGAAATGTTTACTAGTATTCTCGAGTGCTAGAGCTGTGTTGGATGTTAAGTTCAGAGTGACAGAGCTGCGTGGAAAGTTTAGTTCAGATTGACAAAGCCGTATGAAACTTTAATCCAGAGTGCTAAAGCTGTATTCGATGTTTAATGCAAAGCGACAGAGCTATGTGAAACGTATAGTCCAGAGTGACTGAGCTGTGTTGAGTGTTTAATACAGAGCGACATAGATGTGTTCAATGCTAGGTCTAGAGTGACAGAGCTGTGTGTAATATTTAGTCCAGTGCGACCGAGCTGTGTTGGATGTTTAATGCAGAGTGACAGAGCTATATGAAATGTATAGTATAGAGGGACAGAGCTCTGTGGAATGTTTTGTCTAGAGTGACAAAGCGTGTGGAGTATTTAGTCCAGAGTAACATAGCTGTGTAGAATGTTTAGTCCAGAGTAGCGGAGCTGTTTTGGATGTTTAGTCCAGAGTGCCGGAGCTGTGTAGGATTTGTGTCTTGGGTTGTGAATCTGTGTTGAAATTCTATTTTCATGTGATGATATGGCTTACATTTCATGTATCCGTCTTTTATAAGTGACCCGATTAGGCAGGAAGCTTAACGGTCATCCATAAAAATCAATTTACATGGTCTTGGGTTTAAACCCGGTAAAACCCCATTTTTAATTTTATAGCATTTTTTGTTTTCATAAAAGTGGAGGAAACTATCGTGATTATCAGAAAAGTACATGATAGCTATACTTTTATATATAGCGAGCAACGGTTAGACTGCTGTGACAACGTTAAACCATTGACATAGCGAGAGATGAAATGACAGAGCCTGTGATGATTAATCTGGATTCAGATGATGACAGCCACATGATGTAAGAACGAAAATAGACTACTTATGAAATTGTTTAATAGATATAAATCGGTAGATGAGAAAATAATAGCATGACAAAATATCCAACATGCAGAGAGTTGAATACTTCCGTCTCTGGCAATTTTAATGGCATTGGTAAGTAGCCTGGCCTTTAGGCGTTAAAATGAAAATATCTACAAAAAGGCTAAAATCTGTAAAATCAGGGATGTACACTATACGGCTAGTCTACCATTGTGTCTCTGTTTTAACGCCTGATAAATTGAGAAGTATTCTCCTTCCAGTTTAAGAAGGGTTTCTGATCCCATCAGATACTTTGACAATAGCCTACTGAATAATAGTATTGATGCAGACAGCTGATATTTAATTTACTGTCCTGTCAGCCTAAAGTGACAGTGACGTCATGTTTTGTTTACAATTGTTTTAAAGTAGAATAATAACTTGTACACTCCACTTTAGCCGACGCGAATCGATAGATCACTTTTGTATTGATCCTTTTCACTGTCAGTATGTCTTCTGACTCTTAACATTTTAACCCTATCATCTTTTATTCACTCTCACTAACAACTCTTACGGAACTTTTTATTTTTATTCCTGTAATTCTTCTACTAAAACTGCACTGACGCGCACCTGCACATAATCCTCGCAAGGGATGGTGTAGTATAGATATATTCTAAGTCCCTGATAACTGTGTTAACAAAACATGACGCTACTGTCACTTTTTGCTGGCAGGACAATACATGATGAGTTTGTTTATTTAACATTTTCATGTGTATGAATTTTGAGTCTTTTATTAATAAAGTCTGATTGGGGAGCGCAGTGGCTCAGTAGCAGAGTGCTTGACTCAAGACCAAGGGGCCGCGGGTTCGAGCCTCACCGGCGTCACTGCGTTTTGTCCTTGAGCAAGAGACATTAATCCTAGCTTAGCACTGGTTCAACCCAGGAAGACCCGTCCCTTTATAACTGAAAGATTGTTGATGGGACATAGAGGATCAAATCAAACAAACAAACACAAAACGCCCCATTGCATGCATTCTCCCATTACTTGCATTTTGTGATACATACATGCACAATGAGTGAAGTGTGGGTACTCATAGGAACTGACTCATTGAGACTCATATACCCACAACTATTCATGAATTTAGGATATTAAATTGAACCAGCTCATTGAGACAATTCAAATACATACTCACAGTTTGTTATTTCTGTCCAAACATGAATTATGGATTTCTAGTGTTCCTTGCTGTTTGACACTCCTAGGGTGTTCCTGAAGGAATAAAAAAAATGATTTGGAAAAAATCAGCAGACGACAAAATGTATGAAACAAAAGGTTAAACATGTATGTTTCCTTCTAAATCTCAATATGAAATACGATTTATTCCCAAAGACTCCTGTCACTGTAATTTTGCATGCTTTTTTGTCGTCTGCTGATTGTTTTAAAGTTATAATCTTTTTCAAATGTTTTTAGAACGTCCAATTGATTTGAAACAGATCAGGCCAAACGTTTTGTCTTGTCTGATCTAGGTCCATTTTATTTGCAAATGCTATTAGCAGATGACATTAGTGTAGAAGGCATAGAGCTAACGAAATGGGAGCCTGGTATCATTTTTGTGGGGCATTGGAGACGAGTAGACCAGATCTGATACCACAGAATGCGTTGTCTCTACCACCAGAGTGCAAAAAGTTTGGATCAAGATCTAGGTCCAACCTATTTTTTGGTCGGGCCTTATCTTGTTCCAACCTGTTTGCTAAAATTATTAGCAGACGACAGTTAATAAACATAAGCCTAGTATCCTGTTTGCGGGGCATAGGCAAACAGTGTAGCCCCAGATCAGACTAGAGAATGTGGGATTGATTAGGGTCTTTACCATTAGTGTCAACAGAGTCTATCCAGATCAGGCTAGACATTTTGTTAGGCCTGGTCCTGGTCCAACCTGTTTGCAAAGATTATTAGCAGAAAACACTAGTAGACAGACTTTACCAACATAAGCCAAATATCCTTTTGAGGGACAAAGCCAAACAGTGCTGACCCAGATCGGAGACCTTAACCTACTGGGTTATTTTGCATGCCTTTTTGTTGTCATCTGTTTTTTTTTCTTCAAAGTCATCTTTTTCAAAAAATTCTTGATAGTATCAAACATATTGGGTCCTGACCAGGCCCAACGAATTGCCGGACCTGATATAGGTCCATCCAATTTGCTAAGGTTGTTAGCAGAGGATACTAGAATAGTCGGCAAAGTCTAAAAGCTAACTATCCTTTTTGGGACCTAGTAGGCAAATGGTGTAGATAAGATCAGATGTCACAGAGCGTGTGGTCTATACCAGCAAAGAGCAAATAGTTTGGATGCAGATCAGATCCAACACAGCAGACAACACTTAACCAACATGAGCCTAATATCGTTTTTGTGGAAAAATGCAAACAGTGCAGACCCAGATCAGATTCCGAAAAGACGTGGGGTCTGATCATGGTCCCTTTAATTACAGTGATGATGGTTTAAGATATACAATATGAAATATGTGCATAAGTAATAATGACAAGAAGCAGCATCTAGGATTTAGTTGATTTACACAATTGGACCATATCGTTGAACATATACGTGTATTGGTACACTTCATATTCTTTCTTCTCTCTTCTTAATATATCTCTACTCACAATGTTATTAAATCAAATAGGCAACTGAAATATAGGAAGTATACTGTTACAATATAGTTCTTTAAAGAATAAACTGCTTACTATAATCAAAACAAATAAGGTAACACATAAAACACATAGGAGAATTATCATTAAGTAAAAGTATAAACAGGATATTATGTTACTCTAAATTGGTAGGGGATACCTGCAAATTTGTTGTTTATAAATATGGTAACATACACAACATAGGGCATCTTAATATTAAAATTTAAATCCTACATTACTTCATGAGTGTTTACATAGTTAATATGCAATTTAAGTATCTAAGATAATGAATATGAACTAAACTTTTTTACAAAATAATTCTTTACAGAATTAATCGCATACTAATGGTTTTACAAGTAAGGTGACTTATAAACCACTTGGTTATAAGTAACATAAGGAACTATGAAATAATATACATTAACAATGATTAAGTAGGGTAACGATTTCAACTACAAGGATATAATAATGCTAAAAAGACAAGAATGGCTACTTACGCTTTAGTCAAATATATGCTCTGGGTCATATATTACTTCTTACCGAATATCAATGATTTTAAATGATACATGTAATACGTAATCTAAATATTATCCATAGATACAGATGAATTTATACATAGATCTTATAAGATTAATGCAGAATATAAATCGTTTAGCTATTGAAACGTAGTATATACTTCTCTATTAGTATCTACGAAGATGTAGTAATTATTTGGAGATACATAGATGAAGCGTAATAGAATTATTTGTAAAGGGTGTTAAGAAAGTTCGTTCTGCATTTCATCATAGAATTTCGAACCATCAAAAAAGAATATGATGCTGAAAAATTCATTTTCCATGAGCCTGTTATATCTTGTGATACTCTGTAGCGTTTGGCATCGTGTCAGACTTCGAATGGCTTCACACAATTATATCTACTTTGGATAGTGTCTTTCTATCGTTCTAGAAAAATCTTATATTTCAAATAGTTGTGATATTGTGATGTTTTGGATAGTTATTTACAGCAGTGCAGTTTAGTAAATGTACTAAAGCTCATGCAGGATGAATAACAACTCCTTGTATGGATTCTTAACCAATTAGGAAATAATTTATCACTGTGGCCATTGCATTGCAATGGTTCTTTGTCATATAACCAGATTTTGCTCCTCGAGCACAACAATTTCTGAGGGTTAATTGATTTTTAAGATCATTTATTCCGTGAGAAATATTTGATTAAACATCCTGTTGTTTATTTCTTATCAAGAAAGTCGACTAAAAAGAAATCCAGTGACATTCATGTCATTAGACGAATTATAACTAAAATAATAGGAACATAATTTTATTGCGGAACAAACTTTCTTAACACCCTTTAGATGTAAATATAGGTTCATCTTTGTTACAGTTTAAAGTTGTGAGGAAATGTAAGTTCTTCAATTTAAAATTAGTATAAATGAATGTTGAAGTAGTAAGGTGTTTATATGAGAATGCAAACTAGTATTGGATGGGTGGGGACACGCATACACACATATTATAATGGATGCATAATTACAGTGTGCAAGTGTATATATAGATATAATTTAAGGTTTATCCTTGATACTATTCTAATTTTATCAATAACATCAATATATGAATTGAATTGTGTATTTGAAGTGTGTGGTTGTATGATTTTGTAAGCTATCATTTGAGGGTTGCTGGCTTAAAATGATTTTAACGGTGGTAATGTTGTTGGCTAAATGTGTCCACAGCTTGCAGAGGGTCCCAATTCCTCGTAGTTTTCTTTTCGTACAACTTTTGACCATGAAATGTTTTGATGGTAACAAAAATGTAAAGTTAAGTCTTTGGTGGATGGTTTCAAATTTCATTGAATACAAGGATGAGCATTTCTTTTTTTCATGTGTTCAGCTTTTAATGTAGTTATTGACAGATGACTTTACTGGGACAATTATAAACAGTTGGTCTTCCTGGACATCTCAGCTTGGCATGCTACATGTGTATGTGGTTTATATTGCTACATTTATTATATATAGGATTATTCATAATAGGCCTACAATACTGATGTAATATACAGTACAATTTAACCCGTTCTAATTGACCTGAGATAGGCGGTGTTAATGGAGGTTGGAATCTGCTGGATATGTCATATGTTCAATTTCACGTTATCAGCATATAACAGAATGGCTATACCAAATTAGCAGTTATGAAAACGATGATTTTGAATTGTGGTCTGAAAGCAGGTTTCATCGGTGATCAAAAAATATAAAATAGGCCAATTGAGATGACTGTCTGATTGGTCACTGTAAAAGGAGTTGTTCGTTCTCAGCAGGACATATAGAACAAATTAACTTCTAAACAATCCATAAAAGACCTTGCATACATGTAGTGGCCAACAAACTGCACATCAGAATGTCTCTTAAAACAATGATTAAACTGCATCCTATCATATCTAGCTCCTTATCTTCAACAAAACCGAAAGGTGTTAATCAATCTATTATAATTATTATTAATCATTATTTCCCACCTCCGAAACTGTTTAATTCAATACACGCTTACTTGAGCACCTTAGAAATTCAGAAGGAGTAAAATACGAAAAGACAATTAGTAAAGCCGTTTATCTCATGATATTAATTCGGTGAAGTGGGTTGGGGTGAAATCACAGTTTTTTCATGACCAGCTTCACTAAGCGGTTCAACAGTACTTCATGCACATACCTACGCTAGAAACTGAAAACAACCCTTCTTGTACCAGCAGAATTCAGTTCTTCCTAGGAGTAGAGCTGTAACAATACACTGAAGCCTTGATTTAAAGTAGCTCAATGCAAGGACAGAGGGTGTGTCTTCTGGCAAACTATTTGCTACCATGTTGCTGCATATACCATATTCTGAAAAGTTAGTCCACCCAAAGGGGCGGACCCAGGCCTACAAGCTCAAAATCCCCGGATCTGCAGTCAGACACAATAGATTGAAAATAATTTCAGTTTCTAATGGAGAAGTGGAGGTTGAAATCTTTCTCTCTGACAGTCATACCGTTGCAACAAAATTGCATTTTGGCATTGAGAAGTCTAGCATCAACTGTTCTTTTCTTTGTCTAAATAGTAAACATTGTGCACTGTAGAGCCACGATATGCCCTTGATTCCATAATATGCTACCCTCAACAGATTTTTTTGTACCTGGCATGAGTTGCGGTCTGTTCTGTATTCATAATGTTTGCTTCCATCATAAAAGTAGTCCAGAGTACATTTTTATATAATCAGCAGACATTTAAAGCATGCAACATTTTTCATGACTACAGTACATCAGCACTTTTACGGAAAATATTATACTAAAGAACTTTGAAAACGCATCACCCAGATTAAATCCTTTATTTCACAAACCCTGAGAATGTCAGCGAAATATTTGTTATTGCATATCATTATCTGACCATCTTGTAGTATGTCCTAGAAAATGCATGTTGTTAATTTAGTTTGAGGTATTGAAAAGTATCCGTTTTAAGACAGGGGTGGTCGATTTTAAAGTACACCAATTCAGCTGCAAGTTAACACGCGTTAGTTTTGATTCCTGACTCAACAGATTTGCGTCCTGTGCTTCTTTCATGATTGTACATTCATCATTGAACGATTCGAAATGAATTGACAGTTCGGTATGCTCAGATTTACACCCCTTTAAAGATACTGACATACCCCACCCACTCTGGTTACTGTAGTCTGGTAATAAAATTCGACATCTTGGGCCTTTCAAAGTTTCGATTTTTTTACACCCTGTTTTGTTGGCAGAGGCTCAGTGCATACACAAATGACAGATTATGTATAAATTACGCTTGTATCACGTTTCTATTGTATTGTGCAAGTGACGTTAACGTAAATTTTTTATGTCGTTCTCAGTCACATGACAGCTTATCTCCTGCCATGATTTTCATCAAAACTCCTTCCCCATATGATTGTCAGTGTAAGTAGACAATTTCAGTAATGAAAGCGTACATAAAGCTAACTTATATAGATGTTTCTGCAAAGCAGCTGCAACTTGATGTTCAAATTTTACATTTATTTTCAAAACATTGAAGTTATCAATTACTTTTAATTAGAAAAAGTATATAACCTGCGTTGCTGATATGGTATCATATATGCCACATTTTAAACTCAAAAATAATCAAAAAGCTTCAACTGACTAAATAGAAAGGTGCTGGATGCTGTATATACCCATGTGACGTCATCAGCAGCGTCGGGTGATAGTCCTTTTCGACTTGAGATTGCCCCTGGGGGCGCGCCTGCCTGGTCGAATTAACCACTGATTCATACTATTTCTGGGTTGCACATTAAAACCTGCGAGTAACTTTTCAATCGCATATACGGTTTGCTTTGCAAGAAAAGTGAATATTATGGTGATGCGTTTTCAAAGTCCTCTAGTATAGTTTGCTGAAGATAACTATATTAAAACTCTTCATATGATTTCCTAACAAGGAATAAACCCAGTCTCAAGTTACAACTAATGAAGTTGTTAAAAGTTTCTGAGATACACTGCTGACATCGCCCCTCATAAATAAAGTAAATCTAAGGTGTGTTCGACGGACATCCTAAGGTCCGTTGGTAACAAAAAGGCCTAATAGACATTTTTCAGTTACCGCGGACCTTAGGATTTGTAAGATGTAGCACACCTTAGACTTACGTTATTTTAGAGGGGCAATCTCAGAAGTATAATTCAGATGCGTTTAACAACTTCATTAGTTGTAACTTGCGACTCCGTTAATTTCTTGTTAAGAAATCAAACAAAGTGCTTTATAAAGTCATCTCCAGCAAAATAATATTTTCTTTTAAAGTACTGATTTATTGTAGTTGTGAAAATGTTCATGCTTTTTATGTCTGCTGATTATATTAAAATGGACTCTGGACTACTTTGATGATGGAAGTAAACCTAACGAATCCATAACAGACTGCAACTCATGCAACGGTTTAACTCTGTTAGAGAGAAAGATTTCAACCTCCACTTCTGCGCTAGAAACCGAAATTTTATTTTATCTATTGAGTCTGACTGCAGATCTATAATCCAGGGGTTACTAGCTCGCTCCCAACCTGGCCCCACACTTTTTGGGAATTTGATCATGAAATAATTTCGCAATAACTAAGTCAGATTGTAATTATTTTTACCTTTTCTTAGTGTGCAGGCAGAGGTGCAATAGATATTGAAACATATCAACAATAATTTTAAATTGTAGGCCTGAGTCCAACCCTTTGGGTGGACTAAGGGGTGGGGCGTTGGTCAAAAATCAACTTTTCACAATATGGTATATGCAGCAACATGGTAGCAAATAGTTTGCCAGAAGGCACAACCTCTACCCTTGCATTGAGCTACATTAAATCAAGGCCTCGTTACAGCTCTACTCCTAGGGAATCTAATTGATTGGAACTGAGTTCTGCTGGTACAAGAAGGGTTGTTGTAAGTTTCTGACGTAGGTATGTGCACGAAGTACTGATAAACTGCTTAGACAAGCTTGTCATAAAAATCTGTGGTGCCACCCCAACCCACTTTACCATATTAATAACGTGAGGTTAAAAAGCTATACTTATTGTCTTTCTTATTTTACTCCTTCTGAATTTCTAAGGGTGGTCAACTAAGCGTGTATTGAACTAAACAGTTTTAGCATTTTTGAAGGTGGGAAATAATGATTAATAATAATTATAATATATTGGTGAACTCTTTCAGTATGTTGAAGATAAGGAGCTTGATATGATAGGATGCAGTTAAATTACATTATGTGATTTAGCCCGTCTGCCTGTCCCTCCTGTATTCATGTATGATATTTGATGCATTTTGATTTTTTATGATCAATACCATGAACAGTCAATATCATATAAAATTCACCCAAATCGACTCAACAATTATTTATATGCATGTTTGGTAATTTTGAATGCTTTTTCATTGTCTACAGTTTCTTTTATCTTTCCTTTTATTTAAATTAACCAGTTTAAAAAAGATACTTGGGGAATACCATGAAAGTGCGAAACATTTTGGATTTAGATTAAGCCCAATACTTTGTCCGGCTTAATCTTATTCCAAAATGTGACTGATCAATAGATGACAACAGTCGCCACTAGCAGAAAAATAGTTACAAGTATAATGACACTTGAATTACTAAAAACAACTGAGTTAGACTATATAGACTTTTGATGTATTTACATTGGGGGTCCAGGATTTCTGGAAATGGGGTTCATATGTATAAAGGTGCTGGGTTCGCTTTTCTGATTTTATCTCATTTTTCTTAAATAACTCATGAAAATGAAATAATTTGGCCTCACTGAGAGCAAATTATTTCATTTTCATAGGACATTTAAAAACTAGGGACGGGGGTGGCTTGAGCAAACCGCCTGAACCCCATTTGGATCTGCCACTAATTTAACTTACATTAGCAATTTCCCAGTATGCGTCATGGTTTCTTAGATTCTGAAACATTGGAAACTAGATTTTGTCTGAATGTCTGGGGGAAGCTTTTTGCATACTCAGGGGTGTAGTAAAGTGTACGAAAATACGCATGAGCCTACAACTTGACGATGCAAGTATAGGGTTTTAGCCGTTCAGTTTGATTTTTGGAAGAAAAATCCAGTTTAGTGTGTATATGCTGCGTGTCTTCATAGTTCAATTTAGCTCTGTGAAATTCCTAAAACCATTTTCGCAAAAGGGCCAAACCACTGGCTTCATAAAGGTGGACTATCCAGAGTGTGAACTCTATAAAATGCCCTTGGAACGCGCCTGATCCTTATATCTCAAGTATCAGCTTTCTTCTGCAAGTGAGCTCTCTCCCAATTAGTATAATGTACCAGTCGGTTTTAACCACGCACCCTATCCTCTGACATGGCGGGGATATAGCTGGGAAAATGAACCATGTTTTAACTTTTTGCATTGTCCCCTTAGTGTGGGTAAATGTTTGGCAATTGCTATACAAAGGCAAATATGGCAGTATAAAGTAAAACATGACAGACAGTGGAGAAAACTGCCATGGTTTAAACAAAAGTCAAAGTCCCCGCTGTTCTCTTGTTATAAATGACTAGTGCATATATTCAAGTCCTCTTAAATGTCAAGGGGAAGCCAAATTCCCTAGTAGTTCAGTACATGAATCTTTTACTTGAATTCCATATCCGCTCCATATCTCCTCTCCATTCAAAGGATTTTCAATTACTGTGGACCAGCTATATTGGCTTGCACAAGTTGAGAACGACTTATGCATTTCCACTGTTTATTAACCTAAGCTTGGTGAAATATTGACGCCAAAAAATACTCATATTGGACGCAGAAACATCGAATTTACCTACTCGCAAGTTACAATCAGTGAATGCATACATGTATGGAACAAGAAATAATTTAAAAACAAAGATATTTGGCTGCATTTCAATTGTGAAATATATTTTTGGTACATGTTTTTTTACACTTGTAAACTGGTGATGCCATCATGCGGCATTCATCATTGTATGCACTGTTTGTTAAGGTAAAAAAGATCTCAGAACAAAAAATATAATATTTAGTAGCAGACGAAAAAGATAGATTCCAGTAACTGCTGACATCGCCCCTCTTAAATAAAGTCCAAAGTAAGTCTCCGTTGACGGACAAATCGTAATGTAAGGTGTAACTGAAAAATGTCTAATAGAAAGGACCAAACAGTTTTTAACATTACAGACAAAAATCAGACATATTTATCTGACTAGTAGCTATTCTAGTTGTTGAGCTATATACATACATACCAGCGATGGATCCAATGATCCTCTGTGCATGCATGCATGGGGCGAATCATGTCTTATGCACAAAGATGGAATAGCACATGTGCATTAAAGTATGATTTTGCAAGTTCTGCTTACAATAACTACTATTATCAAATGAGCTGGATTAGGGAAAAATCAGTTTAGCCATTCCGTATAAAACCAATAAAAACACATTCGTGAACAGCGAAAACTCAGATGAGCCGGGACTGACGCCTAGTCTGATCAGAATCTTCGCTTTCTGTGAAAAAATTGAGAACTGGTGTACCTCAAGCTACCAAGTAAGTGCCCTTTTGAGACTATTCTTACTAGGTAAATGTCTAGACTGATAAAGTTTTCGCTAGGTACATGGGTCATGTCGTTGTTTTTCCATGCACTGTTCAATTGCATTTCCACCCACTGTCATTTCAGCATATTATAATGACCAATAAGTGACCATCTGAATTACAGTTGACGACAGATGCTTGCAGTCAACATCTTAGAGACAGAGATAATGTATAAAACTTTTACTTAAAGCTTTTACCGAATTATATGATACATGTACCAATCGGAAAATCTCGGCCCAGATACGAGAATCTAGCCTCGGATGTATGTAAGGCGTAATATATAAAAAAGGTAAATTTTGTAAGCCGGAACTGGCGTAAAAACAGTTACGTAGCATGTGGGTACAGCTCTGTTAAAATCCATTGTTCCGTCAACAGAATAAATGAAGTTTATGTTTGTTCAATAAAATATCGCTTTAACGATATTTTATTGAAAACACATAAACTTCATAGCATTTTGTGGAACGTTCCAACCATTTGTTTCGCTGCAATCGACCTTATTGTACATTGTATTGGCATGGCTTTTTGACGTCAGATTCACGTTATGTGACGTCAGCGTAGCTTAAGCAAAGTATACCCTCAATATACATCCAAAGTCTGGTTCCAAGGAAATGGCCGAGGCATTTCTGATCGATACATGTTCATGAAGGTCTGGACGGGCGGTACTGGTATTCTCTTGGACTGACCCCTGTCCTTTTTATTGTGTTTTTTTTTTCTTAACATGTCTCTTAGTTGCCTCTTTAATCCAAGCTCAAGGGCTAACACTGGCTTAACAATATCTTTTCAGCCAGAGAACTTAAGCCTGTAAAATATTTAAAGCTGTTTAAGATTTGTGTCCCTTCATAAGAAGAAATACAATAGCATAGATAGGGTCTGGGGACAGACTAAAATCCTCTTATCAATATAAATTTAGAGAATTATTAACATGCATCTTTATGCTTATTCATTTATCATGATAAAAAAATCAATTTCATTATTTCCAACAACAACAAAAATGATAAAGTTATCTTTTTAGTAATATAATTACGTCTTTTGTTATTATAAAAGGATCATTGACACTTGCTATGGGTAAATGCCTATGGTTTTCAGTAAAAATAAAAGTTTGTCAATCGTCTCTTTCTTCACCTTGAAGCTACCCTGACCTGAGTACTTTATGGCTGTGAAATCCGTTTTCTATATTAAATGCTTCAAAGATGTAAAATTTTAGGTAGAACAATCAGTTTTACATTATAATATATAGAAATCCGAAAACATTTTTTAAAATATCATTCCCCCCCCCCCCCCCCCCGTGTGCCAGCAAAAGCTTTTGCATGTATATGTGTTACCATATTTTACACATTGTATGGAAGTGGCTTGCTGGCACAAGGGGGGAAGATGTTCAGCAGCCCAAAAACCCAGGGCCTAAGCCCATGAAATACCTTTTCTACCAAATAACAAATTAATGACAGTAATGAAGTTCTCTAGAACCAACCTCCTAAATTGCTATGTATTCTGTGCTATTTTGATATAAAGTGCTTAAAGATTAAAAGTAGAATTAGCAAGTTTTATGCATTTTTTCATAAGAAAAAATCTCACTGTTATTAAATGACACATTCTTTTGCGAACGTCCTGTACTTATCTATTTGTATGCTAAGGAATTGTTCATGTTTTTATTTTCGTCTGCTGACTTTCTTCAAAATTAAGTTTTTAAAAATAAAGCACCTAGGACCACCATCGGAGTGTCAAACAGTTTGGATCCAGATCAAGACCGACATTCTGTTGATCTTCATCTGGGTTCAAACTGTTTGCTAAAGGCTATTGGCAGACGACAAAATTATCCACTGGCATGCAAAGAGTTATAACAGGTAAATACTTTAGCGTTCAATTTATTGTCTCATATAGGGATATACATGTACACTGAACCGAAGTTCTAAGTAGCCACTTTTCAATTTCTTTTTTTCTGACAAAGCCCAAGTGATATTGAAATGAAATTTTGCCCAAGTATGTGTATTGTAATGAACTAAAGTTAAGCGGTGTTTTGGATGAGTTTTCTATCTCTTCACGATTTTTGGGTTCAAAAATGCAAAAATCAAATTTTTGAAGAAAATAGGCGCTTTGAGTGAAGTTCTTATCAAATTCAAGGACAGGTGATTGCAAACTAGCCCAGTCGACTTGAAAAACATCACACTCTTGACATTTTGCTTAAGACGGATTTTCTATGAATTTTTAAAAATTTATAATTTTCCAATTTTTCCGAAATTTTCGGAAATCATCAGCCTTACATACTAAAATCATTGTATGTGTTTTATTTTACGTTAATATGTTTGACAAAACACCATGCAACTTGATGAGCCCATTTTCTAATGATATTTTTTTACTAATTTGGTATCCACTTCCGCTTTTAACGTGAAACTTTAAAGGTCATTTAAATGGCATTTGTTAAAGATTTCTTTTAATTTTTAAACAGAACAGTGACGCCAATTCATAATAAAGAACCCCTGAAAATTGCACTACGATTCCGCAGATAATAAAGCCTACAGAGCAATGCAAAGTGTGTATGTAAACTGCATGTTTAAGCTAAAAATCCTTTTATTAAGTTGTCGACCGTGGCTGTCTTCATGTTAACGTAGACGAAAAATGGAGTGTTCAATTGTCAAAAAACCTTTGATTCGTTTCATCTTATATCACAGCTGTTATAAACATCTTCAAACTAATTAAAATATAAATGGATAACGTATCTGATGAATAGTTTATATCACACTAAAAAGTGTGACTTTTTGAAATGATGGTACCTTTACCAGGTAGGGATCACACGGAATTCCGCGGCTAGCCTTTGTCGCGGATTTCCGTGACATTGAATTTTTTGGAAGGTAGCGGTTTTCCGTGACTTTAAAAAACGCTAAATATATCTCATTGGGGAGCAGTTATTGTTTGTACTTTATAAGGGTCACGGAATTTCATGACATCCTTTGTAAATATCTATCATTTTAAGTTTGTGCACGCATGATATTTGTTGTATCGTCGTCAACCTTAGCTCACCTTGAGGTTTGCTTTAGCTCTTACATCTGTGAGAAATGAGCCCTTTTCTTTGTTTCATTTTAATGTGTTATTATGCACCCCTGGATGGGTCTGGTGATATATTGTTTTTCCCTTTGCGTCTGTCTGTCTGTCTGTCCGTGTCAAAACCCTATCCGCTCTATAACCTGATTACCGTTAAAGATATTTCAACGACATTTCATACATTTGTAAAGCACATTCAGACGACGTGTCATGCACAAGAATCATAACTCTTGCACGTTTATTTATCAAATTATTCCCCTTGTAACATAAATAAGGGCATTTTGTCCACTCTGTAACGTGAACACTGTTAAAACTATTTGGTTGAAACTTCATACACTTCTAGAGCACAATGAGACAATGCGTCATGTACAAGAACGATAACTCTGCTTTGGGTGTTTTGGAGTTATTTCCCTTTGATCATTTGCAATGCTATTTCGTGTCCCCTCTATAACTTGGTAACCGTTGGTTGGAGATATTTCAACGAAACGTCATATATTTGTAAAGCACTTTCAGACAACGTGTCATGCACAAAACCATAACTCTTGCATGTTTATTCTTCAAATTATTCCCCTTGTAACATAACTAATTGCAATTTTTGTCCGCTCTTTAAGTTGAACACTGTTAAAGCTATTTGATTGAAACTTCATACATTTCTAGAGTACAATAAGACAATGTGTCATGCACAAGAACCGTAACTCTGCTTTAGATATTTTTGGAGTTATTTCCCTTTGATCTTTTGTAATGCTGTTTTGTGTCCGCTCTATAACTTGATAACCTTTAGAGGTGTTTCAAGGAAACTTCATACATTTGCAATGTGCATTCAGATGATGTGTAATTCACAAGAACCATAAATCTTACATGTATATTTTCAAATTAATCCTCTTGTAACACATTTTTGTGATTTTTTGAGTCCTTAAAGGGGGAGACATTTTTTTCGTAGAAAAACAATCTTAGTTTCTCTGTGGTGATATATTGCATTAGTTGGGAAGCCTAAATGCGAGCTAAACAGTTTTGCGTTTTAACAAAAAAATCTAGGGTGAAGAATTGGCGGCTATTAAGTGCATTTAAGTCCCGCATAGCTTAGGCTGAAATCCGTTCTAAAACAAAAACAGTAAGTGAGTATCATTAGGAAATACAACAATCACAAACTGCAGTTAAACTCGTGGCATCATGAGAAAGAGCCACACAACAAACACGAGACACCAGGAAGACAAACAAAGCAAAGCAACCAGCTTTCTCTTCCCCATCGAGATGATTGCAAAACTGGAATGTACACAAAGTAACGCACAACAAAACATAGAACAATTACAGAATCTCACAATGGCAGTAACAATCAACAATGGATCAACTACAACAGATCCACCGCCTTAGAACGGACATCAGCCAAAGCCACTGGGGGAGGGGGGGGGGGGCTTAAATGCATTTTACTGGCACAAAATCGTCGCCCTAGATTCTGCTGTTGTTGAAGCACAAAAATGTTAAACTCGCATGGAGGATACTTAACTAATACAGTGCATCATCGAAGAGACAAGCACTCAAATTAACGCACTATGACGAAAAAGAGAAAAGGGCTCACGACTCTCAGATAGTCAGAGCTAAAGAAAACCTCAAGTTGAACCTCGGTGGGCCCAGCTACAGCCAAGCATCAGGCACCAACCCACCGATTAAAGCTTTACGTCAGAGACGTCATTGAGTCTGAGGCCTGACCCACCGTCGTGCAATTGAAGAGGAAGCCACGGCTAAAACCCGTGATTGGGTTTGCAACCAGGCATGCAGACTGTCGCATGATATCCAAGTTATATCCATCTTTTTTTATAACGTTTGATTATCTTTTTGAATTGATTACGAAAATTAGGGTTTCTAACAATTATTTTGAATTTATAAACTAAATCCCCATAAAATATAGGTACTGATATGCCCTGTTGCAGAAGAGCTTTTAACCCAATGTTGTATTTAACCATTAACTCTGAGTGTCTGTGGTAGAGTTTAGAAAATGCTTTTCGAATTTTATGATATCTTGTTTTAATAACTTAGCAGTCATAAATAGGTTTCTGTTGTTGAAATCATCAATATTAGAACACACTCTCGCAAAACGAATAAGTTGCGAAATATATACACCATAGGAAGGTGAGCGAGGAACATCTCCATCAAGAAATGGGAAATTTACTATTTCAAAATCAGAGTCATTAGACTTCAAGCTAAATCATATCTTGAAGAAAATATCAATCCGCATCTTTTACGAGATGTTTGCACTCTGTGCGCCAGGGCTATAGTCTCTGACAGCCTGTTACATATGTTACTGTAACAAACTAAGGAAATAAGCAAAATGAAAGTTTGAGCTACAGAAAGAATGCATTAAGCTATCTATTTATTCCAATTTCTTATGTAGTTTGCAAGCTGGATGCCTAAGCTACATAAAAGCAGCATCTTAAACAAAATAACAGCTTCAAATGGTGCTATATGCGTTACATAGATTAAATTTTCCTTTGAAAATTGAAATCGTGACTAACATCATTTAATTTTATAATCGATTTGTGCATTTCTTCAAGTGTTTTAATCTTAGTTAGCTAAAATACTCATTCGACTAATAGAAAGAAACAAATGGTTGCTTTTCTATCTCAAATAAATTGTTTTATATGAGCTATTAAACAACTCTACCCCAAACTTTAAGTATCCGACTTTGATATTTATTATTGAAGAAAATTATATAAAAATATTTGACACTGGTGGATATCTTACATTTATGGGACTGTCATGCTAATGCAATAAATAATCTTAGATTTGCAAGTTTGACATTAGGATCAGAGTACTTATCAAAGCATGTAACGTATGTTACATGGCATAATGAATGGGCAAGGAAATTGTCTTGGAAGTAAGAGATGATATTTCAGAAAAAATACTATTTTTCACGTGTTTTCCTATTAATCTATAGCCTCTGGTGCCTTAGTCTTAGTAATTATTGTCATTGCTGATTACAAGCCCATGGACTTGTGTTACAGATGTTACATGTATTTATGATCTTTTTTATCACATATTTCCTTGTGTCTATAATACTAAAATATATAGACATAAAAATAGAAAATAATAGTTCACATTTAAATGACACTTTTTAACAAATATTCCTATTAAATATAAATATTCAAAAACAATCTTTATTCAAGTCAACCTCACAATGTCTATCATTGTGTCTGCTTCTATGGCAAAATAATCACCCATTTCGTCACAACCAGTAGAATCATGGCAATGTATTAGGACTGCAAACTGAGTACAATCCTTATCCTTTTCACCCCTTTGGGAATTGTGCAGATATACTTACCTTAAATAACAATTCAAGCTAAATCAAATAAGAGATGTTTGCACTCTATTAACCAGGGGGTTAACCTGGAACAGTATGTTAGGTATGTTACCATATCAATTTTAGAATAAATGAATTGAAAGTCTGAGAAACAGAAAGAAGACATAAAACTATCTATTTGTTTGAATTATTCGTGTAGTTTGCATGCTGAATACCTTTGATACACATGAAGGTTTTTTAAGAAATATACAGCTTCCTATGGTGTTATATGTGTTACATTAATTAAGATTATCGTTTAAAATTGGTAATTGTGACAAACATCACTTATAAGCATTTCGTGTAATACTCATATTTTGCCATCAAAGGAATTAATTTTCTTTGTATGTGTGGCCTGTCAAATAAATTGACTCTGCTATAACTTGAATCCTTAGCATTCTTCAAAAGCAGAAACAGCATGTCAGTGTCATGGGATCAAACACCTGATTAAATATGGGTTTAATGCCATTTCACATATATGCATACAATGGAGTAAGACTCTGGTATATGTCTCTTCCTGTGAAGTGGCAATAGCAATCTTACTGCAACTGCCTCTGCATCCGTGCTAGTCAAATGATAACCTTGCTCTTATTTTGCAAAAGCTATGTCTCTACCGTGTACCTCTAAGAGTACTTTAAGATTTCTGACATTGGTCAAACAGAAATTTGATTGGCTGCTTTTTCTTTGCATCATTTGCCATGGAACCTTTCCAGTCCTTCGGTGCATAAGTCATCAGGTCTTAGATCAAAAGTATTTTGCTGCGCCTAAAGATCTTAATACGTTTTCTTTAGTTACAATGTTGCCTCTTGATGGTTTTGGCAGACAGTCAGAAACAATTTCTGTTACACCTTGAAAATCATCTGGTATATTAGACAGAACATGAAATTGGACTTTGCTATCAATTATGCTTGCTACTGGTTGTTGTTTGTTGTCAGTACATTGAAGCAAGCCTTAAAAGAATGTAAAACCTTTGATTTCTCAGTTTTTGCAGCCATATCATCAGCTGTTGCATTCAAAGAAGGAAAGTGGACTATGTGAAGAATGAAAAACCAGTAGTTCTATATTTTGCCTTATGGAAGATTTATACAGAGTAAACAAGTTGATAAGGTTACCCCATTGCATGATCCATTGAAACACTGAAATTGAAAACACTTGCCTCTGACTGTATTATCAAAAAGGATGTCACGACAATGCCCTTGCTCATTTATTACGACGAGTTATATATGTTACGTCCTTTAATAAGCGCTCTAATCTTAGAAACTTAGTGAATCCTTGAGGTGAAAGGGTCTAATTTACGCCCTGTTCATCCTGCATTTCATTGCTTTACCTGCTGTGATACATCTAGCTCGTTTATCTGAAGGGAAAAAGTTACCTCCTTTTCAGCACCTTAGAAGTACTAAGGCTTTAAATAAGTTTTTGAATGCTTGGGGAAAGATAATAAGTGCAGAGACATTATTAGATGAAAATATGTTTGTTGCATGTATGGAAAGGCTACATTTATAAGAGTTAACCAGTTAAGATATGATTCTTTTTTCTCAGAAATATCAAGGTACATCATTCCAGGTACTCATTGCTTTTAATGGCATAGTTTTCCTCCTTGTAAAGCTTTAGTATTTCTCCTACTTGCAGAGTGTCACTTGAAACACATATTCAAAAAGAGCCAACTATTAGGAATTCATATCAGTTTCCGAATGTTCCAAGCCATGAATGGCAACATTGGAAAGTTGATAATGAATCATCAATTTTTAGTGGACTGGTGGTAAAATTGCAATACAGTAAATGATTGAAATATTGTGTGATGATTCTACTAGTTGCAAGGAGGCGGGTGATAATAATTATTACCACAGACCCGGACAACGACAAACGTTTGACATGAGTGTTAAATCGATGAGAATTAGTTTGGACCATTTCATTTATTGTATTCGCTTGTATAAGTGTAAAACTATCTTTTCTATTTGTGGCTCTATATTTAGCATTATATACACAGTATTAAGAAATGTGTCCAGAACGTCATTGATAGCATCTGTAACAAAAGTCTATGGGCTTGATAATCTGAAAGGATTATAATTTCTAGTGTTTTGGCACCAAATACTTATAAGTACACATTAAATGTCCTGATCTTAGAAACTTGATGACAGCTTGCAGATATATGAGCAAGACAGACTAAGAAAATGTAAAATATCCACACCCTGGTTTAAACCCTCGCGTAAATTATTTTTACTGACCGTTCCAAGGTGGTACTTCTTTTGTGGATCATTCATGTTATTTCTGTCATGTGTTTGTTATGCTTTCGTGCGGGTCTGTTTATTGATGCCTTGTGGTTACCTACAAAGAAAGGACTGACCTCTTGGCTCTCGTTTGTGATGTCTTATTGTGAGATTGTTACTTTCTTATTGGTATGCTGGGCCAGGTGTGGTACTTGATTGTATCGATTCCAGATCTTTGCCTTCTTTCATGTGCTTTACTTAAACGGTAATAACACAGTTTGCTTCTCGGTAAAACCGGGAGTAGGGCTGTGTATAAGACAATATATTTAAAATAGAAAAGCAAACTTGGTTTTTCCTATTCATCAATTGAGTATATGTTTGTAAAATCTAATAAAACAGTTTTAAACCAAGATATAGTAGTTGTTTAACTAAATGACGATAGCCACAATTATGTCTTAAAAATTATAATTAGGTTCATGTAACGCACATAACACCACAGTTAGTCGTATTAATGCTAAGCAGCTTCCATATGTAGTAAAGACATCCAGTATGCAGACAATAAAAATGTCAATTTATTAGATAATTTGAATGTCTTCTTTCTGTAGCTCAAACATTCAAATGGATACGTCCATTAAGAGGCTATTTTGCCCCCCCCCCCCCTTATGAAGTCAAAAAATAGAAGTTAATTTTCACAAGTTTCTTCTAATTAGTTTATAAGAACAATAGCCAAAGTGTAAAAGTCTGGTATTGATTCGACAAGTACGGTTGCTATGGTAACAAGAATGGTCCGCAAAAATAGGCTGAAAATAGGAAAATAGCCATTTTGGAGCAAATATAAGACATGTAACAGAGGAATTAATATAGAGCACAAGCAAATACCAAATAGATATTTTATCGGATGGTGAGGATTATAACAGCACACAATGTATTAAAAGGTTTGTTTGGTATTCGCTTGTGCTGATACCTAATTCTTAAAAAATCGGTCTCCAAAAGCCTTAAATTTGGTACAAAATGGCAATTTCTCTATTTTTAGCCTAATTCGTCCGCCCTTTTTTGTTACCATAGCAACGGTAAAAGTAAAATAAAAGCCTGGATATTACACTTTGGTTATTCTTCTAACAAACCAATATCATGAAATCAATGAAACACAACTTTCAGTTTTTGCCCTTTAACGCACGTAGCTCTTTCTTATTCCCAAATTGATATAGTAACAATTGTAACAAGCTGTTGGAGGTTAACGGCCCAACTTACAGAGTGAGAACAGTTTTTATTCAATGCACCTTGAATGGTTATATAAGATGTAATATGTCTGCACAACTCCAAAGAGGATTGGGATGGAGCAGGCCCTTACTTAGCTTTAAAGTCAAAATACTGTTTGATGATTTTACTTATTACGATGAAAATGATGACACTGAAGCAGACACAATGATGGATGTTGTGTATGAAGTAGGCTCAGATGATGATTGATTTTGAATATTTATAAACTGCCCTGTTCAAATGTGAAACAGTTTTCTCTGTTTGTGTCCCTATATGTTTGAGCATTTTACATATTAAGAAATATATGAAAGTAAGTTTATTTATAACATGTGTAACAAATATCTATAGGTTTGATAACATGCACTGAATATAATTTCTTAGATTCAGGCACCAATGATAAAAGAATTTATAGGGAAACAGGTAAAATATATTCATTCTTTCAGAAATAGTATCTCTTAAGTAAAGACACTTGCTCACTCGTTATGCCATGTATCATATGTAACGCTCTCTGATCTTTAAAACTTGGTGACAGCTTGCAGATCTATAAGTCTTTATCATACGAGCCAGCCTAAAGTCCCTAAACATGCAAGTATTTTCACAATTTTAGCCCAAACTTTCAAATTACATTTTTCTTTATTTGATATAGTAACGCATGTAACAGGCTATTTCAGACTAACGCCCAAACTAATAGAAAACAAACATTCTTTATTCAATGCAGCTTGGGTTGTACTTCTAGCAGGATTGTGTCTGCAAAATTTCCTCAAGGAGATTAAAACATTTTTAGGCATATCTTACGTAAAGACAATGAGCTTGCCCATTTATTACATCAGGTAACATATGTTACAGCCTCTGATATTAGACATTTTGCAACAAACCTGCAGATTTATGAGTCTTTTCAAAAAGCAAATAAATTCCAAACAATGAAAGATAATCATCGACTGCAAATATTTTTAACTATTTTTACTCTAGTTTTAATACCAAATTTTCACCTTAAAACTGGGTAGGGTTGTTTAATTGCTAATTCCAAAAAAAAAATATTTAAGATAGGGAAAAATACTTTAATTTTTCTGTTAGCTAATTGCATAAGCTAGCCTGACATTGTTAAAACATTTTGCAAAACACACAGAGAGATTGTGAATGTAAATGATGTTAGCCACACTTGCAAATTTTAATGGGTTATCTGATTTATGTAACGCAAATGACACCTTAGGAAGCCGCAATTTTGTTCAAATGCCTGTCATACGTAGTTAAGATATCCAGTATGCAGACTATATGAATGACTTTTAAAAATAAATATTTAATGTCTTTAATTTGTAGCCCAAACTTACAATTTACCTTTTCTTAATTTGATAAAGTAACGTATGTTACAGGCTCTTACAGACTAACGCCCCAATGCATAGAGTGCAAACATTTCTTAAAAAACTCGGCTTTTAATTCTCTACAAGACAGGATATGTCTGCAAAACTCCCAAGAGGGGGAAGCAAACCCATTCTCAGCCATCCGTCTACTGTGCCATTCGTTATGGACAAGTCCAAGATGGTTATGATGTTGTTGATCAATTGTTTATGTGATCCCCACTGTTTGTGTGTGTGTTTGGTCCTCTGTGTCTGTCTTTGTTTTGGTATGCATTACTGTGTGTCCTTTCCCGTGTTCCAATCATCTTGAAGAGAAAGATTTTGTTTTTATTGTCTCATCCATGTCTTGTCATTTTATATGTTCTGTGGCTCTTCCTCACGGTGCCATGGGTTGGTCTGCAGTGTGTGATAGTGGTATTTCCTGGTCATAATCGATTTCTTTTACACTTCACCAATAACAAACACAAGATAAATTTCATATAATGTATTAGGAAAGAAATTTGACATTATCACAAAGAAGGCCAAATTCAACCAAGCTATATTCATCATTATTTTGAACAATTTTTTGGACCCATATCCCAAATACAATATACACAGTCCCATCCGGTTTTGAAGAATATCTTTATAGGGTTTTTACGCTATGTTAGCACGACGGCCAACTAGGTCATGTGATTTTAAGGTTCTCAATAAAATGTTGATCTCTTATGTCATAGGCCTTCAACTTTTTATAGCCAAAATCCAGGGTACACAGCAGTTCAGTGATTTGGAAGTCGGTTGCGTTGAGGGAATTAAAAATGGTCTAATTTGTCGAGTATATAAAAGGCATTCGATCATGCATGTCTGTTTAACAGACATCATACATTGAGCTTAAACTTATTCTGATATTCGCAGTAGCATAAGTTTTCATGCTTGACTATGCCCATTTTCCCTTAGACTGCTTAATAAACTGGGTTGTTTAACTTCAGCTATGCCATCTAATGTAATCAGTGTGGATAACGCAGTGGAAATTGTCTTCTTAGTGCAGATAATCATATAGAAAAATATACATGTGTACAGCTTTTAAACCCATACTTTTGTTTGTTTTTTGTTTGATTTGATTCTTTACATCCCATCAACAATATTTCAGTTATGAAGGGACGGGTCTTCCTGGGTTGAACCAGTACTAAGCTAGGATTAATGTTCTTGCTTAAGGACACAAGGCAGTGACGCTGGTGAGGCTCGAACCCTCGGTCTCGAGTCAAGCACTCTACTGACTGAGCCACTGCGCTCCATTTAAACCCATACTGTAAAATACATTTCCAGTTCAAGATTCCATCAACCAAGGGTAGAAAATTTCAAAAACAGAGCCGTCCCCAGGGGGTTCTATGATATTTTCATATACACGTAGGCTCGGGTCATTTTTTGCGTCCGAAGTTTTGAATTTCATTATTTTTGTGATTTTCAGGAAAATGATTTTTGGGTATGAAGATTTGTTGGATATTTTGAGGAGTAATCACAAAATTGGACTGTATTAAGGGGTCATTTCTATGCATATCAGGGTCTTTACTTAAGATCAATGTACAGCATGGGGGATATTTATTTTATTTTTCAAATATTATTTTGGGTGCCTGAAATTCGTGATATTTTTGGGGTGAACGGTAGATGCTGGGGCCGGGCCTAAGTATGGAGAAAACATAAGAGTACCCCCCCCCCCCACACCCCTCGGAAACCAAGCTTTTGTTGTGTTTGTTCCGTGTCTGTGCCAGTACATTGCCGTTTTGTACAAGGCGAGCGACTTAATCACTATAACACGGAAGTTTTTCTTATGGCTGCTCCGTAGCTGTACCGGTAAAGTACTTAGGTGAGAGTGTTTATTGTTGTGTGTAACTTTAGTATGACCAGAAGCGCTGGGCCACAGCTTAAAGTCTCATCCGATACTGTAACACTCACGTGGAGAAGAGGATCAAACTCGGGACCCCTTGGTGTAAGTCTAATACACCACGCCGATTGTTTGTTTGTTGTTGTTGTTGTTGTTGTTGTTGTTGTTGTTGTTGTTGTTTAATGGTTGTGGTCGTGTTCCTTGGCAATAACCAGTTCTGGCCGAGTGGGTTTATGTTTTGTGTGGTTTTATGTCCAGGGGCAACCGAAGGCTCACCGGCAGTTTATTGCGAAAGCCTATACTTGTAACACACATTCGCACTGTGTTTAGAACTTATTCGAGAAAAGTATTAATTGAGCCGTGACACGTGATTTCCAACAATGTGGCATTTTGACAAGGGTAGACTCAGACAAGCCTGTGCAGCCTTTTTTAAGCTTAGAAACTCCAAATGATGTTCAGTCAGCAGCTTAACACTCATAGAATATTCAAGCGACAAGCAAAGGCTCTGATCAGACTGTGCGTATGCGCAGGCTGATTTGAGGCTTTGCTGGTTGCACATACCACATTGTTGGAAATCTCATGCACTAGCTCAATTTTTATATCTACGGGTTCAGGGTGGGAATAAAGACGCCTAGATATCGGTCTGAACCTGCATCATCAGGCTTTGCTCTTGCTGTGTGTATGTAAATGCGAGAAGCGAAGGCTCAGACGAAATGCTTTTTAATAATACATGTATGCTCCTTCGCTGCTCGCATATGCAATTGGTACGATTGTTTAAGTATGGGTCTGATCACCATTGTAAGTTGATAAGTTTCTATGCTTGTGCATAATTTGAAACGCAGACCCGAATAAGAAATCCGAGTTGTCTATGTAACCTATGCTCGAGTATTCGATTATTGTAAGTTGTAAGATCATGTACCTGTACACATTCTGAACTCAACAACCGCTCCCTGCCAAAAATCAAAGTCACGGATATCCATAGCCTTTACAAAAATGTTCAAGGTGACGGGAAGCCGCTGCAATCGAAAACTTCAAGGTCACGGATATCCGTGACTCTCGTTTCAAAACTAAGAAAATCGCAAGTTTTTGATACCGAGTAACTCCATATAAATGCCGAGTAACCTGAACAACTCGAAGTTAAGTTGAAGCTAAAGGCAGTATTTTATGCAATCGTTATTGTCCTGTTAGAAAACATTAAATTTTTACAGGAATATATTGTCATCTTTACCAGCGTCTCCAGCTCCTTCTGGCCACATGTTTTCCTTCTCTTCGCTTCAAAATCACCCGGCTGTAAACTTTATCTTACGTCATCAGAAGATTGGTTACCGGCACACATTCCAGGAAACTTTTGGTTTTCAAGCGCTTAAGATAAGTTGGGAAAACGGAAAAGTAGGTACTCGTTGCAAAGTCGCGGACTTCCGCGACAAAGGCTAGCCGCGGAATTCCGTGTGATCCCTACCTGTTTACTCGGACCTCGTCTGCGCAAGGTCTACCAGACATTTTGAAATGACATAATTTGCAGAATCTCAACAAAGCCTTGGACCCTCTAATAGAATTTGAATTTTGTGAGAGCGATTTTTACTTTCTGAACAGGAGCAAAAATTGTATGGTGGCTACTTATAACTTCGGTTCAGTGTATATGTATACCATAAATATTCGGACACTTTAAATACATTCAACATGCTATGCCCTTTAAACAAAGCAAAAGTAATATTCAAAGGATCTAGTTAGAATCAGTTTTACTTTCCAATGCTGAATGGGATACTTTCATTCCTTCAAAAATATTTATTTCTTGTTGAGCTTTCAGTTTTGTATTATTTACGGTACATGTAGTCAAAAATGTACAGGTAACTTCTAAATTATCTCCCGAAATCATTTTATTGCAAAACATATTTGGTTTTAAAACAATTTCATCATTTATCCTGATTCGTTAATACTCTGCATATAGTATTTTCAATAGATATCACCATGCCTACCAAATAAATCAAGAAAACGTTTTAAATCTTTTTTAAAAGCACTTTTTATTTTCATAAAATTTCAAACCCCCTCCCCTTTCTACCCGCAATAACTCTCGAGTGCGTAGGAATTTTGAAAACATTTTTCCAGCTGGCTCTTGCCATTAGATTCACTGATTGCACTGATACTACATGCATCACACCAGAAGCTCTAAAGCAGCCTTCTAGGAATCAGAAAAATAGGCGTATAAGGCCCAAACCGTCAATGATCCTTTATATATCCAAGGGGGTTTCATTGCCAAGGCGGTTTCCATCTCAGGCCACCAGGGTTGGTTCTTTTCTCCATGCTTTCTGAATTTTCATTTTTATTATATTTGGTAAATTCTTTAATGATAATCTATTTTGTTCAGTATTCTTCTGGTTTTCATTGAAAATAAAAGAGATTATTCTTTATTTTCTGGAGCCTTATTAACTCTAATCATCGAATTTTCGCCCTTTATGTTATAATCATTGTAAAACGGGCCTCAACGCGAAAAAAACATGCCTTCAAAGATTTGCGAGCAGCAAAGGCGCAGACCAGCCTGCGCATGCGCGCAGTCTGATCAGCGCCGTTGTTATTCGCTTAATGGAAAGTATTATATCTAAACTTGCTACAAGCGAGTTTTCTTTTTTTCTAGCTAGTCTATGTAGTTTTCAGCTAATTGAACCGCGAAAATGACGCAATGTGATCTCGGCCAATCAGATAACCCGTAAACAAACACGAAAACGAAAGTAATAGAAAGCGGAAGTAGCTAGCTTGTCGAATGATGTCTGTTTGCGAGAAAAGTACAAACTGTCTACTTTTTTCCTGCAAAGGTGACTTTTTCCAACTTGTGGGCTATAGAGTAATCACTGTACTATCGAACGACGGTAGGTTGAAGAAAAACTAATACGTTTGAGGGGTAGGAGATCCGTCCAAACGAGTTGTAGACTAGTTGGTGGGGCTTCAAAAATAGGCTAAACTTGAACTAATTGCAACAGAAATGCAATTAGTTTTATTTGCTATATTAATATGCCTGTAATCACATACTAAAAGTTGCAAGTCCTATCTTGTGGGGAAGTGTTTATATTTTCGACTTCAAATGATCACTTTTATGCTTAAAGTGGCCATTGAAGATCATTTTTATTCCATTGGTCACTTCTTCTGCAGCTGTTTTAAGTCCTTTATGTTTGATTTGATTATATGAGTACTACACATTATACATATGTTATTGAACACATATGAAATCATATAAAATGAGCTGAAATGATAAAAATCAGAGGTTGAATTACCCCACCCACCACTATATTAAGATTAGAAACACAATAGTTCTGTTTACATTTCCATTACAATATAATAGTATTATTCTATCATTCATAACAAACTGATAATCCATAGTGAATCTCACAATAAATATACCAGTTGTTGTTGTAGTAGTAGTTGTTGTTGTTGTAGTGATTGGACGATGTCACTTCCAACAGTTTTTTCTTTCAATCCTACCATGATGGTCAGTTATCATTGCTCGATTCCACAAGTTGTTTACGCGTACTAAGTGAACAATCTGTACTGTCATCAGTAACTGAAAATCAGTGGCAGGGAGAGAATAATCTAAATGAAAGTAAGTAACCTTATTAAGATTAAAGCTCACATCCCCTCTATTGCTGTCCATACATTTAAAAGTCAATCAGACTCACTACTTGTCAAGGAGCTGAATATTTGAAATTTGATTGCCACAATTTTCCTGCCAGAAAAGGTTTGACTTTATTAGTTAAAACTAGCCTTCTACAACACTTCTAGACACGTTGTACAGTCAAATTGTGGTAGCAGTTTTTCAGGAGGATACTTTTTATACACAAACCCCATTTTTTTTACTTTTGAATAAGAAATGGTATCCAGGTGGTGTCAAGCTGATGCATACAGTCGTTCTTTACTTTGAGGCCTAAACAAGGATCAACATAAATTCTTTGCTTTCAGGAACACACCTTTATGTTATTTATGACATTTACGTTACATTTCCAACTACACCTTATGAAATCATTAAAATGTGTTCAATAGTTTCATTTGATAAGCTTTATAATGAGTATTTGGGTTTAAGATACAACATTCCTGACTGACAATTAACTGACTATTTCAAAACTGCAAGCAGCTTGTTTATATCATAAATACTTTAAGAATTATAAGCTGTTGAATATATGATGATCCCGAATTAAATGTTGAATGTAGTAAGAACCTTTTCACTTTTAAAGTTATCATGATATGCTATCTATTAATTTTTGAAACCCTCATATGAACAGTTGATGGATTAACACAATTAAAAAGCTATCCATAACATTGTTTCTGGTGTAAAGCAGCATTTTGTTGCTTGTATGGAAATATGTAACATACAATACAAACTTTGAGACTTGCTATATATGCTGATAAATACCTTATCTTATAGATCATAAGGTATTTTATTTCATTTTTTCAAATTATATTTTGTGTTAAACTTATAACAAGATACCAGTTTGTCCTAGTATAATTAGAAACTAAATCTATACACTAAAGTCGATATATCTACACACATTTACATTTGTGAAATAGTAAATTTTTGGACTTTTTTTATCTACAAAATATTCATTTTGATTTGTCCAAAGTTAAAGATTTTGAAACTCATAACAAATAAAAGGATAGCTCTTTAATTACAGTAGAAGAATACATTCCCATTTTCTGTCAAATATCAAAGTAACATATATAAACCTTATAAAATATATCATAGGAACCTATGTTTGCCCAAACTGACAGTATATAATTGGGCCTGAACAGCTAATATATGTGTGGATGTAGATTTTTATAGTATTTATATGAAAAAAATAACTTAATTGAAAAAAAATCTAATCTGTTATTCAAAAATATTTTTGTGTACCCTGTTTACTGTTGTTCACATTATACAAACATGGTCAGTAACAGTTTACTTTTAAAAGATGGAAAAGTTAAATGTTTAAAAAACATGCAGTCATGAGATACTACTTAGATAAGCAAACAATGCTTATATAGCTGATGCTAATTTCCACTATACAGAATGTGGTATTGCCAAATTATTACAGGAATATTGTAAATGGGATAACACAGCGTTATATGCATATAAAACGTTAGAATGAATTGTAAACTCACCAGTGTATTGACTTAATGAATAAATGGAATAAATTCAAAATCAACACAGTTTTGTTTTACTGTAATATGTATCAGAAATTTGTTTCTTCTTCAGACAGTAAACAAATGCACTAAATGTGAGCAGGAAAGGCTCTAATAAGACTGCCCATCTCGTAAATAGGAAATTATGTAAAACCGCCCAAAAATATTGAGGGTATTGATTAATAGACACACGCAAAAAATCAACTGTTCTAACAAACTTTAGCATTAAGAGGGCCCTTAATTCAGTACAGTCATTGTCACCAATGATAGACTTACATGTAATGTCTAGAAAGTACACATGAACTTAATGAAAGTATATATACATATTGTATTTGCCATGCTTCATTTTGTTTAATCATCAACATAAGAAATCATATTTCTTTTACTTGTGTATTGTATTAAGGTTATTATAAATCTCAGAGGTTGATAAAGCTGTGTTTCCATTGTCATTTGTGTTGAGTGTGTATGATATAGAATATCAAATATTCAATACCATGTTGATTGGTTTTTGACAGTAGTATAAGTATGAATTTTGTTACCTTTAGATGTAAAAAATGATGTTGCACGCTTTTTATGTAATTTATACAAGCTCGAATGAAAATTTGGAGCCGCACAAGAGAATTGGGTTCTTATCACAAATGGCAAATGCATCTTTAATCACCCATACTGATGCAGCGGAGATAGAATTCTGAAATTTGGCCTGTGTCTTCATCTACCCACTTACTTTGTGTATAAGAGTTGCAAAGGTTATATTGTGTCAAACTACAAATTTTCACAGGATCGCCTGCCCCTTCCTTGCTCAACACTGGGTTATGAACCAAAATCAAATGTGCTTGCTCATTTGATTTATTATTTATTTACTATTTATAATCAATATGTTCTTAAAAGGGTATTTAGTTTGCTTTGAAACGTGCAAAGGATGAATTGGATGTAATTTTTGTATGAATGATTATGTTCTCATTTGACATGCTATATATCAAAATGATTTTGTATGAACAAAATGTCACGCCTAGACTAAGTCTAATTGATAGAAATCATGCAAAACAAAACTACCAATAATCCTTTGTTGGAGTCCATTCATTTTGTAGTGGTTATTATATAATACGTTGTAACTTACAGTGCAAAAGAGTTTTTCTAAATAATAAGCCTAGATCTTTCAAATGAATTACCAAAAAGAAGCTTTAGAACAAAATCTGTCCTGTTGCAATGCTTCACAACATTGTAGAACCAGACAAAGCATATGATAAGTGTGACCATTTTCGTAACCACTCTTTTTGTATAGGTTGCTAAAATAATTTGTATTCTTTCTTCACCAAACTGGATATGCTTAGGACATGAAGCGATTACAACCATATGGATAGGTGTGACATATGTGGGACAGTAACCGTTACGATAGAAAAGTTCTTTGCTTGAAATGACAACGGTAATTTAAGGAGTTTTGAGTTCTCGTTTGTCCCTGAATGTTATCAATATAGTTGTTGTAGTCGATAACTGATAAGCTATAATTATATGTATTTTGGTGGCTTACAAGGCAACTACAATTGTTTTATATCAATGTCTCATTTAACTATATATATACAAACATAAGTCATTGCCATCAATTTTAAAACACTTCACACTCATTTATATATTCAAGGTCAAACTAACCTTCAAGGTCAAGTGTATGACCTAGATTCTATGTACCCGCTCTACTATTCAACCACCTGAAGAAATTTGCTTGTGAAATGCAAAATCAACCATTCTCTAGTGATTTCTTATCAAATATTTGTTTAACATGATTTATTTAAATGTTAAAAAAAGACAAAAAGAGAATTTAATGTCTTAAACACATATTTTTACCACTATTGACAATGCACTATGTGAAAATTATATGGAATGATAGATTTCGGGATAGGCTGGTTTCAAAATAAAATTAAAGAGTCAAAATTGTAAGAAGCATTGAAATAAATGTTGGAATATGTTTTATATATGTATTTATAATTAAAAAATGACTTTTAAACAAGAAAACTAAGATATTTAACAGCAACATTATCATCGATGTCAAGTGGTTGAATACTGACGCAAGTGGTTGAATACTAGATCAAGACCCCCAGGGGGAATAACTCGGGAAATATTCTTCTACATGCAATGTATTATTAGAAAAATATCATCATTTAATAGCTAACACTTGACTGAACCTGTATAAAGCAAAAAGATAGTTCTAACTCCTGTTTTTGTTTAAATACAACCAAAATTCCTTAAGTGGTTGAATACTGTGCGTTTGCCCTAATTATGAGGGTCTGGATGGGGTATAATGATAAGTGAATAATGGCCTTATTTATAATGAATAGTGAATAATGAGCCAAAAATAAATGGATTGTGAATAATGAGGGCCTAAAAATAATGAATAATCCTATTTTTTAATGAATGGAAGAAAAAAATAATGAAAAGTGAATAATCAGATTTCTTTGCCACCTTTTTTACCTTTAATGAATAATTGGTCTTATTATATTGAATGACCCAAAATTTTAGTGAGATGAATAATGGGCTAAATTTTTAATGAATACTGAATACCAGAACCCCCCAGACCCCCACCCCACCCCATCCAGACCCTCAATTATAATGTCAGGACCTCATTTTAGCAAGGCACTTCACAAACTCCAGCACTATGGGGTTACAGGAAGGACTGCGGAGTGCATCAAGTCTTGGCTATGCCACAGTCAACAAAGAGTTGTCCTAGACGGATCAACATCCCCCGACTCGGATATCCTTTCTGGGGTTACATGAAACAGTCATTGGACCACTAAGTTTCTGCTCTACGCTAATGACATCGGTAATAACTTTTCCCATCAGACATCCTTAACAGCCAAAACGAGTAAAGTTCACCAATTCGGTCTTTTTCGTGTCCCATCCCCATTTTAGCATGTAAACATTGTATTTTCTAACACGTATAGGTTTATAAGTTTAGTTAAGGTTTATGTCTTAACAATCAAGTAAAAGAAAAGCATTGAAAATGGCCAATAGCCATCCATTCCTTATGACGTTTATCAACAGCAAGTACCCCCAAAATTGCCAAAAATTGCTGTCCCATCGTCATAGTATGAAATTTTAAGAATTAATTATGCTCAAATGGTTGTTGTTATAAGCAGTTTTCAACTTTATTTTATTGACACACATATATACCTTTCATTTAATGTCCCTCATTTGATTGAAAAGTGAAAAACAAATTTTTTGAAGCGTAGATGATTAATGTCCCACAATCTAATGTGAATTACGTTACCGATTTAATCATCTCACAAATTACAAACCATGCATGTTAAGCTCACATCAAACATCTCTATGTCAAGAGGATTGATATGTGCATGGACAAAAGAAACGAATTTGGGGAAACATTTGTTAATTTTTCGCAGATGAAAAGATATCTGAGGTTGTTTAAAAAATCTGCAGTTTTGTGAATTACGTAACCCTATGTGTATTTTTTGTATAAGAAGAAATACACATATTGCAATTGACGCCAAAGTAAGAACTATAACCTAACTATATAACGAACCATACAAGAACTTTACAAGAAGTTGTTTGCATAGAAAAAAATAAATGGAAACATAAATTTGTGAATTACGTTACTGTGAATTACGTTACTACAATTTTACTAAAATCAAAATACCTCTCTAAATGCATACACTAGCTGAAACACAAATCTGTCCCAGTTAATTAAAAACAATTTAACCATATTACAGTTGTCATGTTACTTTAACAAGGATATACCTATATCCTCTGGGTACATCTACTCCCCTGTTCATGTTACTTACAAAGATACTCATTATATCAACACAACATATGCAAAGTAATCTGTTTGAAAAACAAAATCGAATAGTGTAAATCTCTAAGGCATTGTTCGTTTGGTTTTTGAAATGAGCTGGATTAAACATAGGTAACGTAATTCCCAAGTAGGTAACGTAATTCACATTCTGCAAAAAACCCAGATTAGTCCAATCAAAGGGCCAAAGGCAACAAATCGGCGGTGCTTATAAATTTCTGACTTGTTGTTCATTGTTATTTTCTCTTTTTCAAACCGTTTTATCTAGTTGCTGCTACCACAGGAGGTTTATTGGTGAGTTAATGTGTAAACTTTGAAATTGGCACTCTCGCTTTTGCATCCTGGTCTATTCCAGTTATTCACAGTGACCTCAAATGTTCTAATGACTTAATAATTACTATGTTGATAGCTTCTATGGTTTACATGATAGATAAAATAGTCAACTTGAATTTATAACTTCTTATCTTCAATTGAATTGAGCAAATTGGCTATGTGAATTACGTTACCATGAACATTTTGCCATTTTTCTGAGAAGGACGTTTCTTTGTGAATGATGCAAACTTTGTTCTTTTGTAATATATGTACATGAAAAGGCATTTTATTGAAGTAAAATTATAAATTCTGCATTGTCTTAGTTTGTAGTGAGCCACAAGTAGTTTTCAAATATATGGAATATTTAAAATAATTTTTCTATAATCATATTTTAAAGTGGTTTTCCAACAAGATTAATGAAACTAGATGCAACAGCTTACTTCCAATGTGCAAAGGATGTTGTAAAAAGTGTTAGGCAACACAATAGAACCTGATATTTTGCAGAAAAATATATGTTTATACGCAGGAAATAAGACCAGAGTGTAAGGTATGTGAATTACGTTACCGACCTATTGGCACAATTTTTTTTATATACAAGAATACAATTTATTATTTCCACTACCAAAGAAGAATGTAATTTTTAATATTTATTATCTACTGTTCCAAAACCAATAATTTTTTCTTGTCAACTCTTCAAATTTGATGGATACAATTACAACAATAACTGTACTCATAGATTTAAAGTTGAATTCCACTGTCAATTCAAAACAAACCTGCTGAGACCATACTGAGAAGCAAAAACATGAAATATATTCAACATTATAGGTTTATTTGATCAACAATAGATCCAAGTAGAAGTGCATGCTATAAAAGCTCTTTAAATATTTCAGTCTTGTAAGAGAATTGGTATGTACAAGTATACTTCATCACAGTAACGTAATTCACATTCAAATTCAGTGGTGCTCTTTGGGAGCCTGAATGAATTGAAATTTGTGGATGAGCACATTTTTAGACGTCATTATCTAATTGACATATACCAATAAGTAAAAAAATAACATAAAAATGAAAATCTAAGCCAAAAAAAATGTGGGACAAAAATTGGCTGCAATTGGTGAATTTAACTCGTTTTGGCTGTTAAGCTCTTTGCCGATGACTGCCTTCTTTACAAGACCATCAAAAGTCTCAGATGAGGAGCAGCTCCAACAGGATTTATATACCATGGTTGAGTGGTCCAGTACCTGGTTAATGAGGTTCCAGAGCTACACTTTCTAGACAGTACAGACCATGGTGTTTTTAATTGTAAAATACGATATTTTAACCTATTTCTGATGTCCCTTGCCTGTGGTGCGAACGCCCTGGGCAGTAGTAAAGTAGAAGTAGAACAGAGTCTGTTCGCAGACAATTATTAAGGATATTCGCAACAGTTCTCTACTTATCTGCTTTGAATGAGAAAGTTCAGAGGATGGCAGCCCGCTGGACCTGCCCGAGAAGGCAAAACACAAGTATACAGGACTTCACCAGTGTCAGCAATACATTTGATGAGTGTGTTTAGAGCCTTTGATATTCGCACACGTTTATTTGTAAAATATTAGTCCACCAGTCTGACGATTTTTGTCACATTCTCTTTCTGTTTAATCATCATAAATTGGTAGATTCTAATGAAACGCTATATAATCGGGCTTCTCAACTTGGGCTGCACTGTTTGCAATCTTGGATGTCATGCGACAGTCTGCATGCCTGGTTTAAACCCAATTACGGTTTATAGCTATGGTTTCCTCTTTAATTGCACGACGGTGGGTCAGGCCTCAGACTCTATGACGGCTCTGATGTAAAGTTTTAATCAGTGGGCTGGTGCCTGATGCTTATCTGTAGCTGGACCCACCGTGGCCCAATTTGAGGTTTTCTTTAGCTCTGACTATCTGTGAGTCATTAGCCTTTTTCTTTGTTTCATCATGGTGTGTTAATTTGATTAGAGTGTTTCTCCATGATGATACATTGCATTAGTTAGAAGGTCCCCATGCGATCTGAACATTTCTTGTACTTCAACAACAGCAGAGTCTATGGCGAAGATTTGGTAACAGTAAAATGCATTTAAGCTCCCCTGTGGCTTAGGTGCTGTCCGTTCTAAGGTGATGGTTCTGTTGTTGTTGACTTTTTGTTTATTGTTACTCCCATTGTAGGAGTCTGTAATTGTTCTATGTTTTGGTGTACGTTACTTTATGTCCATACTAGTATTGCAATCATCTTGATGGGGAAGAGAGAGCTGGTTGCATTGCTTAATTTGTCTTCCTGGTGTCTCGTGATGGTTGAGTGGCTCTTCCTCGGGGTGCCATGGGGTTGTCTGCTGTTTGTGTTTGTGGTATTTCCTGATCATACTCACTTACTTTTTTTGAACAGCTAGTCATCATGGAATAGATGCAACCGCCAGTCTCATCAGAGCTATCCGTTTGCAGGGTTTCAATGTGTAGAGAATACCTCATGCATACATGAGCATCTTTTACATAAAACAAACAACATAAAGTTATCCAGCATGCAAAAATATGTTGACCAAAAACATTTTCTAATATAACTGATAGATTTGAAAGTAAGAAAGAAGGCAAAGATCAGGAATTGATACAGTCGTGTACCACACCTGACCAAGGATGTGGACTCTGATATCTAAAACCATGATGATGCTGGTTATTTGGAATTGAGTTTGTTGTCAATAGGTCTACTGAAAAATAGACAAGCCATACTTTGGGCTAAGCACATATACAGTGAAACTATACAGGCTCCTGAAACGAATGAAACATTATTTCGGTTGGGGTCGAGTTTGTAGGGGCCGAGTTGGTAGTTCTTCTTTTTAGGGGCAGAGTTTGTTAGGGGCTGATTTTGCTAGTGGCCGAGTTTGTAAGGTGTCGAGTTTGGCTGGACCCACTGTAGCTCAACTTGAGGTTCCCTTTAGCTCTGACTATAGATCTGTGATTCATGAGCCCTTTTCTCTGTTTCATTGTAGTGTGTTAATTTGATTTGGTTGTTTCTCTGTGATGATACACTGTAATAGTTAGGAGGCCTCATTGCAAGCTAAATAATTTTGTATTTTAACTACAAAAGAATCTAGAGCGAAGCGAAAGTTTGTGCCCCCACCCCTCAACTCCGGTGGTTCGGGGTGGTGGTTCTGTTGTTGTTGTTGATCTGATGTTTGATGTGCTTCCCATTGGTTGTGGCGGCCCAGGCTTTGGGTCATGTGTGTTATTGTTTATCTGTATTCTGGTGCTCATCATTATTACGAGGTAAATTGGTTCCCCTCGTTGATAACGCCTATTTCATTACAAGTAGAGAATCCTACTCATCCGACTGCGCATGCTCCAGAAAAGATTTTTCAACACAAACTTCAGTATTTTTTCAGTTGCTATAATTTGATAATTAAGTAAAAGAAAAAAAATAAACTCCCAGAACAAAATAAGCTTAATAAAACGGCTTGTTTAAAAAATGCACTTTATGTCAAGGGTATTTTCCAATACCACGTCACTCATGACGTCAGTGTGTATGCTATACGTAGGCGCAATGGCGGGTAGTAGTTACCTGTCTTAATATGCTGACAAGCTATTAAAGGGAGAGAACCAGTCTATCAACGAGGCGAACCAATCTATGAACGCTTCCGGTTTGATTTTATTTTTGATATTTTTCTTTCTCTTTTGATGCACGGTGCCATTATAAATTTCGGCTTTCATTCTTTTGTCTTCGCATTGCATTTGTTGTAGTAAGAAAAATATTATAAAGAATTTTAACAAGTAATGAACGAATTACAAAACACTCTGGATACGTTGAGCACTTTTTTACGGATGTTGACATTTTGTGAACTGGTTTCCAGCTTAATTTTGCCGATGACAAATTCGGCTTTGGTGCGGGGCGAAGTAAAGTTCGGAGGCGCCGTTTTTTGGACAGGTTTTTCAAGTTCGTTAGCCTAGGTTAATTTGTACATTACATGTGTTATCTATAGGCGTGCTTCGCACGTATTAATTGAGGTTTGGGACTCAAGTGCTAGTGGAAAATCCAAAGTATTGTTTTACAGGAAAGTGCATACTTTTCTAAGGGAATTTTTTGCGTCCAGAACTTACCGTATTAGTAACAAACGTGTTTCAGACGAATATTGAAAGGTTGAAAATGTGTTCCTAAACACATTTCATATTTCCAACCATCAGGCATCCATTGGACCGTCTAGTGAGTGATTTGCATAAAAAGTTGTAGCCCACTGCATTTTCAATGACTACTGACATTTTTGTTGAATTTGAAGAATTACGTCGACAGTTATCGAGTGTCAATGGAAATATCTATAGTGATGCTTATCAAATTTTGAGTAATTTATTTTAGTTTACCAATGACAAACAAAATCAACTGTTCACAAAAAGAAAGGTCTCATAAGCTGGTCTGTTTGCCTTACTATAAAAAAAATTATTTGCTTTCAGATGGATGAGCGTCAAAACATTTCTTTTCCCAAACAATATCATTTGGATAAAGGTTCATTCAGTCATGTTGTGTTTTTAATGGAATCTACGCAATGTTGCGAGTTTTCTATAAGCATACAGATATAGAATATAAATTTAAGCGATATAATCGTCCATATACATGGATAGAATATCAACAAAATTTTCTTGCCAGGCATGGCACAAAAATGCAGTTTTCAGTGGCTGATCCAGAGGGGATTCCAGGAATTCTCTTGAACCTCCCTCCCCGCCTCCCGTTTTTAAATATCCTATGAAAATGAGATAGTTTACTTGAAATCAAAGCGAACCCCGAAAACCTTAATACATATAACAGTGAGTATGATCAGGAAATACCACACTCACAAACTGCAGAAAAAACCCATGGCACCGCCAGGAAGAGCCACACAACCATCACGAGACACAAGGAAGACAAACTAAGAAGAACAACCAGCCCTCTCTTCCCCATCAAGATGATTGCAAAACTAGAATGGACATAAAGTAATGTACAACAAAACATAGAACAATTACAGACTCCCTTTCCAGAAATCCAGGATCCTCCCGAGTTTTGTTGATGCTTTTCGCTATAATGAAGCAGCTGAAAGTAAAACATAATCAAAGAAATCTATCAGAATGGATCTTGCAAGGCAAAGAACTGGAAACGCACAGCATATAAAATATGCTAAAGACTAAAGAAAGGGTGAAAAAAATCATTGAAAGACTATGTGAATTTGAAGCTCAATATAAGGCAGCTGAAGAAGATGAAAAGAGACTGGAAAACCTTTTGAAAGATGACAAGTAAAGGCTATTCACAATAGTCTCTTGCCGTTGATGTGACAGGAGATACCCCCCACTGCACAGCCTACAAAATGTTGGGACGAGGCACACTGACACTGTCAGGAGCCATCAATACTGCAGTGTTCTGATGAGGCCTTTAAACCGGGGTTTACTGTTGGATTTCTTTTGCTCTGGTGTTCAGTATGAACTGTTGAGTACTTATCTTTGTTTTATCTCCTTTTTATATCTTGATCTGTATGTACTGAAGATGATACATTGATAAATTAGAGATCGTTTATGGGAACCAAGCATCTATGTGTTTTGATTCACTTCAGACATAAGGATGAGGTTTGTACCGTCAAAGATGTTTAAGCCCTCCAATAATTTTCTTACTGACAATTCAAAGGTGGTGCTTCTTTTATGGATCTTTTTTGTTATTTGTGTTTTGTCTCTGTCATACAGTCTTGTCTGTTTCCTACAGCCTTGTGGTCACCTGTTTGGAAAGGACTAACCTCTTTGCTCTATGGTATGTGATGTTTTCTTGTGTTTTTGTCAATGTCCCATATGGTGTCCCAGGTCAGGTGTAGTACTTGATTGTAACAATTCCTGATCTTTGTCTTCCTTACTTATAAACCAAAATGGCAACAGATAAGTGTTTTACTTTTTCTGTCAGTCTGAACATAGGCTGCCGCAGCGTAGCGGCTTAAAATAAAAACTGAACATGGGCTGGGAGCTTTTCTGAGTCATTCTAGCCACCTAATAATCCCCCTCCCCTGCAAACATGGGCTGGGAGCTTCTCCGAGTCATTCTAGCCATCTAATCCCCCTCCCCTGCAAACATGGGCTGGGAGCTTCTCTGAGTCATTCTAGCCATCTAATCCCCCTCCCCTGCAAACATGGGCTGGGAGCTTCTCTGAGTCATTCTAGTCATCTAATCCCCCTCCCCTGCAAACATAGGCTGTGAGCTTCTCTGAGTCATTCTAGCCATCTAATCCCGGGGGGGGGGGGGGGGAGTACTTTCAGTATTTCTTCATACGTAGGCTTGGGCCTAGCATCTACCGTTCACCCCAAAAAATATCAGGAATTTCAAGCACCAAAAAAAAATATTTGAAATTTTGGCAACCCCGAAAAAATCCTTAATTCTGTACCTTTCCCTTATGAAAAGACCCTAAAATGCATAGAAATGGCCACTAAATATAGTCCAATTTTGTGAAAACCCAAAAAATATTAAAATTCAAAATTTTGAACCCAAAAAAATGACCCGAGCCTACGTATGTATGAAAATATCAGAGTACCCCCCTGGGATCTAATCCCCCTCCCCCGCAAACATGGGCTGGGAGCTTCTCTGAGTCATTCTAGCCATCTAATCCCCCTCCCCTGCAAACATGGGCTGGTCTGATCACCCTCTCCTGCAAACATGGGCTGGGAGCTTCTCTGAGTCATTCTTGCCATCTAATCCCCCTCCTATGCGACCATGGGCTGGGAGCTCACCAGGGGGGGTGGGTCAGGCCCTATCATCGGTTCTGTCTAAGAACACCCAGGCATAATAGAGAGCCTCGGATGGCCATTTTAACAGCCCCACCAATCTCAATTTTTGTTTTGGCATAGAAGGGAGCTCTGATTGCCAATTTAACATCCCCAACAGGCACTGTCCCAGAACCCCCATTATATATACTACTGCACTGCTTTCAAGAAAAAAACTACAATAAGTTCCAGTTATCAATTTAAATTTTATTTAATATAAGCGCATTTATCACATTTATTCTGGATGGATTTTTCTATTCTACCTTCACAGAATCGACTCTTATGATACTATGGTTAGACTACAGAAAAAACTGTGTTCAGCACAAAATATGCAATTTAATGCCAATATAAAATGTATAGATTATTTAGAAAAAATAACATTTACAATCATATATGTCTCCTAACATTGAGCAGCCCCATGCAACATTGCGCACTGGCACAAATGACTTTGCCACATTTAAGCAGATTAAATAAATTTAATATCAGGTTGCTTTTGGAAAGAGAAAAACAGCAAAGGGTTTTCATTTTTTGCTTTCACTGCTGAGCGGGTTTGGACCTTAATTTCAAATGACCCAAACTTCAAAATGTTTACTTTGAATCAAGTTATTGATATGGTAAATTGTTGAGAACAACCTGGTGTTGCTTTCCCTGGTACATTTTGTAATAGTGTTTCATGTGAGAGAAGTTATTAAGATTTTGCAGAATGTAAGGGGGCTACAATCACTTTTGTTAAAACAGGGGGGAGGGGGGGCTGTGCACTTCAAATCAAAGTTGCTATAGATCAGGAAAATAGTTTCTATTTTAAACTCCATGTAAATAAAGTAGAATGATAACTTTACTTGGCTGTGCACAATTTTTCAAGTTTGCTTATTTCTTATTATATCTAATTGAGATTGAAAGACTTAAGTGTGAAATGGTAGGGGCCTGCACCATATGCTCATTTTGCTATATAATTTAAATAATTCAACAAATTTCCATTTCAAATGTATCCAGAACCATAGATCAAATAAGGAACAACACTTTAATAGTTCCAGTTGTTTCATTGATCAATGATCCCTAAGGTAATAAATCTTGCTTCATGCTCAATTCAACTGGGCATGAAATATTTTACTGCTCATGAAAAATAGAAATGTTGAAAAATAAAGACTTTTCTTGCTTTCAAACTCTCAGAAGATGTATTTATCATGCTTATAAATGTTAAAATGACAACAACTGTTGGCATTTTAACATTTATGATTATGAAACATTTCATGCTCAGTTGAAGTAAGTCTGAAAAAAGTTATACACTCAGGGCCTGATCTATTCAACCATTTATATACAATACGCAATTGAGCCAGTACAGTAAAACCTGTGTAAAAGGGCCACTCTCAAGACAAAAAATTGTTCTTTAAAACTAATTATCGCTTAATGCAGGTCAAAGTATTGCAGAATGCTCCAAGGAGAGCATTCTGCAATACCGTGGACCTTCATTAAGCTACCATTTGTCATTAAGATCTTTGTTATGTCTATTTTGAGTGGCCATTTTACACAGGTTTTACTGTACATGAGATTTTGGAACATATCGCATGCATGCAAAAGTCTCTTTCAAACATCCATGCTGCGGTATGCAGTGAGGCAGAAAGTCTAATTCTTGGTCCATGCCTTCCTCTACTTCCATACTTTATGTATGCAAAAAGCAAAGGCTCTAACCAAACTGTGCATATGCACAGGCTCGTCTGAGCCTTAGCTGCTTGCTGAGGCAATAACTGCCAAAATCTTGAGTGCCAGCCCAATTATTCATATAAACCACCCACTGTGATAATGGTAGTAAAAGTAATTCCTCAAAAATGCCTGCACAGCCACCAAGTGGGATCAGTCTGAAGCTTTGTCTAATTCATACAATTTGTGAGGACCAACATGAAGGGCTATGGCGAGACTTGTGGGTGTGCAGGCTAGCCTTAGATTTCGCTGGTCCCCAATGCAATAAATACCGAAATCTATGTGGGATTCAATGCGACAAAACATGACCTTGTTGTACAAAAACAACAAAAGCATGCAGACCAGCCTGAGCATCTGTTTTCTGGTAAGAATTATGACTCCTCTTGTTATGAAAATAATTCTAGCTAGTCTTTGTAGCTGAGCAGAGTGGTTTGAGTCTCACTTTGTCTGAAACCCAAAAGACAGGTTTTCTTGTGTGGAGGCCAATATATAGTAGTTTAGAGAATGTTCAGAATAAATATTTGACAACCAATAATGTTCTTTATTATATACCTATAACTGATACAACTTTTGAACTGTCTGTTTTCTGGCCATCTGATACAGAAAGCCGGATCAACGAACTGAGGTTTTCTGAATCCATATCACTATCCTTTAAAACGAGGCTAACGTCGGTTACCTGCTTTCGCGGCGACGTTACGTAAAGTAAATTGCAAGCTTGGAACCAGAGACGGAAAAAATGTTGACGTGACGTCAAGAAACGTAACGTTATGGCAAACGTTCCCGCAATTTTTCGGGATTAAAGACCAAAACAGGTTTTAAAATCAGAAAGAATGTCAGAAAAAGGCATATAATAAACATATTATCATAATAGTAACTTGATCTGGCGTACAGTATCACGTCTCGTGGATGAGGCCATACCATTGGATCACCCTCGACGCTACGCGTCTCGGGTGGATCACCTCATCTCATCCACTCGACGTGATACAGTACGCCAGATCAAGTTACTATTATGATAATGTGTATATGTTAACTCTGCATGCTATGCTTTTGTGTTGTCTGCTGACTTTTTAAAAAAAACTTTTTCAAAAAATTCTTTCAGGAACACTGTCAGAGTGTCAAACAGTTTGGATCCAGATCAGGACCGACATTCTGTCGGTCCTAATCTGGATTCAAACTGTTTGAAAAGGTTATCAGCATTTGTCCCGGCTAGCAAGGAAAGTGTGAAAGTCTTATGAAACCTCTTCAATATCAACCTAACTTGGCTACATCATATGGCTGCTTCATTTCTTTTTCTGAAACAGAGAGAAATAATATTTTACAGATTAATTACAACCATGCAACTACCAGGTTAGCAAATAGGAAGTTCATGAAATCAAATATAGAGATATAGCTGTCATGTATATATCAACTATTTGTGGTACAGGTAATTTAATACTAATTGGCAGTTTGAGATGTTTAAAAGAGGCTAAGGCAATGGGCATGACGTCACCTTAGCGCAAAAAGTCAATAACTCCATTTTACAAACTTTTCAGGAGAGGCAAAAAACATTTTATCTTCTTTCACTTTCCTCTCATGTTATTGCTATAAAATGTTTTCAAATGCATTTTCTGTTAGATTTCATGTGAAGAAAAACTCCAATCTTATAATTTTATGATAAAAGTGAAATTAAAGAAAATATGCACTTATTGGAAATTGACAACTGAAAATTTTGGTGCAAAAACTCAATAAGTGCACTTAACCCATTTTTGCGCTGAAAATTTTTGGTGCAAAAACTTGGTAAATGCACTTTTATGTAGCATATTGACTTGGATACTTTGATGCAAATGAACTACAAAAGTGCTTTGATGCAGCATATGATCATAGATTTTAATCAAAGTGTTTATATGCAGGATTTGATCATAGTTTTCAGTCAAAGTTTTGATTTGGATCAAAATTATATAAACCTGAACTGTGAACTCCACAAAACATTTGAAAATCATGTATGCAAAATAATACTGCATTTGTATTATATACTTTAAACTTTTGATCGCCAAACTAACAAATTCCAAATTATCTTTAAAAAAGTTCACTTTTGGGAGTTATCTGAACTTTTTAACCAACTTTATGCTTTAAATTCATATGTTTATCACTTAGTTGTAACTATAGCAAACCCAAAACCACGAGAAATAGAAGATAAAATATTTTCTGCAGATTGGATGTAAGGTTGATATGCTGCTTTTCCATTGAGCAATACTTTTTTCCAATGGTTAAACTATTTCAAACAAATTAAAAGTTTTCTGAGCAATATTAATGTGTCAAAAAGGAAAACACAACTTTGGCAACTTTTTTTGTTGCAACAACGTTGAATGGGTACATAGGTCTTTAATAAATATGCCCTATCTCACTTCAAGATTGAAATAATCCAGTCAAATAAAAACTATTAAAAATAAGTAGCATTACTCTATAAAATCAAACTATTCTGTTTCTATGATAGTGAATTTTTTTTCTTAAGGAATCATTTTCTCACATTGTGGCCCATATGGTATTTGATTTAGATCTGTAAATTTTTCCAAAAATTTCATATATAGCTATGATATCTAGGCCTACTCAGTAAATGAGAACACAATATCATAACATCTCTATACTTAAACCTGTAAAGTAACCAATGAAGTGAGCATCAGACTCAGTGGATTTCACATCTACTATCGTTACATCTTTTAAAACCTGGGCTTTCTGGAATTCACTCGTAGAGTGCTTGACTCAAGACAGAGGGGCCGCGGGTAAGAGCCCCACCTGCGTCACTCTGTTGAGTCTTTGAGCAAGAAACATTTATCCTTGCTTAGCATGGTTCAACCTAGGAAGCCATGTCCCTAAATAACTGAAAGATTTTTTATGGGACGTAAAGAATCAAATCGAACTATAAACATAAAATGTGGATTAATTTTGCGTGAATGGCTTTTTGTAAAAGCTCCATAATGCAAATTAACACACTCAGCTATTTTTTTATATTCATCAAGTCCTAAAGTTTGCATCAGTAATACAAGTTAACAAATAACAAGAAATATCTTGATAAAAAATAAGGTGAAAGAAGACAGATTTGATATGAGTAATGTGAGAAATTGAAAAAGATTATATAAAACATTATTTTGGGATTTTTTTTCCATGGTTGCTGGAGTACTTTGTTTTCAGTCAGCTAAGCTCATTCATTTTAATAAGGAATCCATGCGGGCAAGGCAGGTAATCCAAAATTTAGAACTTCATTATCTGTCGCAGTGATGTTTCTAGAAAACTCAAGTCAGAAAGAAAAAAAATTGCTCCCCAGTTTTAGGACATTTTTTCTTGGTTGATGATAAAATTAGGTCATTCGGAACTGCCTCAGCCCTAGTATTATGTACGAAAATGCAGTATTTTGTAGGGTGGATGTTAACCTGAATAAAATTGATTATTCTGGTGACCCCAAGAGTTGTCTAATAGAAAATAAATTTTGCATTTTTCTGTAACATAAATTGCTGTGGCATTTTCTTTCCCTTCAATGTTATTAATGGCATGATATAGCCACTATTTTTGCTACATTTTAACTTAAATATTATATAGCCATGTTATATATATATTATGTTCTGTTAAATTGTATTGTCATGGTTTTCTATGACATCATTATCATGTGTTTGTCATGTGATCCTGAAATCTTAAGTTTCTCATCCAAGGTTTGATTCATAGAATTGGCTGAGGTGTTTGGAGTGAAGATTATGTGTATTTATGTGTATATTTCTGCGCCTCAGAAGCTGCACATTTAAAAAGCACCACACATTTTTTGCTGTTTGTTGTGTCATGTTCAAAAACAATGGTGGTTTGATACTGATCTTTAAAAATCGAACAAATATTTCCTATGAACTAATTTACATGCCATAAAATGCCGTAAACTCACAATTTTGAAAAACATAAACAAAGATATTTCTAGACATTTTTCGCCTTCTTAATTTCATTCTTTCAGCATCAATGTGAAAATCTTATTTAGAATTAATGAAAAAGTGCATAAAAATCCATTTCATACAACTAAATCATTTTAATAAATCAATAACCATTTCATGATGTGTAGTTTCTTACATGTGTGCTTTTCTCCAATGACTTCATCAATTTGAGGCTACATGTAAATGGTGTTGACTAAGTAATAGTAATAGTCTGCCTGTTTGTAAAGAAAATCCACGCAGCCTTATAGTGAGTGGGTTATCTTAAGTACAGGTGGACAAGCATGGTATAAGTAAAATAACTACATCAGTGTAGACCTCGCACATCAAGAGATATTTCACTAAAGCTGGTAAGGGTGGTATCAATGTCTTAAACGCCAGGCAAGGCACTAATAAAAAATGTCTGCTTCTAGCATGATTGTGGTATATGTACAAAAGATGAGTACTTTTAAGTATGATTTCCCAACAGATTATTTAAGAAATAAATTCAATTTTTGGTCTTTAGGCTTCACTTGCTTTGCAAGAGACCCACCATGTTCAGCAAGAGACTGGCCATGTTCATGATTCCATGAACTGACCAAAAAAATCATTTTCTTTTGCATATTTAAACATTTTATATTATCAGTCAAGTATTGATTTTAAAATTTCACCTAATTTGGCTGGTTTTCCAGACATTTTGAATTAAATTAGATATAATAGCCAAAATCCTGAATTCCCAAGCTTAACGTCATTGTGCTATTGTGTTCAACGTCGCACAAACGTCAGTAAACAAACTGTGTTATTGGATGGCAATGATGTTGGTCCCTTCAAATTATACGTATGTGGGGGCAGCTTAAATAGATCTGTTCATGAAGTATGAACAACATCTCAAATGTGAAGGTTCATTAAAGATTTCACTGCAGTGGAAATGTAAAATTTGAAAATATAAGTCTGATAGCTCATGAAGAATTTAATGAAATATTGCAGATTCTCATAAGTTGAATTTAGCACCAAAACCATACATAACATTTGTTTTCAGACTTGATGTAAACTCAATAAAAGCACTTATAGACTTTTTGCGCCGAAAAATTTGGTTTTAACTACCATATTTTTTTGGTGCGAAAACTCAACAAGTGCACTTATCAAGTTTTTGCGCTCATTTATTATGGAGATGTAGTTAACCCATTTTGCTTTTTATGCAAATTACCTAATTTGCATATCTGATTTTGGACCAATATTTTGATACAATATGTAAAACATCATTGTGCATTGAAAAATGCAAAAAAGTGATTTTGTGAAATTTTGGAGTTATTGACTTTTTGCGCTAAGGTGACGATGATAGGGTTTAGGTATTTTTCTGATAAAATATTGATATTTATCTTAGTGAAAGAAATTTTGTTGTATACAGGTAAGTCCCCTCTTGAGGCCCCTTTAATCCTGTGAGATACTGAAACTGTTCCTTATCAGTTTATCTATTAATGATCTCTATTTGACAGGAATATAGGTCTTAAACAGGAATTTTGGGTGCTCAAAGCATGCCTCATTGCAATGATTATTTTGAGAACCCACATTGTAAAATAAGAAAAAATGATTATGAATTAGGCACTTTCATCTGGAGGTCTGCTGATACCTTTTTGCCTTTCTTTTTCTTCTTCTTTAGACCAGATCCGAATTTAACAATTCCATTAAATATATCACTGCTTATTCTGCTTGTTGTCCTTATCTTCACTCCACCCATCTTTTCTATAAAATAACAACATGGGTCAAGATAGACAAACATTTGAGCTTCAAATTGTGAATACTTTCTTATCCAACAATTTTAATATTTGTTTTGGGTGCTCAAAATAACCGTCTCAATGAGACGGTTCTTTTGAGCACCCACAACATATGTTTTGGTTGGGGAATAAAAAAAACTATTTTTTAAGTATGCACTCTTGAGTATCCACAACATATGTTTTGGCTCAGACCCAGTATTAATCGATTGGTCAGTGACGAAAATTCAAAGATATGTTGCCGTGGTTTGATTTTAGCACTATTTCAAAGTACTACAACCAATAAACTTGATAAGTTGAACAATACTAAGTTGATCAATACTCTAAGAAGTTATTCCTGGTATGTGAAGTTGAAATATTACAAGAAACAGTAAATAAAATTGAAGTTTTATAATCTTTTTTAAGTTGATTTCCGGTGTTTTTCGGTTAAAAGTGCCGAAAATAGCTAAAAAGGGTACCTTGGTTTCTTGTTGATGTTCATAAAGACGGATAAACTTTCAATAAATATAACAATACAGTCTTAAAGGTAATATATTTAGCCATTGCTTTTTGAAGAAAAATCACAGATATACTGAGAATTAACGGAGATAGGATTATTTAAATTTCAACATTCGTCAGTTTTGAAAGCTAGGCCTCGACAACGAATTTCCAATAAACACTCCTACGACTAGGGTCTGTGCTATTTATAGAACTCCATTTTGCTGCTATGAAAACTGATCAGATCTGATCTATTTATTTACTCTAGTCGTAGGAGTGTATATACATTTACCTGTATGTCAGACTTTGTCAGTGACCAGTCCATTTATACTGGGTCCGAAGTTTTGGGTGAGATATAAGAAAACTATTTTTAAAGTATGCACTCTTATCTTAAGAACTGTTATAAGAAGTTTTTGTGAAACACTATGCCCTGAGAAGAGATTCAATTCACCAATGTTAACTTATGTTGCACACACATACACCGTCCCACACAGACCAAAACAATATATCCCAGATCTTCCATACCCAGAGCAAATATGTTTCTATTATCATATGGTTAATATATGGGGCAATTCATGAGATTCAGTAATTGCCCCACATGCTTAAAGTCACAAGGATCATTGACGGTTTTGGCTATTACGTCTATTTTTCTGATTCCCAGACCGCTGCTTTTGAGCTTCTGGTGTGGTGCATGTAGTATCAGTGCAATAGGTGAAACTAATGGCAAGAGCCAGCTAGCAAAATATTTTCAAAATTCCTATGCACTCAAGAGTTATGGCGGGTAGAAAGGGGAGGGGGTCTGAAATTTCATGACAATAAAAATTGCTTTAAAAAGTGATTTCTGCACGTTTTCTTGATTAATTTGGTAGGCATGGTGATATCTATTGAACATATCATATGCAGAGTATTTACGAATCACGATAATTGATGAAATTGTTTGAAAAACAAAATTTGCTTTGTAATAAAATGATTTTGGGGAGATAATTTAGAAGTTACCTGTAATTTTTTGACTACATGTACCGTAAATAATACAAAACTGGAAGTTCAACAACAAAAAAAAAATACTTTTGAAGGAAAGAAAGTGTCCCATTTAGCATTGGAAAGTAAAACAGTCTATAACAAGATCCTTTGAATATTACTTTTGCTTTGTTTAAAGGGCATAGCATGTCAAATGTATTTAAAGTGCCCGAATATTTATGGTACTAGAAACGGGCCCGCGCAAGCGCGGGTTATGATGAAAAGTGTTCTGAGCTCGGCTGAGCATGGCAGATGTCCTCATAAATATCAAAATTGGGAACAATTGTTAGCATTTCAATATCTAAGAGTAGGATAAATACTAACGAAATTCTGATATGTATTAAGGGCCATAACTCTGTTATAAAGTAAATTATCTATTTCTATCAACCTAACTCAAAAATAAGGCGGTAACGACCCAAGGGTGAATCTTAATCGAAACAACGCATGTAGCATAACGCACTACTATAGTGTTAATCGAAGTGACTACCATACGACAATCAACTTATATGTATGCCAATGAAAACTGTAAGTTGTCATATCAACTTTAGTCCTTTTCCAATGTGTATTCGTTCCCCACAGATGACCAGATATTGAGGGGATGCAGACCTTGGGTCATATTTTAATGTCTTACTCATGCATGTGCTGGCTAGATACTATAAGTGAAATATGTTATGAGCTTCACAGCTTAAGAGAGACCCACAGATGCCTGTACATACCATAAGCTCATCTATGAGCCTTCGGCTCAGATGAACTAAAAAGTATACGAAATTTTGTGACTGCAGGAAAAATAGGCCAAAGTTTTCTATTCTGTCTGTATAGATTGGTATGATTGATAAAATGAATACGGCAAATTCATTCTGTATGAAAGAAAGACCAGGAATCGAACCAATGGCCACTTGGTTGATAGTAACACTCTACTGATTGAGTTAAGCAGCCCATCAGTTAAGAGAGGTGTATATGGTCAAAACAAAAATGAATATGGCATTAAATCCAAAGGTTTGAAAAAATGTCTACTGTAATATTCCAAAATTTTATTACTCCCTTAACTTTGCTGTAAATATGCCAAAAATTGAACCAAAAGGTTTTTATAGAATAATACCAAATAAAGATATTGACAGAATTGCAAACAGTGAAGACCCTGATTAGACTGCTTCTATAGGGGCAGTCTGATGTGGGTCTGCACTGTTTGACCATACCTAATTGTCCCAAAAGTTGGGAATTAATTTCATGGTAATTTCTTGTGGTAATTGTGTTATCTTTCACGACTATTGATGAGGACAGTGATTATTACAATAAAAAAAAGGATACATACACTTTAAATTTATCTTTTCAACCAAACATATGGTGTGGGTAATCAAAAGTACTGTCGCAATGAGACGGTTCTTTTGAGCACCCAAAATATAAAACCATGGTTGCGAATAGAGCTTACACGTTTACAAAATTTTGTTAAGGTTTACACGAATTCCAAAAATCGAAATGATTCCGTTTACACGCAACTACACAGCATTTCTGCACGTCGAATCACGGGTTTGATGTAACTACCATGCAACAACAGACTTCTTTCTTCATAAGAAATGATACCTATGTAAAGCTTTTATATTTGAAACGCAAAAATGAAATCGGTATAAACATCCGCTGTAACTACCAGACAACAACAGACTTCTTTCATCATAATAAATGATACCACTGTAAAGCTTATATCTTTGAAATACAAAAAAGTATCAGATTCAAAGTGACGTATCAATGAGACGGTTCTTTTGGGCACCCAAAATATAAAACTATGGTTGCAAATATAGCTACCATGTTTACAATTTTTGTAAACGTTACACGGATTCCAGAAATCGAATAATACAACTGTAAAGTGTATATCTTTGAAACACACAAAAAATCGGTATATACACTTTAAATGTTTTCATCTATAATATATGTTTTAGGTACTAAAATGTACCGTCTCAATGAGACAATTCTTTTGTGCACCATAAATATAAACCCATGGTTGCAAATGGACTTCCATGTTTACAAATTTTACACGAATTCCAGAAATCGAATGATACCAATGTAAAGCTTATATCTTTGAAATGCAAAAAAGAAATCAGTATATACACTTTAAATGTTTTCAACCAATATATATCTTGTGAGTACTCAAAAGTGCCGTCTCAATGAGACGGTTCTTTTGAGCACCCAAGATATAAAACCATGGTTGTAAATAGGGCTTCTGCGATTTTGTAAACGTTGACACGAATTCCAGAAATCGAGTGATGCCACTGTAAAGCTTATATCTTTGAAAAGGCAAAAAAGAAATTGGAGTGGTATATACGCTTTAAATGTTTTCAACTAAAACATATGTAGTACCATCTCAATGAGACTGTTCTTTTGAGCACCCACATTACAAAACCATGGTAGCAATTTTGCAAATAACCTGTGCATAAAAGCGGGGCATGGTTGCCAATGATTTGTGCATAAAAGCAAAAAATAGGTGTGGTTCGGTAAAACAGTCGAGTTTCCAGTGATTTGGTGTGATCAGGGCTACACGGCATTTCTACACATCGAATCGCGGGCTCGCTGTAACTATCTTCTTTCATCATAATAGATCATACCACTGTAAAGCTTTTATCTTTGAAACGCCAAAAAATCGGTATGATACACTTTAATTGTTTTCAACCAAAAGATATGGCCACATATGCTGTGGGTGCCCGAAAACCCGTCTCAAGAGACTTTTCTTTTGAGCACCCAAAATATAAGGGGTCTGTAGCCTGTAGGTCAGCATTTTTTTTCAAAACTCTGCTTTCAGGGCAGGTAAGTTTTATCTCATTTGCCTATAGGCTGTGAGGATTATTTACGTTTTGATACGACAGGTACCCGTATGATGATCAAAAATATATGGAACATCGGTAAGAAAAAGTCTGCAAGTGCAGGAAATAGACAAACACAAAAACATGGCATTTTCGGGCTTGATTGGGTCCGATTCAGAAATTGGGCACGATTCGGTAAGTTACGGACCCTCCAAATCTAAATCAATTTCAATTTTTTTTTCATAACATAGACTTAATGATAATGTTTATTTTAAAATAAAACCAATGAACTTTTGACAGACTTTGTCATTCCTTTCTATGTCCCTTCCTGTGGTGCAGGATGATAGCCTATGCACGCCAATAATCACTTGGAATTCGTTAACCCCCCCCCCCCCCCCCCCAACAATATTTCCCCACCCATAGGCTCAGATTCGAGACCCCTCTCAAACACTTGAAAAGTCAAGTAATCGGCCAAGAAATCTGCATAAATGTCTATACAAATGGCATGCGCGGATCCAGGAATTTTCGTCAGGGGGGTCCAGGTCAATCTGACAAAAAAGCTCTGGCAACGTTTTTTTTTTAGTCCTCAGCTTATTTTACAGAAGTCAAATGGTTAAATTCAAAGAAAACTATCATTTTTCAAGGTTCCAGAGGGGGTCCAACATTTTCCAGGGGGGGGGGGGGGGTCCAACTTTTTCCAGGGGGGTCCAATTGCTTATTCCCTATAGAAACCCATATAACTTGTGCTTTTCCAGGGGGGTCCGGACCCCCTGCCCCCCCCCCTCTTTGGATCCGCACTTGCATGCATCTTTCGAGTGATTAACAAAGACTCTAGTGGGCCATTGCATGCACACTGTTGTCGATGCTACTTGAACAGAAAAAAAATTGTTATCGCCGCTTCTAATATGAGCACCACAACTTGAATAAGTTGGAAGTTGTATAGATTGACTTTTCTCTGTCGACAGAATCGACAGAGATAAACCTGTCATGATCTTCGCTGAAACGCTCTTGTTGGTTTTGTGGAAAATTAGCCAGACGGAAAAAAACAGCAGACAGCAGCCATCTTTGTTTTTTAATCTGGTCATTATTTTCCAATAGGTGGTTATGAAAGCCAATACTGCACCATGCTGCCGTGTCCGATCTGCCGTGCCAGAAATCTATTTTTACATACAAAAAACATTATTACGTACCTTTTTATTTTGCAAATGAGAAAATATTTTATGCAGAGGATAGAGCAAAAATGAATAGGGAATTGAACCTCTTTGTTCTGTGGGAAATTGGATTTCTGGCGCGGCAGATCAGACACGGCAGCACGATGCGGTATTGGCTTTCATAACCATC